>CM023536.1:72592253-73192253 GCA_013350335.1 Chimonanthus salicifolius | reverse complement strand
CAAGATTAAATACTAGCCATCCATTCTAACTTGAGGCCTATAAATAGAGTAGGCACAGTAAATTTTGAATTAGGCCAGGAGCCAGAAGAACATCAATGAACTTTGGAATACACAAAAGACAAAGAACAAAGTTCGAGTTTTGCATGTGAATCTTGTCAATTTGTAAATTTTATTTTTTTTATTTCTGATGTATTTTCCAAAGTATGTGTATTGATTTCAATAGAATAAATTTGAGATGTACTTTTAGATATGTTGGAAAGTCCACATATGTAGTATTTTAGATATGTTTTTAACTGTCCAAATCTAAGATCTAAGGTCCATTTAATTAAATTGAGGAATATGGAATTTAATTTTAATGAAAGGCATGAATTGAATTTGAAATTTAAGGCGTACTCCATGATCTAGATTTCATGTTTATCTATTTCATTGGGTATGATGTTCGATGGCTATGATTGTCCTAATCCAATTGTAAATATTTCATTTTTTTCATTTTTTTTATTTGTTTAGTTGCTTCAGTTATTAGTTTGTTTATTTGTTTTCTTTGTGTATTTTAATCTTTATGAAATTCATTTATTCAATCAATTCTTTCAATTCTTTGAATTAGGTTAGAAATTTTTTATTTGTATCATAATTGATTTTAGGTTAAGTTGAGATTGTTAACCTTTTGCACCATTAAGCGTTGGAATATTAATTAATTTTAGATCTTATAATTGATTTAGGTTCCATTGTTAGATGTTAATTTGGATTTTGATGAATTAAGAATATAACTCTATGATTAAAATTAATTCCATGATTTTCAATGATCACATTATTTTAAAAGGGTACGAATTTAATTTTTAAAACATATATTTTGTGATTTATTTGGGTTCGACCTCGCTCTTATTGATATATTATACATCGTTCGTACGCTTGTGAGTAATAAATATAAAACATGATGAATCATACAACACACAACATCTACATCAAGTGAGCTTTCAAAAGGCAAGTGATTCTTAGTTCGATTTAAATTTACAAATCATGATTGTACAGTGGATTAAAGCAAGGCGCTTGAACCACTATAAAAAATAGAGGGATGAGGATGCAGACCGGGGTAGGTTGAACCTTTCAAAATCTTAGGCGAGTGGGTGAAGTTCCCATTCTATTGTGTAGGTGGAATTCCTACTCTATTTATGACGGCGTAATTCCCCGCATAGTGTATTTAGGATAACCCAAGGTTGGGTGAGTCCAAAAGTGGATGTAGGTGGGATTTACTCCGACCCACTATCATTGATTGTTGTGGGTATTTGGTCTTTTGCTTATGTGATTGTTGTTTTAACTTGTGCACTCTTTTATAACACAACACATACGTCTTGATTAATCTTGTTTATTCCGTTACAAATTATTTTAATTAATCAAGAAATTTGTGAAGGCCATTAAAATTGGGATTGTCCTATTCGCCCCCCTCTATGGTTTAAAAAAAATATATTGTTTCATTGTCAGTGGGACGGCTCTGTGGCTCTTCACACTGACAGAGGGTTCACACACCGGCAGGAAATGTCATGCAAGTAGAGCCCACACAATCCGAGTGTTGAACCGTGCTCTAATACCACTTATAATGACTCGACCCTATCCCATCGTGATATTTTCTACTTTGGGCCTACCCGACCCCCATGGTTTTGCTTTGGGCCCTGGCCCACATGGCCTAGCCCAAAAGGCCTCACAATGGGGAGGGTTTCCCATTCTCAAATAAATCCCCACCACCCAAGCTCCCAACCGATGTGGGACTTTTGGGTGGGGGTGCTACACCCGGCTTGACCGAGTCACCTTGTTGTCAATTCCATGACCTAGATGACCATTGCATGGAAGAATGAAGGAATGAATCAAGACTCATGGTGTGGTGATGAAGATAAAATCAAGCATTGAAGATGGAAGTGAATGTCAGGGCTAGAGCGGGGTGAATAGGACCAATTCCAATTTATATTAACCTTTTAAATTATGAATAATAAAGTTTAAGTGCAACAGAATAATCTTTTGTGTGTGCAATTGATGATAAACAATCCAACAAATCAAATCATGCAAACACAATGATTTATAGTGGTTCGGTTCACCTCAACCTACACCCACTCTTGGACTCACCCAACTCTGGGCTATCCGAAACTTACTATGAAAGGGTAAACTACCCTATCAATACACACCTAGATTTTGAAAGGTTCGACCACCAAAGTCTACTCCTTGACACTTATTTTTTATAGAGGTTCGACCCACAGTGATCTAATCCACCTTACAATATTAAATGAAATAAAATGAAGAATTGGACACTTGCCCTTGGGTTTTTTGTCAATCTTCTATTCTGTTCTGCAGACAGTAGGTTGCATGCTCCAGTGTACTTTGATCTTCATCTGATGTGGGCATCCTAAGTTGGATAAATTTCTACAATCCCCCATTAATCCCCTTTTTCATGTTTTACTATTTGAAAAGCATAGGTTCAATCAATGTGAGGAAAGAGGTTATTCCCAAATCTAGGGTTTCCTCGGGTAGGTCTCTCTCTTAATCTCTCTGGTATTTTTCTTAATCTCGCACTTGATCTTTCTACTATCATGGATCCATATTTATAAAAGAAATCACAACGGCTAATTAAAGGATAAATGCACACTCCTCGATATGTCGAGGAGCTGTAAGAGAGATCTTCGATATGTTGAAAAGGTATACGTATGCCAGTTTGTGTAAAACCGGTAGTCTCGACATGTCGAGGATATTTTGATGGGTCGGAAAAAGATTTTCCAAAATGGCTCTTCAACACGTTTAATAAAATCGACAGATTGATCCCGAGAAGGACAAAACAGAAAATGGCTCTCGAAAATAACAGATTTCTCGACAAGTATAAATATGTTCGTGTAATAGCCCGGATTTTCAATGCAATAAATATATTGGCTACTATTTATTTTAATTGTTAAAAATTAAGATTTATAGATAGATAAAAGTTGGGGCAATGGCCCAAGTATGGTCCAATGGCCCATGGATAGGATTAATTCTATTAAATTGGGTCAATATGGTCATTGGGTCAAATGCCCAATTGGGACCCAATGGGTCAAGATGAATTGAGGTTTAGGGTAAATGGGTAAGGAATTGACTTGATCGGGTCATGGACCCAAATAAGATCTAAGGCATGGGGTCCACCTCATCAAGTGAGGTGGCAAGTGTATAAGGTAATATCTAAGTGGCATAGCCAAGTGGGACCCAAGTCCACCTCATCAAGTAAGGTGGCGTGTGGACTAAGGCACATGTGGCGCAGGCCACCATGTTGACTTGGTCAACCATGGGTGAGCTCATCGGTGAATTAAAGAGGATCAAGTGAAGTGAGTTGAGTTAAATTATTTAATTAAATCACCTAAGTTAAATGGAAATAAATTCAAATGCTTCAGTTAGGAGAATGTTCATTTAAGTGAGTTGAATGGGGGTGAGTCACATGGGAGATGAAAAGATGGAGTGAGTCAAAGGTGAGGTGGAGGGTTTCCATCTCAATGGAAACCCTAGTCACCAAATTCGTTGGAGAGGGTGCGTGTGCCATGTGTACGGCATGCATCCTCTTGGTGAGTCAAAGGAACTCATGGGGAAGACTCCACATTGAATGAGGGTGGTTGGGAGGTGAGGTCTCATCCAAGAAACCCTAGACAAGATGGAAGGGCTCATCTCAACCCTCTCTTGGCCGATCCACCTTGAGACAAAAAGGATTAGAGAGTGTTCCATCTCATTCACTCTCTCCCTCTCACCAAAAACCCTAGGGGCCAACCTCTCTCCAAGACAAGAAAACACTTAGGGTTTTTCCATTCTCTCCTCCTCTCTCTCTCTCAAACCTTCTCCTTGGCCGAAACCCTCTCTTAGGGTTTTCATCTTAAACCTTCTTCCTCTCAAGAAACACTCTTTGGGCGAAGATCAAGGAGGAGAAAGAAAAGATTAAGGAAGGAAAAGAGGAGCAAAAATGAGCGAAAGAGGATAATCTAGTTTACTTAAGGAAGGAAAAAGAAGGAGTCACGGAATCGGTATGTATGATTTATTAATTAAAGGGAAGTTAAGGGAACATTCCATTTCGGATTGAAAATAGTTGGGCAAAATGTTATGGGCCATGGATTCAAAATCCATCCAAGGAATGAGATGGAAAATGGACAAAACCCTGATGGGTAAGATAGATTATTAAGGACAATACGTATATATATGGCTTAAGACAACATGCATGGTTAAACATGAAAAAGGATCAAAGAACATGGTTCGGCCCTTGCATGGCCGAACCCTAATCTTGTTATGCATAAGGACCATATGCATGTTCAATGTAAGGAATGGAGGATGATCAAAGATCATGGTTTGGCCCTTGCATGGCCAAACCCTATATTTTATGTATAAGGACCATTAAGGACACAAAGGGATTGGATGAGGTTCGGCCACGATGTATGGCCGAACCCCATCAAATGATCTAATCATAGATATGTAAATTTAAAAGGAAATGATGAACCATAGGGTTCGGCCATGTTGTATCGCCGAACCCCATGGAAGAAAGTTGGTGATTTTAAATGGGTTTTTAATGTTGTAAATGATGATTTAAAATGAGGAGATGGTGAGGAACAATGGACCATCATGGCCGAACCCCATGGAAAATAAGCTAAGAACCCCATGGATCATGGCTAATAAGCTAAGAAATAAATGGAGATGAAGGACCATGGGTTCGGCCATGTTGTATGGCCGAACCCCATGGATCATGTTTGTGGGATCTAAGTATGTGTAAGTGACCTAAGTGTATGATTAAATCCCATGGAGGGATTTTGTTTATGGATCTAATATTTGTAAATGATTTAAGAATGGAAGGATGAAAATGAGACATCAATTTGGCCGAACCCCACTAAGGCATTTTGTGTAACACCCCGGATTTTCAAGTTATAAATATTTGCGAAAATTACCCATTTAATTTGTGAAATTTAGATATGGATCTTATATGGGTAAAGTGTTGGGTCTTTGCCCAATTAAAATCCAACGGATATGTTATAGTTTCAATTTAAAATAAAGGGGTAAGATATGTTTAATTGGGTCAAGGTTGTTTATTTGGGTCAAATGCCCAATTGGGACCCAATGGGTCATGGTTAATTTGGATGACCATCTAGTGAGTTCAATTTAAATTAAATGGGGTTGAATTAAATAATAATGCAAAATGGCTAAAGATTAAATAAAGATCATGGGCTGTGTATGTGGGTTGACATGGAAAGATTTTAGGAAATGGAAGATGTTGATGACTAGATTTTAGGAGTTTTTAGTGGAACAAGGATTAACCAAGATGGGCAACACGCATGGATGAGATTGGATATTGCTTTAAGCCGATCATGATCAATAAAGAATATGTCTATGAATATGCGCATATGTATAAGGTATGTTAGAGTATCTTTTAAAAAGGGTCCCTTTCCTAGATAGGAATGGCTCTAAGGCAATAGCTAAACAAGGGGCGCATGGCATTTTCTATTTTTGATTAAGTGGAGGTTTTATAAGAGGCAACAAAGGTGCACACGGCAATGGCTAATTTAATGGGGTATTATTAGAAGAGAGGCACATGGCAATGGTTAAACAAGTAAGGGATACAAGGCACTAAGGATGGCACATTCTAAATATGGGATTAAGTTTGGCCGAGTGGAAGATTTTATAAAGGAGAGGTGCATAAGGCAAAAGCTTGGATAATTTCTATTCAAAAGCATCTTCTCTCTCTCTCTCTCAAATTATATCTCACGGCATTCACATAAAGAAGGGCAGCCAGCAAGTGAAGAAAAGATCTAGGTGGAAAAGAGGCTAAGGAAGAAGAAGGATTGGAAGAACAAGCGAAGGAAAAACCGAACGAGTCGCGTAAACAGTTAGTAGTTTGATTTTATATTTTTGTTTAAAAGAAAAGAACCATAGGGTTCGGCCAAGGTGTATGGCCGAACCCCATGGAAGAGAATTGGTAAATGGAAGAAGATTGGGGGATTGATTTTAAATAATTTAAAGGAAAAGGGCTGAACCATAGGGCTCGGCCATGTTGCATGGCCGAACCCCATGGAAGGGTTTTGGTGATTTTAATGGAGGAACATGGGTCATATTTTTATGGATGATGATTGGTAAATTTAATTTGATCTATGGGTTGGAAAGCCATGGAAGGACATTGTTTGGGTTTAGTGGATTTCAAAAGGATTTAAATAGAATTATGTTAATGCAATTAGATCATTAAATTAATGGAAGCATGAACCATAGGGTTCGGCCACAATGCATGGGCGAACCCCATGTAAGAATATTGGTTAAATGTATGGATTTAAAATGGCAATTAAATGGTTCAAGAGGAAATTAAAGGACCATAGGGTTCGGCCATGGTGAATGGCTGAACCCCATGGAGTTGGATTGATATTTTTAATGTATTTTAATTGATTTAATGGAAGGTTGGATCCTAGGTTTGGAAACTTTCTAATTTTGGAGTTGGATATTTAATTTAGAAAGTTTCTATTTAAGGACTTTCTAATTATGGAGTTGGATATTAATTTAGAAAGGATCCAAGAATGGAAGGAATAGATTGTTTTTGGAAGGTGGAGATTAAATTAGAAAACTTTCTAATTATGGATTATTGATGAAAAATTGGAAACTTAGACATCATAGGGTTCGGCCATGGTGCTTCGCGGAACCCCATGAACCAATTTTTTGGGTTTATGTTTATGTGTATTTTAAAAGGAGGATGCAAGTATAGGTTATGGTTTATGGACCTAAGTTGGTGAACCATTGAAAAGAAAAGTTGGAAAAGAAACATCAAGGGTTCGACCATGGTGTATGGCCGAACCCCATGAACTTGTTAATGGGCCATGTTTGGGTCTTTGCATAATTTTAATGAATGGTTCACCAAACGAAGGGATGAAGGGTGAGAATAATGGAATTATAGCCTTGGATGGCAATATGGTAATTATGTAGAATTAATGGAACTATGTTTTGAAACTCAAACATAACTTGATGGAATCGGTTATGAATTATTTTAAAGGGTTATTTGGGAGTGTTATGAATGTTTAAAATAAATAAATGGACCTATGTGTTGGAACCTAAGCCTAAGTTGTTGGAGGCAATGGCAAAGTGGTAAATAAGAGTGAAAGTGCTAGACCATGGGTTCGGCCATGGTGTATGGCCGAACCCCATGGGAATTATTTGGTGAACTTAGATGTTTATGAATCTATGTTTCTAACCTAAATAAGAGGAATGTTTTGGTTATGTTTAGACCAATGGCAAGGTTATAAATACTTGCTAAAATGGAAGGTTAGCCATGAATGGCAATATTGTAATTAAATGAAAATAAAGGACCATGGGTTCGGCCATGGTATGTGGCCGAACCCCATGGGAATTGTTTGGTGGACATAGAGACTATGTTTGGCATATTAAAATGAAATATTAACTAAAGGTTAGACCAATGGCAATTTGGTAAATAAATGTGAAAATGGTAGGTCATGGGTTATGATAGCCATGGATGGCATTGTTGTAATTATGGTAAAAACTAAGGGACAATGGGTTTGGCCATGGTGTGCGGCCGAACCCCATGGGGATTGGTTTATGGACTTAAAATGTTGTAAATCAAGTGGGACTTGGTTTTGATTGATTAATATGTTATAAGGTAATGGAACTTCACAAGGTGTTTACGATCATGAGTGGTTACCGGACGAAAGACGCAAGGACACGTTAATGGTCTTTGGTAGGATTCTACCTCTTTGAAACCATGGGTTTATGTACATTGTTTTTATCTTAATTTTGATGAATTTATGTTGCAAAGGATATGTTTCAAATGGTGATTTTAAATGCTATGTTTATATGATTAAAATAGCATGTGTTGAATATGTTTCAAAATATGATTTTTAATGCTATGTTTATATGATAAAATAACATGTGTTTTCATTGGCATTTGCATCTCATGCATGGCATGGGAGGGATGATATGTAACCGGAGGGTCCACACTCGTCGGGGCGTCCAAAGAACCTATGTGGGGTACCTTGATGTGATTTCCATCAAGAGGATACTGTGTATGAACTGTAACTGGAAATCCACACTCCGTCGGGGCGTTCGTAAAACATTCGTGGGGGATATCTTGATGAGGAGCATTCCATCAAGAGGATACTATGTATGAAATGTACCCGGAGGGTCCACACTCTGTCGGGGCGTCCGAAAGACCTATGTGGTGGGTACTTTTATGTATATGTGATGGGTGGGACTCATTGCATATGATAACATGGCATGGCATTGAATCGCCATGATTATGACTTTTATCACTCCGTCTGTGTAACGCCCGCCCCTTTTCACCGTAAAATCAGAGTACTTTTTTTTTTTTTTTTTAAATAAAAGTGACAAAGGGCGCGGACGTCACGACGCGAGTTAAGTTCCGAGCTTCTAAAGCCCGGCTCTTAACTGGCCAACCCTACGCGTACGTGGAACATAAGTCCACGAGTACGGTTCACGCATAGCAAGTAAGCTCACGGAACATAAAAATAAGTGCGGATGATCATAGAACTATCCTACCAGTTCTTCTGATAGCAGGGAAGAAATACCCAATTAATTACGAAAATGCCATTATACTGTATTATCCAAAATAATACCTAAACATAGCAAACTACCTAAATTATTACATTTCCGACAAGCTAACTATACAAATACATCTTTTCCAAAATGAAGTAAAACAAAATAATTAATCCGCCTCCCCAAGCTCCTAAGCTTGGCTTCCGTCTCGCCCTTCCGGTCCGCCATCTCCTGCATCGTCAGCTAGGGTAGAAGTAGGACGTTAGAACAACGCGCCCAGTAGGATTCCGAGTAGGGCTAGCACATGGGTTAGTAATAACCACATACAGATAATAACACAGTGAAAACTATAAACCACCATATACTGAAATATAAGTAAATGATATGCCATGGGTGTCAATGTTATGAATCCCACCCATCATTCCTGCCATATACTGTCATATCCCTCTTGACGGAAAAAACGTCGTCAAGATATGTCCAACCGCAAAATATCCCCCTTGACGGCAAAGCCTCGTCAAGGTGTCCCCATGCCTGTTCTCGGTCGCCCCGACGGAGCATGGACTCCGGTTTGTTTTTTCTTTTTTCCGCCCATGCCATGCATGAGATGTAATGCATTATGCTATGTACTATTTATAACTCATAACCTTAAGATATCATACATAGCCTTAATTTATAATGCATAACCTTAATCATAGTTCATAGCCATTAAATAAAATCCATCTTAAACATAGCATCCATATTGTAAAAACCCATCATAAGATAAATACTAATCAATAAAATATGACAAAAATACCATCACACATCCATGGCTTACAAATAGGTAGGAATCCTACCGAATACCGGCTCGCGTTCTTCTCTTTCGTTTTTGTCCGATAGTCCGGCTACCGACACGCGTACCGCTCGCGATATCCAATACCTTATTACATTACCAAATCAATCCAAGTTTTAATCATTTCCAAGCCCATAAATCATAACTTAGTGGGTTTCTTCATTTTAGCCCATATTTACCATTTTTGCCACTACCCTTCACATAAACAATTTTTCATTAATTCATGCCTACTTAAGCCCAAAACTGATCATTAACTCAATCCATTAATGACCCATTTAATTATGACCTAACATCATTAGAATTAGCCCTTCTTCTTAACTTAAATCCTCATTAATTAAACATATGTATAATACTAAGTTAACCCATACTTTGACCAACCAATGGATCATGGGTTCAAAATACCCAATTCATCAATTATTCCCATGGGGTTTACCTTATGCATTTAACTACAATGAGTCCATTACCCACTCATTTTTCCATTACTTCACATACATCATCATTCCACCATTTCACCATTTGATCACCATAGGGTTCGGCCATACACCATGGCCGAACCCATGGTTCATGATCCATCATCCATGGGTGCCCTTTTTGACCATAACACATTTACATTTATTCATGGATTCCATTCTCACAAAACCCTAACATTCCATTAAAAATGTCCAAACTACCTTCCATAACCTCCATTCCTTAAAACCCTAAAAAAATATCATACAACACCTACATTTAATCATTAAGCACTTAAAACCCTAAACCATTTTTTTTTTTTTAAGGTCATTAAAATTATCTTCCATCTCCTATGATTCTCTCATTTAAACTCTCTTTACAAAATTCATCACATTCAATTATTTACAACCTTAAAAATTATAAACATTCTCCATGCTTAATAATTTAATTACATTGCATTCTTTAATCCATTTATTTTTCCTTAAGCTAACCCTAATTTATCCATTAGGGTTTCCTCCACTTTCCATCTTTCAAATTGATGGATTTAAAATCCATAGCATAAAATCAATAGGCCACCATTAAATTTACAAAATAAATCCCAAATCTCAAACCCTAAAAATCCAAAATTTCTTGTTTAAGAAATACTCACAATCCGTCGTCTCCTCCGATTTCCGCCGCTCCCGTCGGCTTCCTTAGCCTCCTTTCTCCTTCCTTTTAAACTTTGGTAGGTCAAGATGCTTGATCAATGGTGGAAACCTCCAAGCTTAGAATTGGCCAAGGTAGGGTTTACTTGAGGGAGGGAAAGGAGGAGATGATGGGAAAGAAGATCTCAACCTTTAATCTTGAAGTGGTGGCCTTTTGTTTTGAATTTTTCTTCTCTTCTTAGCTTCCTTTTCTTAATTTCCTTCTTCTCTTCTCCTTTTTTTTTTTCCTTCACTTGGACATGGGACGTCAATGGAGGAGTGGGAGGGATGGAGTTAGTGAAAATGAACATGAGAAAGAAAAAAATCAAACTTATCCCCATTTGATGACCTCATTTTCACTTTACATTAATTTTTCACCAACCAAAGATATTTTAAGATATTTTAATCTCTTTATGGTGGTGGTTATCTAAACCACCACCAAGCCCAACGTGTCTTGCCTTTGAGGTGGGGTAGCTTGGTCTCCCATTTGACCAATTTAGCCACCAATTTAATAATTTAAGTATTTAATTAATTTGGTAATTAACTTAGGTTAATTCATTTTTATTTAACCTAATTCCCATTATTCCACCCATGGTTGACCAAGTCAACCATGGTGGCTGGCCCCACCAATCATTGGCCCACACGCCACCTCACTTGATGAGGTGGAGGTGGGTCCCATTGGACCATGTCACCTTGGTCAACTTCAAATTAACTTAGGTGATTTAGACCCATTCAACTCATTCTAATTGGATCACCATTGGGCCCATGGCCCAATTACATTTTTATCTTACCCATTTACCTTAGGCTTACATTACCTTGATCCATTGGGTCCCAAATGACTATTGGGCCCAATTTGACCATTCTTGACCCATTTAAATAAATTTAAATCCAAACCATAGTCTATTGGGCCACACTTGGGCCTTTATCCAATTTTGGCCCATTTACCATTTACTCCACCAATTTTCTAATTTCCATCATTAAAATAATTAATATTCACATTTATATTAATTCCAAAATTCCAAGACCTTACAATACAATCCTCTTTTAAAATTTTCGTCCCGAAAATTCGAGCGAAGTAGAGGTTCAAAACATCTTACACAAAGAGTTCCGGATGAGAGGCTCTCATCTCCGACTCAAGTTCCCAGGTGGTTTCTTCATTACCATGTCGTTCCCATACCACCTTAACGAACTGAATGGCCCGGTTCCGCAACACCCTTTGCTCGGTCCCGACTATTCTGACCGGCTTCTCCACATACGTCACATCGCTTTGCACATCGATGTCTTGAACATTCAATACATGTGAAGGATCAGGGTTGTACTTCCTCAACATAGACACATGGAATACATCATGTAATGATGATAACTGCGGAGGGAGCGCCAACTGATAAGCTACCTCCCCCACCCTCTTCAAGATTGGAAACGGTCCCACAAATCTAGGTGACAGTTTCCCCTTCTTTCCAAATCTCATGTGTCCCTTCCGTGGTGAGACTTTCAAAAACACCAAGTCCCCCACCTCAAATTCGAGGAACCTTCTCTTTTTGTCGGCGTAACTCTTCTGTCGGCTTTGTGCAGTGAATAGATGTTGCCGTATCAATTTAATCTGCGCTGTAGTTTCTGCAACCAACTCTGGTCCAATCAGCGCAGGCTCACCGGCTTCTGTCCAACACACTGGTGATCTACATGGCCTACCATATAAGGCCTCAAACGGAGCCATCTGTAGGCTTGACTGATAGCTGTTATTGTAGGAAAACTCCACCAGTGGTAAATGATCCTCCCATCCACCCTTAAAGTCTAGCATGCATGCTCTCAGCATATCCTCCAATGTCTGTATTGTCCTCTCCGACTGTCCATCAGTCTGTGGATGAAATGCTGTGCTAGTTAATACGTCGGTCCCCATAGCCGACTGTAAGCCCTGCCATACTCTGCCGGTGAATCGGCCATCCCTGTCAGACACAATAGACCGGGGAATGCCATGTAACCTGATGATCTCCCGGATGTACCGTCGACCCAAAGTCTCTGATGAATCCGTCATCTTGATGGGAAGGAAATGTGCAGACTTGGTCAACCGGTCCACTATGACCCATATTGCATCGTTGCCCTTGGATGACCTTGGCAACCCTGTTACAAAGTCCATGGATATGTGTTCCCATTTCCATTCTGGCACCGGTAAGGGTGCGAGTAAACCCGGTGGCTTCCGATGTTCTGCCTTAACCTGCTGACAGGTTAAGCAACAAGCAACAAACTCTGCCACGTCTTTCTTAAGTCCATGCCACCAATAGTGCCTCTTAAGATCATGATACATCTTGGTGCTGCCCGGGTGAATAGAGAGTTTTGTTTGGTGTGCTTCAATCAGCAACTCTCTTCTGCAATTCTTAGGCACATATGTCCTACCTCGGAACATAAGACCCTGTCCCGGTCGTAATTCCCATTCCGGTACAACTTCACCGGTAGACATTTTAGCCCATATCTCCTCCACCTCTGGATCTATTCGTTGTTCCCGTTCAATCTCGGAGACCATGTGGGATCGTATGATCAGATTATATATGGTTCCATGATTATTCAGATAGAGTTTAAACTCTCTGATGGTATTCAACACCTCCCATTCTGTTCTGATCATACTGGCCACTGTCGCAGGTGATATGCGGCTGAGAGCATCCGCCACTTTGTTCGCCTTGCCAGGATGATACCGGAGTGCGAACTCATAATCTGCCAAGTATTCCATCCATCTACGTTGTCTCATGTTGAGTTCCTTCTGATCAAATAGGTACTTTAGGCTCTTATGGTCTGAGAATACCTCAAACTTTTCACCATAAAGGTAGTGTCTCCAGCTTTTAAGAGCGAAGACCACTGCTGCCAGTTCCAGATCATGTGTGGGATAATTGCGCTCATGAATTTTCAACTGTCTTGACCCGTACGCCACCGCCCTATTACCTTGACTGAGCGTACACCCCAGTCCCTCTCCTGAGGCATCACAGTACACCTCATAGTTTCTGCCTCTTTCCGGCAAGATCAAAATAGGAGCGGTTGTAAGCTTCTCCTTTAGCTCCTCAAATCTCCGGTTGCACAGATCTGACCATTCAAATTTGACTCCTTTCTGAGTGAGTCGGGTAAGTGGGGCTGCAATCTTGGAGAAATCCATAATAAATTTCCTGTAGTAACCGGCCAATCCCAGAAAACTGCGGATCTCGGTCACATTCGTCGGTGCTTTCCACTCCCTCACTGCCGCTACCTTAGCCGGGTCTACAGCTATGCCTTCCTCCGATATAACGTGCCCCAAGAAATTGACCTCTGATAGCCAAAATTCACACTTGCTGGCTTTGGCATACAACTGGTTCCTCTTAAGGGTGTTCAGAACTATCCGCAGGTGTTCAGTATGTTCCTCATGACTCTTGGAATAGATCAGGATGTCATCAATAAATACAATTACAAACTGATCCAAGTAAGGACGGAATATCCTATTCATCAGGTCCATGAACACCGCCGGTGCATTAGTAAGCCCAAACGGCATGACTACATACTCATATAATCCATACCGTGTCCTGAAGGCTGTCTTCTCGATGTCTTCCTCTCTAACCCGGATTTGATGGTATCCGGACATCAGATCAATCTTGGAAAAGTGAGAGGAACCCCTAAGCTGATCAAACAGATCATCAATCCTGGGTAGGGGATATTTGTTCCTGACAGTCAACTGGTTCAATTTTCTATAATCCCCACACATTCGAAGGGTACCGTCCTTCTTCTTAACAAACAATACCGGGGCTCCCCATGCGGATGTGCTGTTCCGAATAAAGCCCAGCCTGAGCAGTTCATCAATCTGCTTTTTCAACTCAGTCATCTCAGCCGGTGCCATCCTGTAATGAGGTAACGATACTGGAGCTGCGCCGGGGTATAATTTAATCTCAAAGTCTATCTCCCTCTTAGGTGGCAGACCAGGGAGCCCTGTTGGAAATACCTCGGCATAATCTACTACCACTGCCGGAAGTTCAGCTATTGGTGCCTTATCTAATCTGAGGGTGTTCAAGGCAAGATGGTTCAATTCTTCCTGCAGCCTTCTAGGAATGCCCTGTCGGTCAGCGGGCACTATATACCGCCTTCCTTCGGGTGACCAAAATATCACTCTACGAAGATGGCAATCAATATGGGCCTGATACGTAGCCAACCAGTCCATGCCAAATATAACATCGTACTCAGCCATATCGATTACTAAATAATTGAACTCGAATCTGAATCCAGCGAGTTCAGTGTTCAGTGCCGTGCATATGAGCCCCAAAGATGTGTCTCCGACAGGGGATACAATAGTAAGTGAGGTGGACAGATTCTGTACTAATGTGCCCGTAGCAGATATGAATGCAGCAGATATAAATGAATGGGAAGCTCCAGAATCAAATAATGTAACTGCATAAGAACTACCAACTACGGCCATACCTTGAATCACCGAGCGGTCCACTGCTACTGGAGAAGGTATAGCAAAAAGTCGTCCTGATCCCATAGGGTTTGGCGCCCGTCCTGCCTGATTGTATGTTCTGCCCCCTCGCGGCGGAGCTGATCTAACTGGAGGGCGGGAGGAACCCTTGAAGTTAGAGGGTCTGCTGAGCTGCGGACACTCCCTCTTGAAGTGACCCTGTTGGCCACACTGATAGCAAGTGTTCCCACCTCTAGGAACCTGGGTAACTGATGCTGACTGGGAGGGCTGATTGGGGCGAAAGCCCCCTGTAGATCCAGTAGCGGATGAGGGTCTGCCGAAACTCGGGCGGAACCTTTTATTGGGTTGAAATGCACCCCGCCCACTCTGCCATCGGCGGTTGTCACGCCGCGCTTCCTCATTCAATTCCCGCTCCACTATAGTGGCCCTGCCAACCACCCCTGCCAATGTAGGTTCCTTGAATACTGTCACCCTAGTTTTGATGCTCGGCCGAAGGCCCCGTTCAAACTTACGGGCCCTCCGGTGCTCAGTGTCCACCATGTAGAACGCGTAGACAGATAGTCGAAGGAACTCCCGGTGGTACTCTGCCACTGTCATATTGCCTTGTACTAATGATATAAAAGCTTCAGTCTGACTCTCCCTTTCTTCCTCCGGGAAAAACTGCTCTAGAAAAGTGGCTGAGAACCATTCCCAAGTCATGGCAATTCTTTCCCTTTCCGGCACCAGTGATTGTTGTTTTTCTACCACTTCCCACCAATTACCGGCATCCTCAATCAGTTGAGATGTTGCCAGTAAGATTCTGTCAGCCGGACTGGAAACCTGAAGCAGATTTAAGATCTGAGTGATCTTCTTTAACCAGTGATCTGCTCCTACAGCCCCTTCTTTTCCTCTAAAGTAGGGAGGACGCTGTTGCTGGAAGTCTTTAACCATCTTCCGCTTACTAGTGTCACTAGTAGTAGCATTTCCGTCGCTAGTAGTCGCATTTCCGCTCAAATGTTGCTGAAGAGCAGCAGCGACTGCCGCTTGAACTACATCTTTTAGCTCGGGAGGTACACCTTGTATGTTGATATTATTCTGTTCCTCCTCCCGATGGGGTACCTCCTCTTCCTGGCGAGGTGGTGATACCTCTTTCTGGTTGCGACGAGTCCTTCTCTTCGGAGCCATTTCCTAGTCATCGAAAACACTGACTTAGTTCCTTTTTCAAATGGAGGAAAAAGAAGAAAAAAAAATACTAAACAATATACTTTGTTTCTCATTTTTTGGGGAAGATTGCCAAATAAGCACACTTGGTTTGGGGAAAACTTCCCAAGTATCTATGTTTCGTTCCATTTGTGAAATCGGGGAATTTTCTCCTATGTTCAATAAGCCTACCATTATTCTGTCAAATTTGGGGAAGACCTAAACTTGTTTTCTCATTTTTGGGGAAATAAACCCTATCTTGCTATGTTTCAATAAATCTCTCCTAGAATGAATCTTTCTTCCCTTGCTATCATTCCTTTCCGTCAATTGTTGTCCTCAGATTAAACACTTCGGTTTGAGTCAATCAAAGTAAATTAACCCGGCCCCCGTGCAGCGGACTCCGAAGAGTCGGTCGGTTGGGATTCTTAGCCGTCACTGAGACGTGCAACCGTCTTAATCTTACTTTAAGAGATTCATCCTTCCGAATTCGCTCTGATACCAACTGTAACGCCCGCCCCTTTTCACCGTAAAATCAGAGTACTTTTTTTTTTTTTTTTTAAATAAAAGTGACAAAGGGCGCGGACGTCACGACGCGAGTTAAGTTCCGAGCTTCTAAAGCCCGGCTCTTAACTGGCCAACCCTACGCGTACGTGGAACATAAGTCCACGAGTACGGTTCACGCGTAGCAAGTAAGCTCACGGAACATAAAAATAAGTGCGGATGATCATAGAACTATCCTACCAGTTCTTCAGATAGCAGGGAAGAAATACCCAATTAATTACGAAAATGCCATTATACTGTATTATCCAAAATAATACCTAAACATAGCAAACTACCTAAATTATTACATTTCCGACAAGCTAACTATACAAATACATCTTTTCCAAAATGAAGTAAAACAAAATAATTAATCCGCCTCCCCAAGCTCCTAAGCTTGGCTTCCGTCTCGCCCTTCCGGTCCGCCATCTCCTGCATCGTCAGCTAGGGTAGAAGTAGGGCGTTAGAACAACGCGCCCAGTAGGATTCCGAGTAGGGCTAGCACATGGGTTAGTAATAACCACATACAGATAATAACACAGTGAAAACTATAAACCACCATATACTGAAATATAAGTAAATGATATGCCATGGGTGTCAATGTTATGAATCCCACCCATCATTCCTGCCATATACTGTCATATCCCTCTTGACGGAAAAACCTCGTCAAGATATGTCCAACCGCAAAATATCCCCCTTGACGGCAAAGCCTCGTCAAGGTGTCCCCATGCCTGTTCTCGGTCGCCCCGACGGAGCATGGACTCCGGTTTTTTTTTTCTTTTTTCCGCCGATGCCATGCATGAGATGTAATGCATTATGCTATGTACTATTTATAACTCATAACCTTAAGATATCATACATAGCCTTAATTTATAATGCATAACCTTAATCATAGTTCATAGCCATTAAATAAAATCCATCTTAAACATGGCATCCATATTGTAAAAACCCATCATAAGATAAATACTAATCAATAAAATATGACAAAAATACCATCACACATCCATGGCTTACAAATAGGTAGGAATCCTACCGAATACCGGCTCGCGTTCTTCTCTTTCGTTTTTGTCCGATAGTCCGGCTACCGACACGCGTACCGCTCGCGATATCCAATACCTTATTACATTACCAAATCAATCCAAGTTTTAATCATTTCCAAGCCCATAAATCATAACTTAGTGGGTTTCTTCATTTTAGCCCATATTTACCATTTTTGCCACTACCCTTCACATAAACAATTTTTCATTAATTCATGCCTACTTAAGCCCAAAACTGATCATTAACTCAATCCATTAATGACCCATTTAATTATGACCTAACATCATTAGAATTAGCCCTTCTTCTTAACTTAAATCCTCATTAATTAAACATATGTATAATACTAAGTTAACCCATACTTTGACCAACCAATGGATCATGGGTTCAAAATACCCAATTCATCAATTATTCCCATGGGGTTTACCTTATGCATTTAACTACAATGAGTCCATTACCCACTCATTTTTCCATTACTTCACATACATCATCATTCCACCATTTCACCATTTGATCACCATAGGGTTCGGCCATACACCATGGCCGAACCCATGGTTCATGATCCATCATCCATGGGTGCCCTTTTTGACCATAACACATTTACATTTATTCATGGATTCCATTCTCACAAAACCCTAACATTCCATTAAAAATGTCCAAACTACCTTCCATAACCTCCATTCCTTAAAACCCTAAAAAAATATCATACAACACCTACATTTAATCATTAAGCACTTAAAACCCTAAACCATTTTTTTTTTTTTTAAGGTCATTAAAATTATCTTCCATCTCCTATGATTCTCTCATTTAAACCCTCTTTACAAAATTCATCACATTCAATTATTTACAACCTTAAAAATTATAAACATTCTCCATGCTTAATAATTTAATTACATTGCATTCTTTAATCCATTTATTTTTCCTTAAGCTAACCCTAATTTATCCATTAGGGTTTCCTCCACTTTCCATCTTTCAAATTGATGGATTTAAAATCCATAGCATAAAATCAATAGGCCACCATTAAATTTACAAAATAAATCCCAAATCTCAAACCCTAAAAATCCAAAATTTCTTGTTTA
Organism: Chimonanthus salicifolius; assembly: GCA_013350335.1. Lineage (NCBI taxonomy): Eukaryota > Viridiplantae > Streptophyta > Magnoliopsida > Laurales > Calycanthaceae > Chimonanthus > Chimonanthus salicifolius. The sequence continues at coordinate 73,173,518 of CM023536.1, read as the reverse complement.
AGAAATACTCACAATCCGTCGTCTCCTCCGATTTCCGCCGCTCCCGTCGGCTTCCTTAGCCTCCTTTCTCCTTCCTTTTAAACTTTGGTAGGTCAAGATGCTTGATCAATGGTGGAAACCTCCAAGCTTAGAATTGGCCAAGGTAGGGTTTACTTGAGGGAGGGAAAGGAGGAGATGATGGGAAAGAAGATCTCAACCTTTAATCTTGAAGTGGTGGCCTTTTGTTTTGAATTTTTCTTCTCTTCTTAGCTTCCTTTTCTTAATTTCCTTCTTCTCTTCTCCTTTTTTTTTTTCCTTCACTTGGACATGGGACGTCAATGGAGGAGTGGGAGGGATGGAGTTAGTGAAAATGAACATGAGAAAGAAAAAAATCAAACTTATCCCCATTTGATGACCTCATTTTCACTTTACATTAATTTTTCACCAACCAAAGATATTTTAAGATATTTTAATCTCTTTATGGTGGTGGTTATCTAAACCACCACCAAGCCCAACGTGTCTTGCCTTTGAGGTGGGGTAGCTTGGTCTCCCATTTGACCAATTTAGCCACCAATTTAATAATTTAAGTATTTAATTAATTTGGTAATTAACTTAGGTTAATTCATTTTTATTTAACCTAATTCCCATTATTCCACCCATGGTTGACCAAGTCAACCATGGTGGCTGGCCCCACCAATCATTGGCCCACACGCCACCTCACTTGATGAGGTGGAGGTGGGTCCCATTGGACCATGTCACCTTGGTCAACTTCAAATTAACTTAGGTGATTTAGACCCATTCAACTCATTCTAATTGGATCACCATTGGGCCCATGGCCCAATTACATTTTTATCTTACCCATTTACCTTAGGCTTACATTACCTTGATCCATTGGGTCCCAAATGACTATTGGGCCCAATTTGACCATTCTTGACCCATTTAAATAAATTTAAATCCAAACCATAGTCTATTGGGCCACACTTGGGCCTTTATCCAATTTTGGCCCATTTACCATTTACTCCACCAATTTTCTAATTTCCATCATTAAAATAATTAATATTCACATTTATATTAATTCCAAAATTCCAAGACCTTACAGTCTGGGCGTCCGTAAAATAATCGTGGGGGTTACCTTGATGAGGAGCATTCCATCAAGAGGATATTTGTGATGGGTGGGACTCATTGCATATGATAGCATGGCATGACATTGATTCGGCATAATTATGATCTTTATTATCATGCAAGGTTTCTGGTTTTTATCGGTATGATTGGATCTCTATTATCATACACTGTTTTGGATATGATGCTTTATAAGTATGGTATGATTTATTATAACTGGATTTGATATTTATTATATCTGGATTTTTGGTACTAACCCATGTGTTAACCCTAATTGGAATACCTACTGGGAGCGTTGTTCTAGCGCCCGACTTCTACCCTAGTTGATGATACAGGAAATGAGGGGAACGATGAACGCGAACGGGCCAGGCATAGGAGCTTGGAGGATTAAAGTTTATATTTTGTTTAAGATACTCATGGGCTTGTATTTTGAGTATCTAGAATTCGGATTGTAATAACTTAGATGAATTGCTATGGTTGGATATTTTACTGAATATTTATGATATGATAATGATGATTAAGGACTTGACGTACTTTGCTATCTGAATGGAATAGAACTGTGTTCTATTATGTTTCCGCATGTTATGATTTTTATTCCGCATGTTTATATTGCTATGTGTGAACCGTTTTCATGGACTGAGTCCATGCACACATAGGGTTGGCCAGTTAAGGGTTGGACTTTGGAAGTTCGGATTTAGCTCGCGTCGTGACGTCCCGCTCTCTATCACTCTTCGTTTATAAAAAAAATAGACTCTGATTTACGGAAAGAAGAGAGTGAAAAAGGGCGGGGCGTTACATTTTGTGGACTTAAACATGGTTCAACCCCAATGTATGATGGAAACCTATTAGGGGACTTAACCGAATAAAAGACTATGATGGTAGGGAGATGAACCTAGGATGATGTAGGGGTTGATGGAACTAAATGGATCACCAAATTGATGTATGCATATGTGTTAAATGTAATAAGGTAAAGGTTGACGCGATCGGTGATCGATTTTTGGACGGAAACACAAGGACCCGATATTTGGAATATGTATATGTGATTTTACTTCTATGTTAATTTTGGTATCAAAGTACTATGCTTCAACTATGGGATTTTAATGCTATGATGTTTATTATTATATAGCATGGTTGCACTTGCATCTCATACATGGCATGTGAGGGATCAAATGAGGGGAGTCCACGCTCCATTCAGATTTCCGATAAACAACCGTGGGGAGGAATCCACACTAATTCCAATGGATGTAAGATTGAATTGTAACCGGAGTCCGCACTCCGTTCTGTGGGACCGATAAGGCATTCGTGGGGAGAGATATACTGTGTTTGAAATATAACCGGAGTCCACGCTTCGTTCAGTGGGACGGATAAGGCATTCGTGTGGAGTCATGACAATACCTTGATATGGATTATCCATCAAGAGGAATACTATGCGATTGTGATATGGATGATGGGTGGGATTCATGGCATATGTCACCCATGGCATGGCATTGACTTGCATGGTTTTGATATTATCTATATCTATGTGATTTTTATACTAACCCATGTGTTTAACCCTACTCGAAGTACCTACTGGGCATGTTGTCTAACGCCCTACTTCTACCTTAAATGATGACACAGGGAATGGACGGAGCGAAGGACGCGATCGGAGCCAAGCTTAGGAGCTTGGATAATCTAGTTTCATTTTATTTAAGTTTATTCATGGACAATGTAATTTGAGTAGTTAGTATTTGTGACTGTAATAACTTAGACTATTTGCTATGGTTTGGATTTTAATTTTGGACATTTAACTTAAGTTGATTATTATTAAGTGATGTGTAACACCCCGATTTTTCAATGAAGTGGATAATTACGAAAATGCCCCTGGTTTGTTAAATTAATTATTTTGAGATGTCAGATAAGGAAATGGTGGGTCCCATTGCTCAAATTAAGGTCATATGAGCACATTATAAATGTCAAGTTTGATTGGATGGGTAATGAACATCAATTGGGTCGAAAATGGCTAAATGGGTCAAAGGGCCCAATTGGACCCAATGGGTCAAAATGGATGATTTGACCATTGTGTAAGCTCAAATTAAATGGGGTCAAGCTGAACTGATTGGAAATCAGGTATTGCAAAAATGGGTAGGCTTGAAACACAAGTGAAAACCAATTAAAAATGGCAAAAATCAGCCCATGAATGGGTCATGTTGTCAAAACGGGTCAAGGGGCTAATTGGGGACCCAATGGATCGGGTTGACTAGGTTGGCCACGGATGACCGTGTGGGCCCTCAATTGAACTCATGTGTGAGTTAATTCAGCTTGAGTTGGACTGATTTGAAGTGAGTTTGATTTAAGAAAAGAGTTGACTCAAACTTGGTGCATTAAATGTGATGAGTTGGATGAGTTGAGTTAGAATAAAAATATCAAGTGTCAAGTGAGTCAAGAGGAAGTGGAAAGGTGTTGTTAATCACACACAACCCTTGGAGAATCAATCCCAGCCGTTGAGAGTGAAGAGGTGCTTTGGCAAAGCCAAAGGACACCAAACTTGGGGCGGCATCATCTCATCCCATGAGATGCATGTGTTTAAACATGAAAGGTTGCAACGTTTGGTGAAGGGCTGTCTTGGTTGACACCCAATACCCCATCGGTTTTGGCAAGACTAAATGAGGGAAATGAATGGAAGATGGGATGGAAACTACAAAAGGAAAAGGTTACCTTTCTTGGCCGACTTTTACATAGAGTATCCAAGAAATTCCCATCTCTCTCTCCCTCTCTTCAAGTTCGTTTTTCTTGGCTGAACAGCAGAGGTTTTGGCACCAGTTATTCAAGCATAAACCAGCAAAGAATTAAGGAAAGAAGGAAGAAATAAAAGGGAGAAGGCAAGGACCCTAGGCAAAGGAAATTTGGTAAGATTTCTTAAGTGTTCAAGCCAAATAAGTTGTAAGAAAAGGGTGTGTATTGGGCCATGGTTATGGCCGAATACACCAAGGTTTTAACCTTGAATAATGGAGATTTTAAAATGGTAAAAATGACCATTGGGTTCGGTCACCATGGAGGGCCGAACCCCATGTAAAAGATAGGTTGGTTTTGATGTTTTGAAACATAGAAACCATGGAGTTTTCGTGGACTGTTTGAGGTTTCTTTAAGATTCAAATGCATGTTTTAAAGAGGGTTAAAAACATGGATCTGAATGACATAAGGAATGAAGGTATTATGGGTCTAAATCATGGATTAAAACTGATGAAATGGACCATGGGGATCGGCCATCTTGGATGGCCGAATCCCATGAAGTATTATGGTCATTTGGACAAGTTGATGAACCTATTTGGATGGTTTTGAAGGGTAAAAACATGGTAACATTGTACTGATTTTTATATGTGTAAGTGACACTTAAAACATGCTAAAGAGGACCAAAACATGGACATAGGGTTCGGCCACTTTGGATGGCCGAACCCCATGAAAATATTAGATGATTTTGTGTGATAAAAACCATGTAAGAGTATGATGTTTTATGGGAATTAAATGAGGATATGGTTACTGTTTTTGGCTAGCTGGTATAGGGCTGAACCATATCAATGTTAGGGTTAAGTTATTGATTCAAATCATGGGTAGATGATGGACAAAATAAATCAAGAGCACCATTGGGTTTGGCCATGTGCATGGCCGAACCCCATGGGCTGTTTTTGGAATAAATGGACTAAGTTCATGGGTTGTGTTTGATATTATTCCCATGATTTTATAAAGGGTTTAAAGTATTGTAATGGAGAACCATTTGATGATGGAAGAGTGGAAATAAAAGGTTCGGCCAAGTATAGGGCCGAACCCCATAAATGACAAATTCTAAGTTGATGATGTTCGGCCATGGGCATGGCCGAACCCCACATGATGTGGTTGGGTCTTAGATATGAATGAACAAGTAAGTGATAATATGATTTACTGATTGTTGTATGGACAAGGTACCGGAAGTTGACGATGTGCGAGTCGTGACCGGGTGACGCTAAAGAAAGATCAATTACTGAAGTGAATCTTCAGTAGGTTTCCTACCTACTTGTAACCACATTTACACCTGTTTTCATGAAGGGTTTTATGAGATATTGACATACTATTACTTACCATATTTGAATGATATATTATGCATTTACAAATGGCATACAAAGCATTGGCATCTCATGCATGGACATGGGATGATGACTGAGGTTATGCTGTGTTGCAATTTATGAGTTAACGTCCTCCTTAGGCGATGAGAGTCCCGCCAAGAGGAGTAACATGATGATCATAGTCACATTGGTCTCCTTAGGCGATGAGAGTCCCGCTAGGAGGACTAATATGTGATATGAATCAACTCAATGATGAAGCGTCTTTCCACAGGTAACGAGGTTTACTGTGGATTACCTTATCATGTGAGACCCAGATGGAAGTATATCGTGATTTACCTTGACGGTGAGAGTCCCGTCAAGTGATGACTATGTATGTGTGATGGGGTGGGGCTCATTACAATTGCATACATACATAACATGGTTTTATATGTTTTTGATGATCATGTAATATGATATATATGCATGTTTTATATGCTAACCATGTGGTAGCCTTGATTCGGGAACCTACTGGGCACGTTGATCTAACGCCCTAATTCTATCCTCAGAGGAGAATGCAGCTACAAGGAAAGGGAAAGAGAAGGTCGATGACCGGGAGGGGAGCCAAGCCTAAGCACTTGAGTGTTGAACTGGACTTCTTTATTACTGTCATTTGAATTTATAATTTATGGACATGTAATAAGTTATTAATTTGCTATGGTTTGATTAGGTTACTAACTATGGATGGTTATTTATGTTAATTAATATTTGAGATTGTCACTTGCTATCTAGTCATTCTATTCCGCAAATAGTCTAGTTTATTCCGCAAGTTGTTGTTAGTTCCATGTGTGGTTTATTATCATGGTCTAGTCCATGTACACATGGGTGGCCAGTTAAGGTTCAGACTTGAGTAGTCTGAACTTAACTCGCGTCATGGCACCCCCGCTCTCTTTGACTCTGTGTTTCTTTCAAAAGAAATTTTCAGACTCTGATTTTCGGAAGGGTGGAAAGGGCGGGGCGTTACATGATAGACTTCCTTGCTATTTAAAATTGGATAGGATAGAACTCTATTATAATTCCGCATTATGTTTAATTCCGCATGTATAGCATTAGTACGTGTGAACCGTTTTAGTGGACTTAGTCCACGCACACGTATGGTTGGCCAGTTAAGGGTTGGGCTTTCGAAACTCAGACTTAGCTCTCGTCGTGACGTCCCGTTCTCTCTCACTCTTTATTTCAAAAAAAAAAAAAAAACTCTGATTTACAGTTCGACTGGTAGAATTCAGTGGTAAGTCGTTCGACAAGTCGAACCAATTCGACTTGTCGAACTCAACACAATTCAGATATTTGATTTTTATTCCTGTGGGCCTTTTCACGCATGGGCTTTGGGTTGGTTTGAGTCATGATTAATTTTATCTAATAGAATTTAATAAACTTGAACCCAACCAAAGATTACTTATAGTCTGATTTACCTGTATGGTTGCCACACCATAGATGTCCTCTGCAATCTTCATGGCTTTCAAGCGATCCGTTAATATAAACTTCCAAGGCAAGGTCTTTGACACTTGTTACGAAATTGACAACAAGGAGACACAGATAAATCGGGGCTCTAAAAGTCTCCCCTTTCGTCAATTTCGTGATAAAACCTAAACTCAAAAAGAATACAGCTCTTTCAATACTGAATTATTACATGCCAATAGAGGAAAAAAAATACAACTTTTATGACTCAATACAGACATGACATCTTCAATCTTCAATTTTCTCCCCCTGAAAATATGTCTGCAAAACGAATATTTTCCTACGCAAAACATGGCAAATCTATTGGAATTTTTCAATCTCTCCCTCAATATTAGTTCAGGAAAAAAATCATTATATGTCTCCCTACAATTTATTTCTCCCCCCTTTTGTCATTAGTTGACAAAGGGTAAGGAAACCCATGGACATCAATACACAAAAGAATTATAATATTGAAAATAACATTTTTCTCATAGCATTCAAAAATTATAACATTTTTTTTAAAAAAAATATGTCAAACTATATTTTCCAATAATTTTATTTTTAAATAGATACAATCTTTGCAACTCAAAAAATATCATTAATTTCACCATGAGAATAATCATAAAATTCAAAACACTTCATCTTTCAATATCTTGTCAGATCTTAAAAAAAAAAAATAATAATAAATGAGACACACCAAGAGCATCTGACAACCAATTGGAAAAAAAGTTTAAACTAGGCCTTTAGCTTTGGGTACCCATTTTGCAGTGTCAAATGATCAGTAGATAAGCCTAATTTGTTTGGAGTCAATTCTTTTCTTATTAGCTGTATTACTTAGATTGAACATTTCATCCACCAGCAATTTGAATTTTTGAGCTAATGAACGATGGATAATTCCACTTTTATGACTTACATAATTGTTTCCATGATGATGCACATTAGGTTGAGTTTTATTAAAAAAAATCTTTATGAAGTTTCTTTCTAAGATTGCACTCAAATCTAAGATGACCCATTTTGTCACAATAAAAGCATTTCATATTTGGAGTCTTTGAGTGGTAAGCAACACCTTTAAAAAATACAGTTGAGTTGTTGGGTCTTCTCATATTTTGATTATTAAAACCAAGACCCGTTTTATCCCCAAACTGTTTTCCAATATTCAACAATTTTTCCAACTTTTCTTCCCCTTTTGTAAATTTTTTCTTCAAATTTCTTTTCATGACTCCTTAAATCATTTAGCTCAATTTGGAGTATTTTGTTTACAAATTTCACTTTCGATTCAACTTCTTTAAGATTTTCAATTTCTTTTTGGGCCAGCCTTAAACTTTTTTGCAATTCAGTTTCAACTTTTTTAAGCCAAAAGATCTCTTCTAGAGAAGTTTTCAAATCCATTTCAACCTTTTCTTTTTCAGTGACCAATCTAATATTCTCATTCTTAGACTTATTTAGTGTAATACGCCGGATTTTTTCAATTTATTATTTATATGAAAATTATCCATTTTTAATTATGAATTTTAGATTGGATCTTATATGGATAAAGAATTGGGCCATGACCCAATTAGGACCCAATTGATTATGGAATTGGTTTTATTAAAATTTAAATGGGTTGAATTATTTTAGTAATGCATTATGTCCAAAAATTAATTAAAAGATTTTATGGCCGTGTATGGGATAAGTTTGGCCGAATTTTGGATAATAAAATCTATCATAGGTGCATGGGATCTTTTAAAAAAGGTGTGCATATTTTCTTAAAATAAATAAAAGAAGTATCTAAATTAAAAGAAGGGGCGCACGGCATAAGGGATTTGTTTAGCTATTAGTACATTCCAAATTAAGGAAGAGAGGTTGGCAATGGCTAAAAATAACACATGAGGCGCACGGCCAAAGGGGGGAGTAACTATCTTAAGCACTTCCTAAATATGGACCAAGGGAAAATTATAAAAGGGAGAGAGGGACAAGGGCACAAGGTTACACTCTATTCTAATTCTCTCTCTATCTCTCTCAATCTCTCATTCTCTCTCATGCTAAAGAGCAAGGATAAGAAGAAGGCAGCCAGCCATAGGAGTTTTTGGTTGAAAAAAATTAAGAAGAAAAGAGAAGGATTTGAAAAAGCAAGGAAATCGAAAAAGGTTGGTATTCTTATTAGATATTTACGTTTGAAATAAAGAACCATAGGGTTCGGCCATGGTGTATGGCAGAACCATATGGTTCGGCCATAGCGTTCGGCCCCATGAAAGAAGATTGGAGATGGGTTCGATGATTTGAATGGAAAAAAACAACCATAGGGTTCGGCCATGGAAAGATTTGATTTATTTTATTGGCTTATGAAGAATAAAAACCCATACGGTTTTGATAGATGTTGTTGGTGATTTTAATGGAAGATCATTGATAAGGTAAAATGATGTTTGGAGGGGTGTCGTTCGGCCATGGTGTATGGCTGAACCCCACCAAATAAATTTATGAATTTGAGGTTTTCTTAGGCATTGAATTATATGGACTTAAGGTTAATGATTTTAATGGAAGTTTAAATGATGGATTCTTGGTTTAGCACAACATGAACCATAGGGTTCGGCTATGGCTATGGCCGAATCCCATGGGAAGGATATTGATAAAAAAGTATTGGATTTAAATAAATGGTCAAGATCATGAACCATAGGGTTCGGCCACGGTGTATGGCCGAACCCTATGGGGTTGTTTTTGGAATGGAGATAGATTTGGTTCCTATATTTGGAAAGCATCCAATTAAGGAAATATGGTTTCTAATTTAGGAAACTATCTAATTTTGGATTTGAATTGCTAAATTTGGAAAGCATCCAATTATGGAAAGATGGTTTCTAAATTAGGAAACTATCTAATTTTGGAAAGATGGTTTCTAATCTAGGAAACTATCTAAGTATGGAAAATGGTTACTCATTTGGGAAGTTTCTATTTTTGGAAGGAGTTGGCTAAATTAGAAAGCTTCTAATTTTGGATGGTAAATATGGAAACCTTCTAATTATGGAAGGGTGGTTGATTAATTAAGAAACTTTCTAAATATGGACCTTTTAATTGTGGACTTGTTAATTATGGAAGTTTCTATAATTGGGAAGTTATACACCATAGGGTTCGGCCAAGGTGTATGGCCGAACCCCATGGACCAAATTAAGGGATCTTATGGCATTTTAAGTCATGGTTAATGGCTGATTTATGAATCAAATTATGAATCTATTTTATGAGTTTAGATTGATGTATTAATGAACAGAAGGTTGGAAATAATTAGGCCAATAGCAAAGCTGTAATTACATGCCAAAGTGAGGGATCATGGGTTTAGCCATGGTGTATGGCCGAACCCCATGAGGAGTATTTGATGGACTTGTTTTGGTTAAGGAAATTTTATAGGGTCTAGTAATGGTAGATTTAAATGAATGAGGGAAACAATGGCAATTTTGTAAATGTATGGAAATATTGGACATAGGGTTCGGCCATGGTGTATGGCCGAACCCCATGATTTAATTATTGGACTATGTGATTGGATTCAAGAAGTGCGCATTATTTTGGAACCTAAGCAAGGAAAGTGACTATGGCTATGTGCAATGGCATTATGGTAATTAATTGAATTAATGGACCATGGGTTCGGCCATGGTGTATGGCCGAACCCCATGGGGTCTTGTTTATGGACTTAGAACCTCGTAAATCAAGCGGGACTTTCTGTTGATTTATTATTATATTATAAAGTAAGGGGATCTTGCGAGCGGTGCACGATCGGTGATCGATTCTTGGATGAAAGACGCAAGCACACGTTAGCGGTCTTTGGTAGGATTCCACCTCTTTGAAACCATGGGTTTATGTACACTTGTTTTATCTTATGTTTGATGAAATCTATGTTTCAAAGGATATGCTTTGTATGAATTTTAAATGCTATGTTTTATTTGTCTAAATAGCATGTATTAGATATGTTTCAAAAGATGATTTAAATGTTATTTTTATGTTATAAAATAGCATGTGTTTCATTAGCATCTCATGCATGGCATGGGGTGGAGGATTTATAACTGGAGGGGTCACACTCCGTGGGGGCATCCGAAAAACCTATGTGCAGCACCTTGATGTGATTTCCATCAAGAAGATTCCGGAGGTCCACACTCCGTCGGGGCGTCCGGAAGACCTATGTGGTGGGTACATTTATGTACATGTGATGGGTGAGACTGATTGCATGGCATGGTTTTTACCTGGTTTTATATATTATGTTATAATATATGTTTTGTACTAACCATGTGTTAGCTGTAACTAGAATACCTACTGGGCGCGCTGTTCTAAATCCCTACTTCTACCCTAGTTGATGATACAGGTAATCAGGGGAACGATGAACGTAAGACGGGCCAGGGATAGGAGCTTGGAAGACTTATTTTATACGTTTTGAATAAAATTACTCATGAACTTGTATTTGAGTATTTAGATTTCGGAATGTAATAACTTAGATTGATGGATGTTAAATTTGATAATTATGGTATTTGATTGATGATTAAAGACTTGATGTACCTTGCTATCTGAATGGAATAGAATTTGGTTCTATTATGATTCTGCAATTTGGATGTTATGATTCTACATGTTATGATTTTTATTCCGCATGTTGATATTGCTATGTGTGAACCATTTTAGTGGACTGAGTCCATGCACACATAGGGTTGGCCAGTTAAGGGTCGGACTTTGGAAGTTCCGACTTAGCTCGCGTCGTGACGTCCCGCACTCTATCACTCTACTCTGTTATAAAAAAAAAATTAGACTCTGAATTTATGGGAAGAAACGAGTGAAAAAAGGGCGGGGCGTTACAGTTGGTATCAGAGCGAACCTGCAACACTGAATCTTTCGGAGTAAATTAATCCGGTCTCATGCATTAATTTACTTCGATAGACTCAGACGGATGATAGCAAAGGAAGTACACTCAAAATAATCAGATTATCAAACATAGCGACATAGGATGTATTTCCCCAGAAACAAAACAAAAATCAAAAGTGCTTATTTGGAAATTTTCCCCAACAGGTAGGAATTACAAAATTTTGTTTATGGAAACTAAGTCTTGATATTTTTAATGGCTTAGGGAAAAATGGCTCGAAGGGGAAGGCCAAGGAGAAATACCCGACAAAATTCAAAAGGGAGTGAAGAGGAGGAACAACATTCTCATCATGAGGAGGAACAACATTCTCATCATGAAGAGGAAGAACATCAATACCACTAAGAGGAGGAGCAACAAAACAACATGAACATACCATTGGTACCTCCTGAATTGCAGAATTTGGTTCAAGCGGTGGTCACTTCGGTGCTTCAACAGCACCTGAATGAGAATGGAACCACCAACGGGAACAATGACAGGAGCATGGTCAGGGATTTCCAGCAACAGCGCCCTCCTTACTTCAAAGGGAGAGAAGGGGCTGTCGGAGCGGAAAACTGGCTGAAGAAGATTTCTTAGATTCTGACTCTATTGAATATCACGAGTCATGCTTATAAGATTTTACTGGCAACATCACAGCTAATTGATGATGCTGGTAAATGGTGGGAGGTGATAGAGAAGCAGCGAGCACTTTTTCCAGAAGGAGAAAGGACTGCCATGACTTGGGAGCAGTTCTCAGCTACCTTCCTGGAACATTATTTTCTTGAGGAGGAGAAGGAGCGCCAGACCCAGGCTTTTCTATCTTTGATACAGGGTACCATGACTGTGGCAGAGTACCACCAAGAGTTTCTCAGTTTGTCTGTGTATGCATTCCATATGGTGGATACTGAGTATCGGAGGGCACGCAAGTTTGTGCGCGGCCTTCGGCCAGGCATAAGGTCCAAGGTAACTATATTCAAGGCAGCCACATTGGCAGAAGTAGTCAGCAGGTCCACTATAGCAGAACAGGAGATGGCTGAGTTGACGCGTTTTGACAATCGCCGAGCTCAGAGTGGGAGGGGTACATTCCAGCCCAACAAGAGGTTCCGACCGAACTCTAGCAGACTCTCACCATCTACTGGGTCAACAGGGGGCTTTTGTCCGAATCATCCCTCCCCATCTACATCAATCACTCAGGCTCCCAGAGGTGGGAGCAATTGCTTTCATTGTGATCAGCCTGGCCATTTTAAGAGGGAATGTCCACAACTCAACAAACCCTCTAATACCAGGGGTTCATCTCGTCCACCAGTTAGGCCAGCTAATTCACGTGGAGGCAGGACATTTAATCAGGCGGGACGGCCACCTACAGGATCTGGACGGGTATTCACCTTAGCACCTCCAGCAGCAGAGGATCATTCAGTGATTTAAGGTATGGCAGTAGTCAGTAGTTCCTACGCCTCTGCTTTATTTGATTCGGGAGCATCACACTCTTTCTATCTGCTGCATTTATAACTGCTACTGGTACCTTGGTACAAAAACTGTCCACATCATTCACTATTGTATCCCCCGTCCGAGACACATCATTGGGACTTGTATGCACAGTAGTGAATACTGAACTTGCTGGACTCAGATTTGAGTTCAATTATTTGGTGCTCGATATGTCAGAATATGATATTATTTTCGACATGGATTGATTGGCTAGCTTTAAGGCCAACATTGATTGTTATCGTCGTAGGGTGACATTTTGGTCGCCCGAGGGAAAACAACATGTGGTGCGTGCTGATAAACACAGCAGACTGCATGAAGGTTGAATCATTTGATATTAAACATTATCAGAATCAACAAGACACCGGTGGTTGAACTTCCGAAAATAATAAAGGACTATGCGGACGTATTTCCAAAGGAACTCCCTGGTTTGCTTCCCATGAGGGAGATCAATTTTGAAATCAAGTTGTATCCTGGCACTGCACCAATGTCATTACCACATTACCGGATGGCACCAACAGAGATGTCCGAGTTAAAGAAACAGATTGATGAACTGCTTAGACTGGGGTGCATTCAGAACAGTACATCGGCTTGGGGAGCTCCAGTTTTATTTGTGAAAAAAAAGGATGGTTCACTTCGTATGTGTGTGGATTATCGAAAACTGAACCAGTTGACGGTTAGAAATAAATACCCTCTACCCAGGATCGATGATTTATTTGATCAACTCAAAGGTTCCAGTCATTTTCCTAAGATTGACTTGATGTCCGGATATCACCAAATTCGGGTTTGGGAGGAGGACATAGAGAAGACAGCCTTCAGAACGCGGTATGGGCTATATGAGTTTGTAGTCATGCCGTTTGGGCTCACCAATGTACCGGCTGTGTTCATGGATTTAATGAACAGGATCTTCCGTCCTAATTTGGACCAATTTGTTATTGTATTTATTGATGATATTTTGATTTACTCCAAGACTCAGAAAGAACATGCTGAGTACCTGAGAGTAGTTCTGGACACTTTGAGGAAGAACAAACTATATGCTAAAGCCAGTAAATGTGAATTTTGGCTATCTCAGGTTAACTTTTTGAGACATGTTATATCAGAAGAAGGTACAGCCGTGGACCCGGCTAAGATAGCGGCAGTAAGAGATTGGAAAACGCCAAAGAATGTAACTGAGATCCGTAGTTTCTTGGGATTGGTGGGTTATTACAGGAAATTTATCATGGACTTCTCTAAAATTACATCTCCACTTACTCGACTCACTCAGAAAGGAGTCAAATATGAATGGTCAGATTTGTGCAATCAGAGGTTTGAAGAGCTAAAGAAGAGACTTACCACTGCTCTTATCCTAATTTTGCTGGAAAGAGGCAAGTGTTATGAGGTACAATGAGATGCTTCAAGAGAAGGACTGGGGTGTACACTCAGTCAAAGTAATCGTGTGGTGGCATATGGATTAAGACAGTTGAAAATACATGAACGTCTCTATCCTACGCACGATCTAGAACTAGCCGCAGTGGTCTTCGCTCTCAAAAGCTGGAGACATTGTCTTTATGGTGAGAAATTTGAAGTGTTTTCAGATCATAAGAGCTTGAAGTACTTGTTTGATCAGAAAGAGCTCAACTTGAGGCAGCGTAGATGGATGGAATATTTGGCGGATTATGAGTTCGCACTTCGTTATCACCCTAGCAAGGTGAACAAGGTGGCAGATGCCCTCAGCCGTTTATCACATGCATCAGTGGCATGTTTGATCAGGACAGAATAGGAGATGTTGAATACCATTCGAGAGTTTAAACTTTATCTCAATAACCATGGGACTATATACAATTTGATCATAAGGTCCAACATGGTTACCAAGATTGAACAAAAACAGCGGACAAACCCAGAGGTGGAGGAAATCTGGGCCAAGATGTCTACTGGTGAAGTCATACCAGAATGGGAGTTACGACCAGGACAAGGTCTACTATTCCGAGGAAGGATTTATGTACCTAAGAGCTGCAGAAAAGAGTTATTGGTTGAAGCACATTAGACCAAACTCTCTATTCATCCAGGAGCACCAAGATGTATCACGACCTGAAGAGACATTACTGGTGGCACGGACTCAAAAGAGACGTGGCAGAATTTGTGGCTCATTGCTTAACGTGTCAGCAGGTTAAGACGGAACATCAGAAGCCATCAGGGTTACTCAAACCCTTACCAGTGCCGGAATGGAAATGGGAGCATATCTCCATGGATTTTGTTACAGGGTTGCCAAGGTCATCAAAGGGCAACGATACGATATGGGTTGCGGTAGACCGATTGACCAAGTCTGCACATTTCATTCCCACTAAGATGACAGACTCATCTGAGACTTTGGGTCAGTGGTATATTAAGGATATCATCAGATTGCATGGTATACCTTAGACTATTGTGTCTGACAGAGATGGTCGATTCACAGGCAGAGTATGGCAGAGCATGCAAGCAGCCATGGGAACAGATCTATTGATTAGTACGGCATTCCATCCACAGAATGGTGGACAGTCTGAGAGGACAATATAGACACTGGAGGATATGCTGAGAGCATGTATGTTAGATTTCAAGGGTAGATGGGAGGATCACTTGCCATTAGTGGAATTCTCATACAACAACAGTTACCAGGCAAGCCTCTAAATGGCACCATTTGAGGCATTATATGGTAGACCATGTAGGTCACCAGTGTGCTGGATAGAGGCCGGTGAGCCTGCACTGATTGGACCTGAATTGGTTGCAGAGACTACAACGCAGATACAGTTGATACGGCAGCACCTATTGACTGCGCAGAGTCATCAAAAGAGCTATGCTGACAAGAGAAGGAGGTTCCTTGAATTTGAAGTCGGAGACATGGTATTCTTGAAAGTCTCGCCACGAAAGGGACACATGAGATTTGGAAAGAAAGGAAAATTATTGCCAAGATATGTGGGACCATTTTCAATCATAAGAAGGATGGGGGACATGGCTTATCAATTGACACTCCCATCACAGTTGGCATCTTTACAAGATGTGTTCCATATATCGATGTTGAGGAAGTATAATCCTGATCCTTCTCACGTACTGAACGTACAAGACATAGAGGTTCAGAGAGACATGACATACGTCGAGAAGCCTGTCCGAGTGGTGGACACAGAACAAAGGGTATTATGGAACCGAGCGATCCAATTTGTCAAGGTGGTATGAGATTGACATGGCATTGAGGAAGCCACATGGGAACTCGAATCAGAAATGAGAAAGGCTCATCCTGAGTTATTTGTGTAAATGTCTGAAAACCCTGCTTCACTCGATTTTCGGAACGAAAATTTTAAAAAGAGGGTTGTATTGTAATACCCCGGATTTTTCAATTTATTATTAATATGAAAATTATCCATTTTTAATTATGAATTTTAGATTGGATCTTATATGGATAAAGAATTGGGCCATGACCCAATTAGGACCCAATTGATTGTGGAATTGGTTTTATTAAAATTTAAATGGGTTGAATTATTTTAGTAATGCATTATGTCCAAAAATTAATTAAAAGATTTTATGGCCTTGTATGGGATAAGTTTGGCCGAATTTTAGATAATAAAATCTATCATAGGCGCATGGGATCTTTTAAAAAGGGTGTGCATATTTTCTTAAAATAAATAAAAGAAGTATCTAAATTAAAACAAGGGGCGCACGGCATAGGGGATTTGTTTAGCTATAGTACATTCCAAATTAAGGGAAAGAGGTCGGCAATGGCTAAAAGTAACACATGGGGCACACGGCCAAGGGGCGAGTAGCTATCTTAAGCACTTCCTAAATATGGACGAAGGGAAAATTATAAAAGGGAGAGAGGGACAAGGGCACAAGGTTACACTCTATTTGAATTCTCTCTATCTATCTCTCTCAATCTCTCATTCTCTCTCACGCCAAAGAGCAAGGAGAAGAGGAAGGCCGCCAGCAAGAGGAGTTTTTGGTTGAAAAAAATTAAGAAGAAAAGAGAAGGATTTGAAAGACCAAGGAAATCGGAAAAGGTTGGTATTCTTATTTGATATTTATGTTTGAAATAAAGAACCATAGGGTTCGGCCATGGTGTATGGCCGAACCCCATGGAAGAAGATTGGAGATGGGTTTGATGATTTGAATGTAAAGAAAGAACCATAGGGTCCGGCCATAGTGCATGGCTGAACCCCATGGAAAGATTTGATTTATTTTATTGGCTTATGAAGAATAAAACCATGGGAGTTGGGTAATAGACTCATACGGTTTTGATAGATGTTGTTGGTGATTTTAATGGAAGATCATTGATAAGGTAAAATGATGCTTGGAGGCGTGAGGTTCGGTCATGGTGTATGGCCGAACCCCACCAAATAAATTTATGAATTTGGGGTTTTCTTAGGCATTGAATTATATGGGCTTAAGGTTAATGATTTTAATGGAAGTTTAAATGATGGATTCTTGGTTTAGCATAACATGAACCATAGGGTTCGGCTATGGGTATGGCCGAGCCCCATGGGAAGGATATTGATAAAAAAAAGTATTGGATTTAAATAAATGGTCAAGATCATGAACCATAGGGTTCGGCCATGGTGTATGGCCAAACCTCATGGGGTTATTTTTGGAATGGAGATAGATTGTGGGTGCTATATTTGGAAAGCATCCAATTAAGGGAAGATGGTTTCTAATTTAGGAAACTATCTAATTTTGGATTTGAATTGCCAAAATTTGGAAAGCATCCAATTATGGAAAGATGGTTTCTAAATTAGGAAACTATCTAATTTTGGAAAGATGGTTTCTAATCTAGGAAACTATCTAAGTATGGAAAATGGTTACTAATTTGGGAAGTTTCTATTTTTGGAAGGAGTTGGCTAAATTAGAAAGCTTCTAATTTTGGATGGTAAATATGGAAACCTTCTAATTATGGAAGGGTGGTTGATTAATTAAGAAACTTTCTAAGTATGGACCTTTTAATTGTGGACTTGTTAATTATGGAAGTTTCTATAATTGGGAAGTTATACACCATATGGTTCGGCCAAGATGTATGGCCGAACCCCATGGACCAAATTAAGGCATCTTATGGCTTTTAAGTTCATGGTTAATGGCTGATTTATGAATCAAATTATGAATCTATTTTATGAGTTTAGATTGATGTATTAATGAACAAAAGGTTGGAAATAATTAGGCCAATGGCAAAGCCGTAATTACATGCCAAAGTGAGGGATCATGGGTTCGGCCATGGTGTATGGCCGAACCCCATGAGCAGTATTCGATGGACTTGTTTTGGTTAAGGAAATTTTATAGGGCCTAGTTATGGTATATTTAAATGAATGAGGAAAACAATGACAATTTTGTAAATGTATGGAAATATTAGACATAGGGTTCGGCCATGGTGTATGGTTGAACCCCATGATTTAATTATTGGACTATGTGATTGGATTCAAGAAGTGCGCATTATTTTGGAACCTAAGCAAGGAAAGTGACTATGGCTATGTACAATGGCATCATGGTAATTAATTGAATTAATGGACCATGGGTTCAGCCATGGTGTATGGCCGAACCCCATGGGGTTTTGTTTATGGACTTAGAACCTCGTAAATCAAGCGAGACTTTGTGTTGATTTATTATTATATTACAAGGTAAGGGGATCTCGCAAGCGGTGCGCGATCGGTGATCGATTCTTGGACGACAGACGCAAGCACACGTTAGCGGTCTTTGGTAGGATTCCACCTCTTTGAAACCATGGGTTTATGTACACTTGTTTTATCTTATGTTTGATGAAATCTATGTTTCAAAGGATATGCTTTATATGAATTTTAAATGCTATGTTTTATTTGTCTAAATAGCATGTATTGGATATGTTTCAAAAGATGATTTTAAATGCTATGTTTATGTTATAAAATAGCATGTGTTTCATTAGCATCTCATGCATGGCAAGGGGTGGAGGATTTATAACTGGAGGGCTCACACTCCGTCGGGGCATCCAAAAAACCTATGTGAGGTACCTTGATGTGATTTCCATCAAGAAGATTCTGGAGGATCCATACTCCGCCGGGGCATCCGGAAGACCTATGTGGTGGGTACATTTATGTACATGTGATGGGTGGGACTCATTGCATTTGTCATCATTGCATGGCATTGTTTTTACCTAGTTTTATATATTATGTTATAATATATGTTTTGTACTAACCATGTGTTCGCTGTAACTGGAATACCTACTGGGCGCGTTATTCTAACGCCCTACTTCTACCCTAGTTGATGATACAAGTAATCAGGGGAACGATGAACGTAAGACAGTCCAGGCATAAAAGCTTGGAAGACTTATTTTATAGGTTTTGAATAAAATTACTCATGAACTTGTATTTGAGTATTTAGATTTCAGAATATAATAACTTAGATGGATGTATGTTAAATTTGATAATTATGGTATTTGATTGATAATTAAGGACTTGACGTACTTTGCTATCTGAATGGAATAGAACTTGGTTGTATTATGATTCCGCAATTTGGATGTTATGATTCCGCATGTTATGATTTTTATTCCGCATGTTGATATTGCTATGTGTGAACCATTTTAGTGGACTGAGTCCATGCACACATAGGGTTGGCCAGTTAAGGGTCGGACTTTGGAAGTTCCGACTTAGCTCGCGTCGTGACATCCCGCGCTCTATCACTCAACTCTGTTATAAAAAAAAAAAAAAAGACTCTGAATTTACGGGAAGAAACAAGTGAAAAAGGGCGGGGCCGTTACATTTAGTTTTTTAGCCAAGTTATTGCTTTCTAAGAACAAGGCATCGTATGCCTCTTGAAGTTATCCTCGTTATCCGACCCTTCACTATCAGTTTCAACATTTTGAGAGTTTTGAGGATCAGATGTAACAGTGACAAAGAGACCTTTCAAAGTTTCAATTTTTTCTTCGGATGAGTCATCTGATTCACTTTTAGATTGAGATGTGTCTTCATAAACAATGATCATTGCTTTCTTATTTGATCTCCTTTTAGATGGACAATCATCAGCCAAGTGCCCATATCCATCATAGTTAAAATATTGGAGTTTTTTTAATTTGTCTTTTGACTTATGTTTTGAATTTTTTCTTGATTTATCTTTGGATGAGCTTGAGTTTCCTTTAGACCTTTCTTTGGAATAATCCCTTTTAAAGTTTCTAAATTTCTTCTTTTTGTTAAAACTTTTCAAAAATTTCTTGCCTAGCACAACCACATCTTCATTTGAAACATCATCGGATTCAGATTTTTTATCATCTTCAGTTTCAGATTTATAGATGAACTTAGGGAAATATATTTATTTTTAGGTTTAACAAAGTGTAGTTCGAAGGTTTGTAGAGATCTCACAAGGTCATCTACCACCATTTTGGCCACATCCCTAAATTCTTCAATTGCTACTACCTTGGGACTGAACCTATAAGGCAAGGATCTTAAAATTTTGGTACATATAACCTTTTCTTGTATCCTTTCTCTGAGAGCCCACATGGTGTCTCACTTTTTGACATACAGATATTTTCAAATTCCGAGCTCAGTATTTGGAGTCTTGATCTTTTGACCAAATTTGTCACTTTGTGGTTCTCTCAAGGGTATCCCAGGCTTCTTTAGTTGTTTCACAGGTCATGATTCTCTTAAATTCTTCTGGTGAAACAGTGCAGTTAATAAATTTAAAGCTTTCCCATTTGCATTATACAGAGATTTTTCAGTATCAGTCCAAGAAAAGAAGTCTTTAGGTTTTACCAACTTAGTATTGGTTGAATTTTCAGATTTCCTTTTCTAGATGTATCAATTACTTCTTCAACTGTGAAAGTTCCATTTACAAGGGTGCTAGAACAATACGATTGACCCTAGGGGGGGGGGGGTGAATAAGTCAATCCCATTTTTAATGGTGTTTACAAATTTCTTGATTATTTAAAGTGCAGCGGAATATTCATCAAGAGATGTGTTTAGTGTGACAATTTCATTAAGCAATCACACTAAGATTATGACCCTTTGCATATTATTTGATTATCGATGCTTGAGCACAATGTGTAGAATAAGATAATTGATATGCAAAGTGATGTAAGTACGAAAGACAAACATACATAGATCAAACACTACAAGACCATTTTAAAGTGGTTTTATTACCCTAACTACATCCACTGTTAAGACTATTTCAACCTTGAGCTATCCCCAAAATCTCCTAAGTGGGGACTTACACCCTCACAATTAGAGTAGAAATTCCACCTCACTCAATAGGCTGAGAAATTCACCCACCACTGTCGAATAGGAATTCCACCTATCCATTTGGCTTGAAATTCCACCCACCACTGTGCCAGAGACTCCGCTCCAGATTTTTTGTAATGGTTCCGGAACCAAGCTTCCTTAATCCACTTTCGGAACAATGGTTTTAAGGAAAATTAAAACCAAGAAGCACTTGCCTTTGAAGCTTTATCTCCTGATGTGTGCTTCTTTAAGATCCCACCCATGTATGCTGATGTTCCGCCTTGCAGTCATCGTTTAGCAATCACAGTCCAGGGTGTCAAGGAAACTGGTTCTACCAAAGGTTTCCTAGTTTATGGTTCTCTCCTTCTCACTTTCTAACTTAATCCTCAGATTGGTTATTTATGAGTTTTCACCTTTCCTCTCTCTAACACAACTAAATTCATCTGATTGGTTGTATTTGATTCCCCTAGTGAATGCATGAGAGAGAGAGTGATCCTTCTGTTGGCCCTTATTAATCTCACTGATAAAGATGAGCGTCCAACTGGTCCTTCCGAAGGATACCAACTGGTTACATAAAAATTGGTTTATATAGCGAAGGCAACCAGTTGTAGTAACGGTAATGTACCGACAGGTCAGTCGCACTGAGGAGTCGGTGACTAGAAATGTTACAGTCACAAACACAACCGTTGTGCATTAAATACACTCCCAACGGTAATATTCTTTCCCGGTCGACATGTCGTTGTCACCGATGGGTCGACACTTATGGTACCGAGAGCTCGGTCCATACGAGAGCTCGTTCTGGTGCAAAACGTGCTTGACATTAGTTTCATCTTTAGAAAAATGTTGCCCAGAACGACCTATCGCCTTTTACAGAGGAGTCGGTCCTAGTAGTCTTGATCGGTCTTTGATTGCCGATATGCCTCTTTCTTTGAGAGTCCAAATGAGATCAAGGATTCCAGAACTCAAGATTTTGGTCGAGGATTCGTTGACGACGAGGAGTCGTTTCAGCCTTTCACCGAGGGGTCGGTGGATACGGGACTCTAGATCAAAGGCATACCCAGAATGACAGTTCAATATTCCAGAACCTATGTCAATCTAGCCGACCAATCCTTAACCATGATAGGTCAATCATGTCTCTACGGAGGGGTCAGTGATAATGACTGGTCAAGCTGACAGTGAAACCAAATATATATTTCCATGTTGGGTTCCAATTCACTGTCAAGCTTCCTCACTAAGCTTCACATGATTTAACCATTTGTTTTTCTAAGCGTAGGGATAGTCCTCTCTAAGGTGTGAGTACCACCTAAAGTCATCTATGGCCATAATACCTGTTTTGTGATTGCCATAGCGATGAGCTTCAATTCGGTAGAGCATGATCTTTTCTCTTGATCATCTTGTGTCTTCAAGCTTCCAACAAGTGCTTCTTTCCGAGTCATGGAATTGACAAACATAGGGACTTGGCCAAGTCGAGGCACTAACAATCTCCCCCTTTTTCAATTTCATGATAAAAATCTAGAAGCTAACCCTTTTACAATCCCACCCTTATTACAACACATTTGAATATAAAGTATTACATTGATTATATGTACATATTCAAATGGAAAACAAGACTATGGTCTTCGTATATTTTTGTTCGGCTTGCTTTATTTCATTTTTCCTATTCAAGTGCTTAAGCAAGCAACACTAGAAAATCTTTAGAGGGGTTAGTCCCAAAACATAAATATCCATTTATGGACTAAACAAGATTTATATTCAAGTTCCCCCATACTCTATGATTTCCTCGTGACCAACTCTACCCGTAACTTATCCAAGCTATTAGTGTTGATAAGATTTCTCCCCCAATCTTCTTTGAGTTTGATCTCCCAAACTCCCAAGCATAGAAATTATGTCCATTGGCTTTGATGTATTTTAGCTTCTACTAATTTTCTCCCCCATTTTGTCATCCAATTGACAAAGATTAGCAGGCCGACATCGAGTTTTAAGCACTTCCCCATGATTCTTGCATTTAGTGCTTAATTATGTTCTGTTTTAACTCATGGTTCTCCCCTATGGTTCAGTGCACAATTTTCATGCATTAAGGTTTGTTTGCCCCAGCACAAACTAATTTTCATCATTAGTTGATATCTTTCATGAGTTAGGCTAATGTCCTAGCTTCCCTAGAATCTTCTCCCCATTCTCCAAGCTATCTTTTGTAGCTTCTTTGACTCATCTCCCATACAAACTTAGCTGCATCTAAGTTTATTTTTTATCAACCTTCCTTTCAAGCTTGTATCAACCTTCCCTTTATACTGTCATGACCAGTGACAACAACTAATTAGCACATATTTTGTGCTCCCCCATTCTCCAAAGTATGTGCAATTTCACAGCCCGATCCCTATCTTCCTAACAACCTAAATGTAAGTCTATTTTATAGAATCCATGTAAATAGTAGAAAAGAGATAGAAGGCATACAGCAAAACACACATCATACTAAACCATATCATTTCATTCATGAGAGAATGGTACATATGGTTAAGAATGGAGGCAAATGGATGCTTAGACAAAATAGTTTTTCTTAAGCATAAAAATTCATGAAAAACTATCCTAAGCCGATCCATCCGGAGAAAGAGATGCTGGAGGGGAAGAGGATTTTCGTGGGGTACTCTTTTTGAGTCGTTCCATGAATGTGGAGAGGTTTTGAATTGATTCATTCATGGAGGTTGCAAAGTCTCCAATTTTTCTTTCCAACTCCCGACGTTTTTCAAGGAAGCGGTAGGTTCTCTTTATAAGAGCTCTATTAGATTCGTCTTTGGTAACTTCCATTTGCTCTTTTCCTTTCTCCTCTTTTTCATTACCAATAGCAGGTCTCCTGATATGTGTATCCTCATCAATGCTTGCTTCTTCTAGAGGAGTGAGATCCTTTCGAGCTTTTCCTTTTCCACTCACTTCTTCTACTCTGGCCTCAACTAGAAAGGTAGACTCCTTAATGATCACTCCTCTAGGCTTTCTGGTTAGGGGTGGAGGTGATTTCTTCTTGTGAGATTTCCTCGTGAGAATCTTGACTCGACGTCCTATAGTATTTAGGAGAGACGATGACTCTCCTTGAAGCCACTCAGATTTTGGTTTCTTAGACTGGGTGGCATGATCATTCTCAAAATCAGAGGACACGATAATGACTGTGAGCTTTTCCCTTGTCATTTTCAACTAGTGGAATTGGAAGGAACAGAAACCCTCTGTTTTTCCAGTGAGTTTCCGCTTCGGGAGGTCCGAACGGCTAACCTAGGGCACGAGAGAAGAGGATGAAATCACCAGACCTCAGTAGGAGGGGAAACGACGATTTCAAAATGTTTTCTCATTTTAATAGAAAGAGGTTTTTTAACTTACTCTTTCTGATTCATCGATCTATCGTGACCAATGACCAGTATGTGTAGACATGTCAATATGTATCGGCCTGTCTTCCCTTTCGATTTTCCCCCATTCAGATAGTGTTCTGAAGTCCAACAGTACCGACCTGTCTATTCCTCCGACTAGTCTATCCTTCGACTTGGGTTTTTAAAATGTAACGTCCCGCCCTTTCCGAGAAATTCAGAGTCTAATTTTTTTTTAAAAAAATAATAAAACATCAGAAGAGAGCGGGTGGCATCACGACGCGAGTTAAGTTCAGACTACTCAAGTCTGAACCTTAACTGGCCACCCATGTGTACATGGACTAGACCATGATAATGAATCACACATGGAACTAACATCATCATGCGGAATAACCTAGATTAACTGCGGAATAGAAAGACTAGATAGCAAGTAACAGTCTCAAACATTAATTAACATAAATCAACCATCCAAAGTTATTAACCTAATCAAACCATAGCAAGTAATGACTTATTACATGGCCAACAAAATATAGTTCAAATGACAGTAATAAAAAGAAGTCTAGTCCAACATTCAAGCACTTAGGCTTGGCTCCCCTCCCCATCAACGACCTTTTCTTTCCCTTTCCTTGTACCTGCATTCTTCTCTGAGGATAAAATTATGGCGTTAGATCAACGCGCCCAGTAGGTTCCTTAATCAGGGCTACCACATGATTAGCATATAAAACATGCATTTATATCATAGTATATGATTAGTCAAAACAGGTAAAACAATGTTATGAAGTATGCACATGCAATGAGTCTCTCCCATCATGTACATTCATAGCCATCACTTGACGTGCCTCGCACCGTCAAGGTAAATCACAATACACTTTCCATCTCTTCATCATTGAGTTGATTCATATCACCTATTAGTCCTCCTGGCGGGACTCTCATCGCCTAAGGAGACCAATGTGACTATGATCCTCATGTTACTCTTCCTGGCGGGACTCTCATCGGCTAGGGAAGACGTAACCCATAATTGCAACACTGTAGATCCTCAGTCATCATCCCATGTCCATGCATGAGATGCCAATGCTTTGTATGCCATTTGTACATGCATAACATATCATTCGAAACCACATAAAAATATACAAGAGTCTCATAAAGAAAACTAGGGTAAAAACTGTGGTTACAAGTAGGTAGGAAACCTACTGAAACTTTGCTTAAGTGTCCATTCCTTTTTGAGCTTCACCCGGTCACGACTCGCACGTCGTTCAACTCTCGTCACCTTGTGATGTAACAATAAGTAAATCATACTATCATTTAAATGTCCATTCACATATAAGACCCAAAACATCTTGTAAGTCCTTTGATCAATCCCTTCATTTGACTTGTATTCACAGATTTGCCATTGGTCTAACCAATGTCTAATCTTGCTCATAATCAAAGTTCATAAAAGTAATCTACCTTAGTGGCTGGTTATTTACATATCACTAAGTCCAAAGATGAATCCATATGTTTACTTAATCCAACTCATATAATCTCCAACAAAACAATCTATGGGTTCGGCCATTCATATGGCCGAACCCTATGATCCTCCTACTCAATGATCCCATCATTTGTTTACAAGTTAGGCTCTACTATTTAGCCATGTAAACTACATGTTTCAGCCATCCCAAAACAGCAAGCTTATTTCCATTTAACATAAATAAGAAAACCCATACTCTTGGTTTATTCATCCCAAAAATAGCCCCATGGGGTTCGGCCATGCACATGGCCGAACCCAATGGTTCTCTTGATCTGATTGATCCCTCGCTTCCCATGATTATTCATGATTTAATCATGCTAACCCAACCATGAATTACACATGGTTCAGCCACATAACCATCCACCAAAACAGTAAATTCAATTTCACCAAATCACATCGATTACATACATGGGGTTCGGCCCTCCAAGGTGGCCGAACCCTATGTCCATGTTTTGGTCTTTCAAACATGTTTTAAACATACAATATCAGTATCATATTGCTGCCTTTATACCTCTCAAAACCATCCAATAAATTCATCACTTTGTCCAAATAACCATAACACCTCATGGGATTCGGCCATCCAAGATGGCCGATCCAAATGGTCCATTTCATTAGTTTTAATACACTGTTTAGACCCATGTTAACTTCAGTCCTTATTTCATTCAAATCAATGTTTTTAACCCTCTTTAAAGTATGCAATTGAGTCTTAATTAAACATCAAAAACAGTCCACCAACTTCATGGTTTACATGTTTCAAAAACATCAAAACTAAACAATCATTTGCATGGGGTTCGGTCCTCCATGGTGGCCGAACCCTATGACCTTTGGTTTTGAATTTCTTAATCTTCATCTAGGTCTAAATCAGACTTCCTTATTTATGTTTTAACCTTTTTAAAACATACCCTTTAAATCATCTAAAAACAGTCCATAAAACTCCATGGTTTCCATGTTTCAAAACATGAAAACCACCAATCTTTTACATGGGGTTCGGCCCTCCATGGTGGCCGAACCCAATGGTTAATTTTTACCATTTTAAATCCTCCATTAATCAAGGTTAAACATTGGTGTATTCGGCCATAACCATGGCCCAATACATACCCCACTTGTTTCATGTTATTAAACCAAAATAACACATAGATACTTACCAAATTTTCCAAACTTCCTTCTTGCCTTTGATCCTTGGTTTCTCCCTTTTATTTCTTCTTTCTTTCCTTAATTTCTTGCTGGTTTATACTTGATTAACTGGTGCCAAAAACCTCTGCTGTTCAGCCAAGGAAACGAATTGGAGAGAGGGAGAGAGAGATGGGAATTCTTGGATTCTTTGTGTGAAAAAGGGCCAAGTATGGTAATATTTTTCTTTTGTAGTTTCAGCCCCCAACTCCCATTCATCCTCCCTCATTTAATTTTGTTAAAACCGATGGGGCATTGGGTGTTAACCAAGACACCCTTGGTGCCAAACATTGCATCACTTGGGAATGAACCATTGCATCCCTTCATGAATAGGTGCCGCCCCAACCTTGGTGTCTTTTGGCCTTGCCAAAGTACCCTTTCATACCAATGGCTGAGATTGATTCTGATTAATTGTTGTGTGAGATTACAACTCATTTCCATCTCCTCTTGACTCACTTAACTCGGGATATTTTTATTCTAAACCAACTCATCCAACTCATCACATTTAATGCTCCATATTTGAGTCAACTCTTTTCTTAAATCAAACTCATTTCAAATCAGTCTAACTCAAGCTGAATTAATTCACACTTGAGTTCAATTGAGGGCCCACATGGCCATCCGTGGTCAAACTAGTCAACCCGACCTGTTGGGTCCCCCTTTAGCTCCTTGACCCGTCTTTGACTCCATGACCCAATTATGGGTATTTTGGTCACTTGAAATTGGTTTTCACTTGTGTTTCAAGCCTACCCATTTTTGCTATAACTGATTTCCTATCAGTTCAGCTTGACCTCATTTAATTTGAACTTACACAATGGTCAAATCATCCATTTTGGCCCATTGGGTCCAATTGAGCCATTTGACCCATTTAGCCATTTTCGACCAAATTGATGTACATTACCCATCCAATCAAACTTGACATTAATAATGTGCTCATATAATCTTAATTTGAGCAATGGGCCCCACCATTTCCTTATTTACAATCATATTTATTGAATTCACCAATCCAGGGGCATTTTCATAATTATTCCAATCATTGAGAATTCTTTGACCCAATTAACTATTTTGACCCAATTTGATGTACATTACCCATCCATTATAATTTGACCCTTATAATATGTTCATAGGATCTTAGTTTGAGCAATGGGCCCCACTATTTTCTCATTTAACATCATAATTATTAAATTCACCAAATCCAAGAGCATTTTCATAATTATCCATTTCATTGAGAAATTGGGGTGTTACATAAAATGAAGAAAGACTGGGTATGTGAGTGTGTGTGTGTTTACGATTTTCATAGTTCATCTAGCTTTGCTTATACACCTTTTAATACTAGTGACGATACATACATTCACACCATATCTGTGCCATTTCAAAATTCAATTTGCCCTTCTGAAGATAGGGACGGGCCATGGATTACGGATCTCTTTTCCTGAATCCAAATCAATCCAAGATTCTTGGACACATTTAATTGACTAATTCAAGTATATTGTCCAAGTGTGTGATGTCATGAGATGCGGCATTTTCAGGCTCTAGCAAAGATAAGGTGTCTATGAATAAGAGTCATTCCACATAATGTATAACAAGTATTGGAATGAGAAACTCAACACACTAATCATACATTATGCATCTTATCATGTTATTACCCAAAACATGATAAACACATTTACCATTTTTCAAGTATACTCCAATTCCTTAAAACAGTTGGTACATAAATGGATTTAGACACGCACTTTTGGTAGGTCACACCAAAGATAATCCATTTAAGGCCATAGGGCATGTTTCATTCCACATGGGATTCACACATTTATGAACTTGGAATGAAACGACACTGCATGAATAACATACACACCCTATACATGAGGTAATGCACATACTTTATTCATTTTCTAAAGATGCACAAATCACATGGCATATGAAATGAAATGAGACAAGTATAATCCAATACTAGAGTGTAAACCTACATGTACAAATAAGTATCTTGTATAAGATCAATCCAACAAGCAAACAAGAACATGGATTGTAGGCAAGATACAAGGTGATTCCAAACACATGTTTCAAATGTGAATTCCTTTACACGTTTGAACACGATCATTCTGAGAATCTAAGTTCACAATCTAATGTTGGCCTTTCCTTAAATCTGGTTTTAATTTTGGGTGCCATCCCATTTGATCTTATGGTTCATATTCTAGATTTTGTACCATGATGTTGGTCATTAACCATCTCGGTGCACGGCCTTATAGGACACTTGGAGGTTACTTCCTTCTTCAAGTTCCTTTTTCTCCATCCTAGTCTTCTTTCAGAGGATATAACTTGGACTTTTTCAATGGATAAATTTAATCAATCACCTGTATTTTCAGCACACAAATTGATCGCGAG
The DNA here is from genome assembly GCA_013350335.1 of Chimonanthus salicifolius. Lineage (NCBI taxonomy): Eukaryota > Viridiplantae > Streptophyta > Magnoliopsida > Laurales > Calycanthaceae > Chimonanthus > Chimonanthus salicifolius. Next base: position 73,143,975 of record CM023536.1, on the reverse strand, counting down.
ATGATGTTATCCATTGGACTAAAAAAGACGATTTTTCAGTGGATTTTTTAAGCCTCTTTTGTTGTTTCATATCTTTTGAATATTTTGACTGCATATCATGAAACAACACTGATGAATGCTACATATGTTTGGTTTACGTGTGTAACACCTCGAGTTTTCAGTTTATTATTTGTCCAGTATTTTGGTTATAACTTTTCACTCTGATAACCGATTTCTTTGATTCTTTTTTCGTTGGAAAGAAGATTTCAATAGCTACAACTTTGTAGTTTACCAATTTTTCTGATTCGGAAGTTAATACGGTCAAAACTGGGTTACAATATAGTATATGTGTAATGACGGGGAACACAAGGGGTACACGGCTAGGGGTTGTTTATATTAAGAAATTTCTAATGTGGGATTAAGGACAGCTTAATAAAAGGAGAAGCCCAAGGGGGTGCACGATTTTTACAACCCCATTTGCAAGTTTTATTCTTCTCTTTCCCTCTCTCAATTCATCACTTTCTTCCACGCCAAAGCAAGAGAAGAAAGGGCAGTAACTAGAAGGTGTTCTTGTTTGGAGGAAAAAAATAAGAAGAAGGGAGAAAGATTAGAAGATCAAGGAAGAGGTTAGTATTTAAGTGTTTAATGTCATAATTTGATTTATGAAAACAAAAGAACCAATGGCCGAACCCCATGGAAAGATTTGTTCAATTAATTGGTTTTAAAGATTGAAAACCATGGTGTGTTCTTGATTCATTGATTGGGTTTATATTTTAGATCTTGGATCATGGAAATCATGGTTATTTCATAATGGTTTGAATAATGAAAACCATGGGGGTTTTATGGTTTAGATTAACAAATTTAAATGATGAAAATCCATGGAGGAGTTTGATGATAATTAAAGAAAATTGGATGGACATTGGGTCGGCCTTGGTATGGCCGAACCATGATGTTTTGTGGTTAAGCTTTGGGATCCAAAATGATAAAAAGAAGAGGTGAGGTTCGGCCATGGTGTATGGCCGAACCCCACCAAACTTTTATGAAAGTGATGATCGGTTTTGATGGATCTAAACCAAGGGCTAAGATCATGAACCATAGGGTTCGGCCAAGGTGTATGGCCGAACCCCATGGGGTAATCTGGAATTGAAATTAAATAGGAAACTATCTAATTAAGGGAAGGGGTGGCTAAATTAGAAAGCACTCCAATTTTGGAAAGGAGTTCTAATCTTAGAAAGTTTCCATTTATGGAAAGTAAGAATCTATATATGGAAACCTTCCATTTATGGAAGAAGTTGGTAAAAATGGTAAAGCCATCTAATTTTGGAAGGTGTTTCCAAATATGGAAAGGAGGTTACATATTAAGGAAAGTTTCCATTTTTGGAAGTGGATATTACAATTAGAAAGTATCTACTTAAAGACCATAAAAGTTATTTATGGAAACCATTCCAAGAATGGAAGATAAGGGTTGGATTATTGAACCTAATTGAATGAAGGGATCAATTGACAAGAGTGAGGTTCGGCCACAATGTATGGCCGAACCCCACTAGGATTTAGTTTTGGAAACTTTGTTATTTATGGAATATGATATTCAATCATAGAAGGGTTGGTGTTTAATTATTAAATCTTCTAAATGTGGACCTTAGGTTAAAAATGGAAGGTGGAGTTATTTTTAGAAAAACTTTCCATTTATGGAAGGAGGTTGATATTTTGGCAAATTAATTAGGGAAACCTTCTAATGATAGAAGGGGAGATTAATAAAGGGAAGTTCTATTTTTGGAAGGTAAAATATAAATTTGGGGACTTTCCAATTATGGAAAGGTAGAGATTATACACCAAAGGGTTCGGCCATGGTGTATGGCCGAACCCCATAGTCTAAAATTAAGGGATTAAAGGTATCTATAATTCAAGGTTAAAGTCTGATTGAGGAAATCAGATTATGAACTTAAGTCATGAGTTAAGTTATTTGTAGTTTTAAATAAAATAAAAGGGTACAATGTATGATAAGAATTGATGGAGAAGAGAATGGCAAAAATGTAATTAAGATACCAAAGTAGGAGAACCATGGGTTCGGCCATGATGTATGGCCGAACCCCATGTGTTATGGTTGATGAACTTATTTGATTAGGGAAGTTTTTAAGGTCTAATTATGGGAGATTTAAAGGAAGAAGGAAACCAATGGCAATTTGGTAAATATGAGAGAATGTTGGACATAGGGTTCAGCCATGGTGTATGGCCGAACCCCATGAGTTATTTTATGGTATTATGTATTTTGGAAGCATGAAAGGATAACTTGGAACCTAAACAAAGAAAAGGAGCTAGGGTTACCAACAGTGGCATTTTTGTAAATATGTATAAAAAAATGGTAAACCATGGGTTTGGCCATGGTGTATGGCCGAACCCCATGGGGTTTTGTTATAGACTTAGAACCTCATAATTAGGTGAGTTTTGGTGTTGATTTATTATTATATCATAAGGTAACAGGATCTCGCAAGCGGTGCACGATCGGTGATCGAATCTTGGACGGAAACGCAAGGACTTGTGAACGGTTTTAGGTAGGATTCCACCTCTTTGAAACCATGGATTATGTACTTGTTTTTATCTTATGTTTTTGATGAAAATGTGTTTCAAAGGATCTGATTTATTATTGAATTTCAAATGCTACGTTTACCTTGATTTAAATAGCATGGATTATGTTCCAAAGGTGATTTTACATGCTAGGTTTTAATTGTATAAAGAGCATGTATTGGATATGTTTTTCAAATGATTATTTTCAATGCTATGTTTATGTTATAAAATAGCATGTGTTTCATTGGCATCTCATGCATGGCATGGGGTGAAGGATTTATAACCGGAGGAGTCACACTCCGTCAGGGCGTCCGAAAAACCTATGTGCAACACCTTGATGTGATTTCCATCAAGAAGATTTCTGGAGGGTCCACACCCCGTCAGGGCGACCGAAAGACCTATGTGGTAGGCACATTTATGTACAGGTGATGGGTGGGACTCATTGCATATTTGTCATCATTGCATGGCATGGATTTATATGGTTTTGATATCACTATGTTATATGATATGTTTTGTACTAACCATGTGTTAGCCGTAACTGGAATACCTACTGGGTGCGTTGTACTAACGCCCTACTTCTACCCTGTAGTTGGTGATACAGGTAATCAGGGAAACAATGAACCTAAGGAAGACCAGGCATAATAGCATTGGAAGATCTAGTTTATATGCTTTGCATAAAATTACTCATGAACTTGTATTTGAGTATTCGGATTTTGGAATGTAATAACTTAGATGGTTGAATGCTTTGGTTTGATGATTATGACGTACTTTACTATCTGAACGGATTAGAACTTGGCTCAATATGATTCCGTATTTTGATGATTATGTTTCCGCAGTTTTAGGATTCTATTCGGCAAGCCGGTATTGCTATGTGTGAACCATTTTATTGGACTGAGTCCATACACACATAGGGTTGGCCAGTTAAGGGTCGGACTTTGGAAGTTCGAACTTAGCTCGCGTCGTGACGTCCGGCGCTCTATCACTCTACTTTGTTACAAAAAAAAATATACACTGAATTTACGGGAAAAAGCGAGTGAAAAAGGGCGGGGCGTTACAACGTGCATAGCCAATTCATTACTAGTCCAAGTAGTTTTGGTCTTTAGGTTGAGTGGTCACGAAAGTTGAAGGTTTTATCCAATATCTCTTCCATAAACACAGACCACTTTCTATTCACCTATTTCCAACCATGTTTAATAATGAAAATGTTTCACACTCCCTCTGTCCCAAATTAATTGTCCTATATGGATTTTAGAATTGTCCCAAAATAATTGTCTCATTTAGTATAAAGAGTATTGAAAATGGATGAGATCACATGAAATGTTAGCCTTATAGAGAGAGTTCATTAAAAAACACAAATATTTCAAATGGGACAATAAAAATGGGACGAAGGGAGTAGTATTTATTCCAATTTTTCTCTTATATCTATTGTTTTATCACGAATCAACTCAAATGGTTAAATCCTTTCTCAAGAGCACGAGGCTCCGATATCAATTGAAAGTTCCCTTTATAAGGGTGCTAGAACAATACGATTAACCGTAGAGAGGGAGGATGGGGGGGGGGGGGGGGGGGGGGATCAATTGGTCAATCCCATTTTTAATGGTGTTTACAAATTTCTTGATTATTTACAATGCAGTGGAATATTCATCAAGAGATTTGCTTAGTGTGACAATTTCATTAAGCAATCACACTAAGATTATGACCCTTTACATATTGTTTGATTATCGATGCTTGTGCACAGTGTGCAGAATAAGATAATCAGTATGCCAAGTGATGTGTGTTAAGAAGAGTACTTAAATACGAAAGACAAACACACATAGATCAAACACGACAAGACCATTTTAAAGTGTTCGGTTAGCCAACCTACATCAACTATTAGCACTCGCTCAACCTTGAGTTATCCCCAGAATCCATTAAGGGGGGACTTACACCCTCACAATTAGAGTATGAATTCCACCTCACTCAATCAGATGAGAATTTCACCCACCACTATCGAATAGGAATTTCATCTATCCATTTTGCTCGGAATTCCACCCACCACTGTGCCGGAGACTTCGTTCCAGATTTTTTATAGTGGTTCCGGAACCAAACTTCCTTAATCCATTTTCGGAACAAAGGTTTTAAAGAAAATTAAAACCATGAAGCTTTTGCCTTTGAAGCACTTTCTCCTGATGTGTGCTTCTTCAATATCCCACCCACGTATCCCGACGCTCCGCCTTATAGCCGTCGTTTAGCAATCATAGTTCAAGGTGAGAAACTGATTCTACCAAAGGTTTCCTAGTTTATGGTTCTTTGCTTCTCGCTTTCTAACTCAATCATCAAATTTGTTGTTTATAAGTTTTCAACCTTCCTCTCTCTCTCTCACAACTCAATCCATCTGATTGGTTGTATTTTATTCCCCTAGTGTAAGCACGAGAGAGAGAGAGAGAGTGATCCTTCTGTTGGCCCTTGTTAAGCTCACTGATAAAGATGAGGGTCGAACTGATCCTTTTAAAGGATACCAACTGGTTGCATAAAGATTGGTTTATATAGAGAAGGAAACCAGTTGTAGTAATGGTAATGTACCGACTATTAGTGTCTCGGCTTGTCTGAGTCACCCATATTGTCAATTACATGACTCACTTAGACCTTACCTTGGAAGAATATGAAGATGATGGAAGATCTACTATGCATTGAAGACTCTGCACCGAATTTGTTATTGGCACACAGGTAAGTGAACCTTATTAGACCTTTGGTTAAGCCCAAAATAACTTAGAGGTCAATGGTTAATAAACTAGAAAATTAGAAACGGTTGACTTTCATCCTCGAGGTCTCAAGCAGTTTGTCGAGGCCTCAAAGGTTGTCTTAGCTGAGTGAAAATTGAGACAGTTGTAATTCAGCGTGGGACCACAAGGTCAAGTGTCTTTTGACCGAGTATCTTACAAATTTGGCTAAATAAATCTGAAAAAAGATGGAAAGGCTTTCCTTGATTTCAAAAAATCCTAAATTGAGAGTTTTTATGGGAACAAGGAATATCTACAAGGGTCTTCTTAGAGTGAAAATCCAGTTGCCACCTCACACGGTTGAACAAATCTTTTGGAGCCTAGCATCGTGGATTGCTATCCTTTACCTGTTTGGAAAGGCTCCTCAATTTTTCTAAAGATAAACTTATGTGTGATTGACAATCAGAAAAGTCTAAGAAAATCGTTGATTTGAAAGATTCGGAAAAATATTATGAGGCTTTCGGTGATCTCAAAAGATTATTAAAAATCATGGTGTCATCTCATGATTTGTTGGTGGAATAATCTGATTTTCTATCACAAACAGGTGGCGTGTAAATAAGTTGTTCATTGACTTATTATCTTAGAAAAAGATTTAGATTAACGAAAAGTCAGTGTGTTGTATTACCTTATACATCCTCGAGGTCTCGAAAGAAATCTGGAGGCCTCGAGACGTGATGGTAAAATAACAGTCTATCTTATTTAAATCTCGAAGGGTTTAATAAAAATGGTATGCTGAACACTTGAAAAGAATAACTGAGACTAGATAGAGTTTGAGCCTCTTGTTACACCTTCTTCATCATCCTCTAACAATGATATATTTGGGTAATCAATACCTTATGTTTGATGAAGTTAAAGGTGTTCACTTAGGACCAGAAAATCAGTCATATTGTTGTCCTAATACCTTCATACTGTTGTGCCAATAATCAATTCTGATGGACCTGATCTGAAGGAAGAAGCAAAGAGACATTGAGTAAAGAAGAACACACTTTCTGAAGTTTGGATAAGGCCCAAGGCAAGTGTTTCTCCTTCTCTTTTATTTTATATCATTGTAAAGTGGATTAGAACATTGTGTTTGAACTACCCAAAAAAATAAGTGTCGAGGATTAGACCATTGGGTCGAACCTCAATAAAAAAACTAGGTTGTACTATTTGGGTCTGATGCCCATTCATAATATGATTGGGACGACTCTAGAGTTGGGAAGTCTAATAGTGGACGTAGTTTAATTGAAACTAAACCACTATAAAATCTTTGTGCATATATATGGGTGATGCTTTTGACTTGAATGGTTTGATTGAATATTATGTCACTTGCACACACATGTAGGTTCGGCCATTTTTAATTAACAATGGTTAATTCAAAAGGAAAAGGAACTCATTGCATATCTCATACATTTAAGTAATAATTCAGTTAAGGATTTTTTTAAAAAAGGAATTGAATTTAGAAATCCGACCTATTCCGCCCCCTCTAGATCATGCCTTACTCTAGTAAAGGAATTTCAATTGGCATCTAGAACAAGGCTACTCTGAGTTGGACTTAATCGTCCTACTTGATCTCGTACTAGAGTCATGCATAAAGGTGATAGTCACCCTGTTTCTAAACCTCCCTATTTTGTTGGCTCTAACTATGCCCCCTGGAAAGAAAAAATGAAAAGTTTTTTTATATCACTTGATGGAGCCGTCTGGGAATTAGTAGTAAGAGATTGGGAACATCCGGTTGGGGAAATCACTGAAAATCCACTAAAGATGAAGCACGAAAATCTGTTCAATAAATTGTTGATACTAAACCTAATGATTACTTCACCTGGATAGACATGGAAAAACGTTATATATTGCAAATGGAAAGGCATTAAATGCCATTAACTGTGTTGTCTCACCTGATGAATTCAAATGTATAATGACATGTGTGACAGCCAAAGATGCTTAGAACATCTTAGAAAGGACACATAAGGGAACCTCAGTTGTTAAGAGGTCTAAACTCCAAATCCCCCAATCTAAATTTGATAACATACGTACAGAGGAAAGTGAAATGTTTATGGAGTTCTACTCAAAGCTATATGACATAGTAAATTTCATGTGGACCCTAGGTGAAATAATTCCTAAATCTAAAGTATTTACCAAGATACTTAGAAATTTGCCTAAACGATTTATCTTTAATGAAAATTGATGACTTAATAGGACCTCTTCAAATTTAAGAGCTTCACTTTGAATATGAAATGCCTAAAAAGAAATCTGTTACGTTAAAGTCATCTTCAAACATTGATAACTCTGAAGAAGAAAAATCAGAGACTAAAAGTGAGGATGATGTTGCTTTGTTGGCTAAAAAATTCCTTAAAAACTTCAATAAAAGGAATAAGTTTAAGAATTTTAAAAGAAGTGAACCAAATGATAAAAATTCCAAAAGATTTAGTACACTAAAAGAGAAAGGGAAAGATAAGAACAAAAAACAAAAATGTTATAATTGTGGAGGTCAAGGACACTTTGCTATTGGATGTCCATCAAAAAGAAATAAGAAAGCCTTGACAGATACATATGAAAATTCGTCTCAATCAGAAAGTGATTCTGATGAGTCCACTCAAGAAAAGTTTGAAAATTTGAAAGGCTTCATAGCTTCTGTCACACCCATCGAAAATGATTCAGATAGTGAATCAGACAATGAGGAAGAAGATGATCTTCAAGAGGCTTATGATTCCCTTTTTCTTGAAAGTCAAAATCTGCAAAAAAACTAAGTAAAATAAAATATGAAAATACAAAGTTAATGAGCCATTCGGAAGAAGAAAAAAACATTAATGAAAAACTTGTAACTAAATTAAAAAATTCAAATGAGAAAAATCTTAAGCTAAAATAGATTCAAAATAAGTTACAAGATAAGGTATGAAATTATGAGAATGACATTAAAAAATTAGAAGATATTCGAAGTATCTTATCGGAAGAAATCATTAATGCTCATTCTGAAATAAACAATCTTAAAAGTCATTAACGCATCTTTGAAAATAAATTTATCCAAGGACAACACAAATTAGAAAGATTGCTAAACTCGAGTAAAAGTCATAGTGACAAAACTGGTCTTGGGTACCGCCAAAACAAAGTAAAATTTGTAAACCAAACTGTATTTGTTAAAAGTCAATCTTCTCGACTTTCAAATGTTACATGTTTTTACAGTGCTAAAAGAGGACATTTCAGATTTGAATGCAAACTTCGAAAAAGACACTTATGGGAAAAAGTCAACAAGAGACAACTTGAAAAGAAAAATTATGAGAAAGAAAAAAGAGAATATTATCATCGTGAAAATTTGGCTCAAAAATTGAATAAACTTCTAAATGAAAAAATGAGCAAAAGATTTGGGTATAATGTCCAAAAATTTGTCCCAAAAAATCTAAAATCCACAACCACTTTGAAATGGGTCTCAAAGTATAAAAGCTTGATTGTCTATAAAGCACTAAAAGTTGAAAATCAATCTAAGTGGTACTTTGATAGTGGTTGCTCAAGGCATATGACTAGGGACAAATATTTTATGTCAAATCTTGTAGACTTCAACGGTGGTTCGGCTACCTTTGGGGATGGAAACTTGGCTAAAATTATAGGAAAAGGAACCTTAAAACTGAATGACTCCCTTACCTTAGATGATGTGTTGCTTGTTGATGGTCTTAAACACAATCTCTTGAGTATATCTCAAATATGTGAAAAAGATCATTATGTCACCTTTTGAAAGGATTGTCAAATCTATAACGATGAAGGTAAAGCTATTCTAAAGGCTTTGAAAACTTCTGATCAGTGTATGCCCTTGAAAAGTGCCCAACTCCAAGCAAAAATTGTTGCAATATGTCTAAGCTTAATGAATCTAAGTTGTGGCACAAGAGATTAGGACATGTAAACTTCAAAGACTTATCAAAATTAAGTGAGCACATCAAAGGATTGCCCAAGTTAAGCCGATCAGACCAAGTGTTTTGTGGTGAGTGTCAAAAAGGTAAACAATTGAGAGCAGCTCATAAAAACATAAATGTCGTGGCTACCACTAGACATGTTGAACTTTTACATATGGACTTAGTTGGACAAACCCAAAATATGAGCATAGGAGGAAATATGTATTTCATGGTAGTCGTTGATGACTATACCAAATATACATGGGTAGCTTACCTTAGAGAGAATCAGATGCATATCATGAATTTAAAATTATTGCAAAACGTATTGTGAATGAAAAACAAACACCCATAAATAGAATCAGAAGTGATCATGGGGGTGAATTTGAAAATCATCATTTTCAAAAATTTTGTGAAAAACATGGCATACATCATGAGTTCTCTGCTCCTAAGACACCTTAACAAAATGGGGTGGCCGAAAGGAAAAACAGGGTTCTTCAAGACATGGCCACGGTCATGCTAGATAGCAAGAAATTACCAAAAAATATGTGGGTCGAGCCTGTCAATATCGTTTGTTTCATCATAAATAGAGTTTATCTAAGGGTTGGCCTTGATAAAACAGCTTTTGAATTATGGACCGGTAGGAAACCCAATGCTAAGTATCTCAAGGTATTTGGTAGTTAATGTCATATTCTTAGAGATCGTAAAAACTTGGGAAAATTTGATATAAAAAGTGATGAAGTAATTTTCCTGGGATATTCTAACACCAGCCGAGCATATAGAGTAAAAAATATTAGAACTGGTTCTATCTTAGAATCCATTAACGTGGTTATTGATGACCATTCTTCATCTGTACTTTGAAACCGTAGATGTGGTGGATCTTTCTTCAAATCAAATTGATGAGCTTCCTTCATCCTCTTCAACACCCATTGAGCTTAAACCCAACAAGAAACACCTTATGTCGAATATTATTGGGGATCCTATGATGGGATTAAAAACAAAGAAGTGACTTGAAAACATCTCTAATTGTTTTTGCTTCACCTCACAATTAGAACCCAAAAATATTGATGAAGCATTGCTAGATGAAGATTGAGTAAATGCAATGCAAGAAGAGCTCATACAATTTAGCAAAAATGAAGTATGGGATTTGGTGCCAAGACCAAAAGATACAAATGTAATAGGCACCAAGTTGAAGAAGGCACTTTATGGCCTTAAACAAGCTCACTGAGCCTGGTATGAAAGGCTTACACAGTTCCTATTGGATAATGACTTTCAAAGGGGAAGTGTAGACAAGACACTATTTGTAAGAAAAAACATTGAAACCATATTAATAGCTCAGAATTTGAAAATCATCAAAGCAAATGCTCAAGTTGGTTTGCAGGCTCTGAAAATCAGCGATGCTTCCTTCAACAGTAAAACAATTGCTATGGAAATGCAGGAACCTATTATCACAAAGGATTCTACTGTTGTGGGACCCATTTCAGGACATGTAATGTGTTGTGGGACCCACTATGGGACAGGGTTGACCAGAATCATCTAATTTAGGAAAAACATCTTAGTTTATTTTATCAGTTGTATGATTTATTGTAAATTGATAATTCTTTTATTCCTTTTAACATCTAGTATTGCCTTGAATGCCCGTAACGATTTTATTCCTGTAGCTGCAAAGACTAACCCCAACCGTAAATCTAATATGGGCCCTCCATCAAATTGTTTCCACTCTCTTGCTGAACTGAATAATGCTGATCAGCAAAATGTGGATGATTTCCTCAATGGTGAGAATCTCGACACAATTGACACCATTATTGAAGCTTATAATTGGACTAAAGATGTCTCAAATGATGGGTCAGAAGGGCCCAATGCCCCTGTTCAATTATTTTTTCCTCATGGAATGTGAGGGGGCTTAATCGCCCGTACATGCAGTTGGAAGTTAAGGATATGATGCTCTCATCCAATTCGGACCTGTTTTGCATTCTTGGAACCCAAATCAAGCCTGGCAATGTTGTTGTGACTTCTCAGAATGTATTCCCTCGCAGTTGGACGAATCACTCCAATATTGACATTTGCTCTTATGCTAGAATCATCATTGACTGGAGTAACAAGATTTCTGTGGAGATCCTCAAGACCACTAATCAATCAATCACCTGCAAAATTGTTGAACCTAGGTCTGGTAACCATCTTTTTGTGTGTTGTACTTATGCAACAAACAACCCTTAAAACAGAATCCTTATGATCAGTTTGCTCCCTACCTCCCTCCCCGGCACTTGCATATTCTTCGGGGACTTCAATAACATCCGATTTGATTATGAAAAAAAGGGTGCCTCTTCTACACCAAGATCTATTGTGGACTCCTTCAATTAGTGTATTGATACTGCTAGGCTTTTAGATTTCTCTATCTCTGGAGCAAATTTCTCGTGATCTAATTCTTCCTTTGGTAATAGAATAGTCGAGTCAAGAAGTGACAGAGTGCTCGTTAATCAACTTTTCCTTAATACTTTTTGCAATGCCTATAGTTTATTCTTTGGGCCAGGTCTCTCTAACCACAGAGGTATCAATGTCTGCCTCCCTGCCTATCCCACTCACAGAAAGCATCCTTTCAAATTTATTAATCACTGGTGCAATCAACCCAAGTTTCTGGATTTCATCAGTTTCATTGGGATATTCTGTCTCTGGTACCCATATGTACAGACTTGTCTCCAAGCTTAAAGCTGTCAAGCATGCTTTAATTAGGAACCATCTGTTAATTTTTTGTATCATTATTGAGATTGAGATTTGGGTGTAATAATCTTCAGATTTTTCATACAGTTTGTTCTTTCTTTAATACGCAAATCTTAAGCATAAATTAAATCCATTTACTTTAATCCACAAGATCTTGAATCATTAATGCCTTACAAACATATCATAATCATAATATTAACATAATGCAGAAATAACATCATAATAATGTAAAATCATACCCGATAAATCCATTGCTAATGAAAATGGTTCTTTTCTTAATTGGACTTTGCTAATGTTGTCTTAATTACTTCCTGCAGTCACAATTCAAAGCAGAAGAAATGTTGCTTTTGATTTCTCCTTCTTTCATTTTCTTAATTTCTCTGATTTTTGAGTTTTTACTTTGATAGGATTTTGCAGAGAGAAAACATTAGAGGCAGAAGGGAGTTAAATTTGCAAGCCAAATGTTCTCTGCTCTTTGTGGAGAAACCTTTAGGTTGATCCATATATACATCCTCATAATTTGAAATGTGGGTCCTTATTTAAATCCAGATATGGGTTTCAATAAGGTGGGACATATAAAAAATATTACATTCTCCCACTTAGCCCACATATTATTATCATTATAGGATTCAAAGAAGAATAACATAAAGTGTGCACGTAATTCACATTCAAATAAACATAATACGATTATTATCATAATGTTAATATTAAATGATCCACAAATGCGAGCAATGGCGGTTGCACATCATCTTTTCCGACATGGTTCCTTCCATCACCCAACATAAATGATACACTTAATATAGCCTTTAATTGAGAAATTTCATAATAGTCCACATAAGTGTCTTAATACAAAGACTATTCCTGTTAGTTATAATTAATCATACATATTGTATACATATAAATATAATAAACAGGAATAAAATGTCAGAAACGCTATCATGAGTACTCAAGTGTCAAAATCATAGATAGATACATAAAGCAGTCCAAAATAATACATCATGATGGGTTACGTTCAAGACCCATTCTATTGGCATGTTCCTTGAATGTCTTTATAGGCAACCCTTTCGTTAACAGATCCGCAATCATAAGCTATGTGCTGATATGTTTAACTGACACTGTCCATTTCTGAACTTCTTCTTTCACGACAAAGTACTTCAATTCCATGTGTTTCGATCCACTAGAGTACTTATCGTTCTTAGAGGAGAAAACTGCTGCAGAATTATCACAATGAATTCTCAACGGCCTGGCAATACTGCCAACAATTCCAAGTCCTGAGATAAAGTTTCGCAGGCACATCCCTTGAATAGTGGCCTCATAGTACGCCACAAATTCTGTCTCCATGGTAGATATTGTAATAATAGTCTGTTTGGCACTTTTCCATGAGATTGCTCAATTAGCCATAAGGAACAAATAGCCAAACGTTGACTTTCTGCTATCAACGCATCCACCAAAGTCCGAATCCGAGTAGCCAATGACCTCGAGATTCTCAGACCTCCTAAATGTGAGTATGAAGTCCTTAGTACCCTGTAAATATCTCATAACTTTCTTTGCAGCTTTCCAGTGATCCATTCCAGGGTTACTTTGATATCTACCAAGCATACCGACGGCGAATCTGATGTCTGGTCCAGTACAGGTCTGTGCATACATGAGACTACCCATTGCTGAAGCATAAGGCATTTCCTCCATTTATTTTCTTTCTAGTTCATTATGCGAACATTGCTTAAGATTGAATTTGTCTCTTTTCTGAATAAGGGCATCTTGAGGGGAACAATTTTGCATTTCGAATCTCTCCAAAATTCTTTCTATATAGGCTTTCTGAGACAGACCTAATAGCTCACGCATTCTTTCACGGAATATTTCTATTCCAATAACGTAGGTTGCCTCTCTCATATCTTTCATTTCAAATTGTGCGGAGAGAAACTTCTTGGTTTCATGCATAAGACCAAGATCATTAGTGGCAAGCAAAATGTTATCAATGTACAATATCAGAAAAATATATTTTCTCCCACTGGCCTTCAGGTATATACACCGATCAACAGTGTTTTCTTTAAATCCGAAGGAAGTAATGGTATCATTGAACTTAAGGTACCATTGCCGAGAAGCTTGCTTAAGACCATAAATTGACTTCTTAAATTTGCAAGCCAAATGTTCCTGCTCTTTGTGGAGAAACCTTTAGGTTGATCCATATATACATCCTCATCTAGATCACCATTTAAAAAAGCGGTTTTCATATTCATTTGGTGTAACTCTAAGTCATAATGAGCCACCAAAGCCATAATAATTCTGAATAAGTCTTTCCTGTATACAGGGGAGAAAGTCTCTTTATAATCAATACCATCCTTTTGAGTGAATGCTTTGACTACAAGTCTGGCTTTATATCGTTCGATATTGCCCTTTGAATCTAGTTTAGTCTTGAAGACCCATTTACATCCAACTTTCTTGTATCATCAAGCAATTCTACTAAGTCCCAGACTTCATTCTGGTCCATAGATTTCAATTCATCTTTCATGGCATCCATCCATTTATCAGAATTTACACATTTTATGGCTTCTTCATAAGTGATCGGATCTTTAATAAGCCCTAGATCATATTCCGACTTTTGTAGATATACCACATAATCATTCGAAATAACAGGTCTCTTTTATCTTTGAGACCTTCTTAAGGCTATTTCTTGTGATTGTTCTATTATCGGCTCATCAGTGGTGATAGTCTCTTCCTGTTGGAGTGATTGACCATCCAAGTGTTGTGTTATATCATTAGGTCATTCAATAACATTAGGAACAACTACAACCCTTCTTGACGTTATGGGTAAAGGGACTTGTACCCTCACTTCTTGTATAGATACACTTCTCATAATATCACTGTCACTAACCTCACCATTCTCTATGAATCTTGCATTTTCAGTCTCAACTATCCTCATTTTATGGTTTGGACAATAAAATCTATACCTTCAGAATTTTCAGGATAACCGATAAAGTAACCAGTGATCGTCCTCTCATCAAGTTTTCTTTCATGTGGATTATAGATTCTAGCTTCCGCAGGGCAACCCCGTACATGTAGGTGTCTCAAACTGGGTTTCCTTCCTGTCCACAATTCATAAGGAGTTTTGGGAACTGACTTACTAGGAACCCTGTTAATAATATATAATGCAGTCCTTAAGGCATACATCCTGTAGCACCCCAGATTTTCAAGTTATAAATATTTACGGAAATTACCCATTTAATTTGTGAATTATTAGATATGGACTCTATATGGGTAAAGTGTTGGGTCATTGCCCAATTATGACCCAACGGATTATGGAAAGGGTTTTAATAAAAATTAAATGGGGCTTAAATAATTAGGAATACAATATAGATAAAAATGGATTGCCTGGGGCGTGTATGGGAGATATTGATGAAAGATTTTAGGAGTTGCATAGGGTTATGCGCATGATATGTTGGAGTATTTTTAAAAGGATCCTTTCCCTTGATTAAGAGTGATATTAGGGAATTATTAAATAAAGAAGATGTCTAAACTAAATAAAGAAATTACTTTGCCATGTACGAAGATAGGCTATCCATGAGATATGCGCATAGATCATTTAAAAAGAAAAAAAAGGATTTCTTGATTTAAAACGTGTAGATGGATTTGGGTTTAGGCAATGGCTAATTTAGAGGGTCTTGGTACCTTCTAAGTTGGGTTTAATTGGAATTAATAAGGGAAAGGCAAGGAGGGGTGCATGGCACCTTCTAAATATGGGATTAAGTGGAGGTTTTTATAAAAGAAAGAACCACAACAAGTGCACACGGCAATTGTATCTTAGTACCTTCTAAATTAGGATTGATTGGGAATTTAATAAAAGAAAGGCATCAAGGGCGCATGGCACCTTCTAAGATAGGACTGATTGGACTTTTAAAAGAAAGGCAATCACAAAAAAAGAGTGCACACGACAATGGTGATTTTGGCAAGGGATACACGGCATTAAGAATGGTTAAACTTTAGGGTCTTGCTATCTTAATAAGATAGGACCGAGTGGAATAAAAGGAAAGAAGGAGAGGCACACGACATTCACATACAAAGGAAGAGAAGGCAACCAGCCGAGTGAAAGATCTAGGAGGCTAAGGAAAGAAGAAGATTGGAAGAGAAAGATCAACTGATGGAAAACCGGAGGAGTCGCGGAACCGGTAAGTGATTTTATGATTTTTGTTTAAAAGATAAAGAACCATAGGGTTCAGCCAAGGTGTATGGTCGAACCCCATGGAAGAGAATTGATAGATGATCATGGTATTAATTTTAATGGATGGGAAAGGTTATTTATGTTTTAAATTTTAAATGGAGACCATGGGAAATTATATATGTTTTTAAAGGAGTTTAAATGGAAGGTTGTTGATTATATTTTTATGGTTGGAAACCATGGAAGAAAACTATGGGAGATGAATAAAATAAATTTAAGAGAAGGTGATGAACCATAGGGTTCAGCCATGTTGTATGGCCGAACCCCATGGAAAGAGATTGGTTATATTTTAAAATGAGTGATCATTTAGTTTAAATGGAAATAATGATTTCCATGAAAGAGGATTAGTGAACGATTATGATAATTGTAAATGATGTATGGTTGATGGTTTTTAGATACATAGATTGTTATTAATATTTTTTAGAAAGAGGAATATTGAACCATAGGGTTCGGCCATAGTGCAAGGCCAAACCCCATGGAAAAAAGTAAGTGGATAAATATTTTGTTTTAAAGACAAGGTTAATGTTATATGATTTTTGGAGGGGTGAAGACCATGATAGAATATTAATTAATCTTAGATGGAGAATAAGGGATGAATGTTAGGATATTTTGATTGCATTTAAAAGAGGAAAAAATGGAAACATAGGGTTCGGCTATGGGTATGGCCGAACCCCATGGACAGGAAATTAATATAGTGATTAGATCATGGAGGATCAAGGATTAATAATTTTAAAAAGGGGATTATGAACCATAGGGTTCGGCCATGGTGTATGGCCGAACCCCATAGATGATGTTTTATTAGATTTACAAAGTTTCTAATTATTGGACTTATTTTGGTGATTGACTAAATGAAGATTATGGAGGGATGCATGCTAAATTTGGAAACTATCTAATTATGGATGGATGGATGCTAAGTTTCGAAACTTTCTAATTATGGAAGTTGTGTATTAAATTTAGGAAGTTTCTATTTATGAACCTTCTAATTATGGACTTGCTATTTATGGATTTTATAATAATTGGGAAGTTATGCATCATAGGGTTCGGCCAAGGTGTATGGCCGAACCCCATGAACCAACTAAAGGATCATATGGGTTTTATGGATCGGTTTTGGACATAAACATAATATGATTGAAGGCAATGGCAAAGTTGTAAATACATGCCAAAATGGAGGATCATGGGTTCGACCATGGTGTATGGCCGAACCCCATGAGGTTTTTATTATGGACTTGTTTGGATTAAAGATCGGTTTGGAATTGAACATGAGGTAATGGCAAATTGGTAATATTGGCTAAAAAATGAAAGATCATGGGTTCGGCCATGGTGTAGGGCCGAACCCCATGAATTTGGATTAATGGGTTAATTATTAGCCTAAGTATATTGTAAATAAGAATAATGGGTTATATTAGCCATGGATGGCAATTTTGTAAATATATGAAAATAAGGAAGGTAAATGGCTATGGATATGTATAATGGCATTTTGGTAATTAAGTGAAAATAAGGGACCATGGGTTTGGCCATGGTGTGTGGACAAACACCATGGAGATTGTTTTGATGAACATAGGGTTACGTATGTTGGACTAAATGAATGAATTGTTAATTAAAGATTAGACCAATGGCAATTTGGTTATATCGGCTGAAAATGATAAACCATGGGGATTAATTTATGGACTTAAAAATATTGTGAATCAAGTGGGACTTAGTTTTGATTGATTGTCATATTTTAAAGTAACGGGACCTCACAAGGTGTTTACGATCGTGAACGGTTACCGAACGAAAGACGCAAGGACACGTTAACGGTCTTTGGTAGGATTCCACCTCTTTGAAACTATGGGTTTATGTGCATTGTTTTATCTTATTTTTGATGAATATATGTTGCAAAGGATATCTTTCAAATTATGATTTTAAATGCTATGTTTATATGATAAAATAACATGTGGTTTAAAGGTGAGTTTTAAATGCTATGATTTATATTTCTACATAGCATGTTGGCATTTGCATCTCATGCATGGCATGGGAGGGATGAAAGGTAACCGGAGGGTCCAAACTCCGTCGGGGCATCCGAATAACTTATGTGGGGTACCTTGATGTGATTTCCATCAAGATGATACTATGTATGAAACGTAACCGGAGATCCACACTCTGTCGGGGCGTCCGTAATAGAATCGTGGGGGATACCTTGATGAGGAGCATTCCATCAAGAGGATACTATGTATGAAATGTAACCGGAGGGTCCACACTCCGTCGGGGCATCCGAAAGACCTATGTGGTGAGTACTTTTATGTACATGTGATGGGTGGGACTCATTGCATATGATAGCATGGCATGGCATTGAGTCAGCATGATTATGACTTTTATTATCATGCAAGGTTTCTGATTTTTATCTATATGATTTGATCTCTATTATCATACACTGTTTTGGATACGATGCTTTATAAGTATGGTATGATTTATTATAACTAGATTTGATATATATATATATATATTATATCTGGATTTTTGGTACTAGCCCATGTGTTAACACTAATTGGAATACCTACTGGGCGCGTTGTTCTAACGCCCTACCTCTACCCTAGTGGATGATACAGGAAACGAGGGGAACGATGAACGCGAAACGGGTTAGGCATAGGAGCTTGGATGATTAATGCTTATATTTTGTTTAAGATACTTATGGGCTTGTGTTTTGAGTATTTAGAATTCAGATTGTAATAACTTAGATGAATTTGCTATGTTTGGATATTTTATTGGATAATTACGTTATGATAATGATGATTAAGGACTTGACGTACTTTGCTATCTGAATGGAATAAAACTGTGTTCTGTTATGTTCTGCATGTTATGATTTTTATTCCGCATGCTTATATTGCTATGTGTGAACTGTTTTCATGGACTGAGTCCATGCACACATAGGGTCGGCCAGTTAAGGATCGGACTTTAGAAGTACGACTTAGCTCGCGTCGTGATGTCCCGCGCTCTATCACTCTACTCTGAAATAAAAAAAAAAAAATAGACTCTAATTTACAAGAAGAAGCAAGTGAAAAAGGGTGGGGCGTTACATATCCACAACATAATGGGTACGGTACTATTGCATAACATACTCATAACCATATCCATAAGTGTACGGTTACACCTTTCAACAACACCATTCTGTTGAGGCGTACCTGGCATCGTATATTGTGCCACAATACCTCGACTTTCTAGCAATCTAGCAAATGGCCCCGGGTGTTAACCCGTCTCATCATACTTACCATGTATTCACCACCTCTATCAGATCTAACGATTTTCACCTTTCTATTTAATTGTCTTCTACTTCAGTGATAAAAATCTCTACGAAGTTATCCGCTTGAGATTTATCGTGCAACAAATATACATAACCATAGCGTGAAAAATCATCTATAAAAGTGATAAAGTAGGATTCCACCAAAAGATGGAACGTCAAATGGGCCACATATATCGGTATGAATCAATTCAAGTAGCCAGTTACTTCTTGTGGCCCCTTTCTTAGTGGTTTGGTCTGTTTACCCTTAATACATTCCACACATACTCGTAAGTCAGTAAAGTCGATATTCGAAATAATCTCGTCTTTAACCAGTCTTTCAATTTTTTCTCAGGAAATGTGTCCCAAACGCTTATGCCACAAATTTGAAGAGTTTTCATTAACTAACCCACGTTTAATACCAACATTATGATGCAGGGTTAGGACAATGTTTGCAAAATCATTATCAAGCTTAATACGATAAATACAATCAAATAATAAACCAGACCCAATAAAAGAAGAAGATTTAAACAAACTGAAAGCATTACTACCAAATTTACAATGATAGCTATTAATGTCCAACTTAGAAACAGAAATAAGGTTTCTAGTTACTGTAGGTACATAAAGACAGTTTAAAAAATCCAAATAACAACTAGTATCAAGGAAAATGCGATAAATTCTAATGTCTTCAACATGTACTTTTTCCCAGTTGCCCAAGTAAAAGGAGACTTCAGTTGGGTCGATGGTCTGGATTATAAGGTTCCCTACATTGTATTAGAAACATGAGTTGTTTACTCAGAATCAAACCACCAAGTGTTAGAGGATACTTCAGTTAAATTAGATTCGAAACATACTGAAATGTAATAAATACCTTTCTTTTCAATCCAAGCCTTCCTTTTATGGCAGTCCTTCTTGAAGTGCCCTTGCTTTCGACAGAAATGGCACCTCACACCACCCTTTCTCTTGTCATGAGTTTGGGAACTCGTAATAGACTTATGTGGCTTTGACATAAATTTCTTAAATTTCTTGGGCTTCTTTCCTTTCTTACTAGGCCCTTGAGTTGTTAAATGAACTGAGTTGTAACACCCCAATTTCTCAATGAAGTGGATAATTACGAAAATGCCCCTGATGTGTTAAATTAATAATTTTTTGATGTTAAGTAAGGAAATGGTGGGGCCCATTGCTCAAATTAAGATCATATGAGCACATTATGAATGTCAAGTTTGATTGAATGGGTAATGTTCATCAATTGGGTCAAAAAGGGCTAAATGGGTCAAAGGGCCCAAATGGGACCCAACGGGTCTTAATGGATTATTTGACCGTTATGTGAACTTAAATTAAATGAGGTTAAGCTGATTTGATTAGAAATCAAGTGGAGTAAAAATGGGTAGGCCTGATCCACATGTAAAAACCAATTGCAAATGACCAAAATACCCATAATTGGGTCATAGAGTCAAAAACGGGTCAAGGAGCTAAAGGGGGACCCAATGGGTCGGGTTGACTTTGTTGACCACAGCCGACCGTGTGGGCCCACAAATGAGTTCAATGGTGAGTTAAATCAGGTTAAGTGGAACTGATTTTATTTAATTTGAATTAAGAATGAGTTGACTCAAATGCATTAAATGATTGTTAATTAATGAGGTGAGTTGGACATGTAAGTTGGGTGAGTCAAAATGGAAATCAATGGGACTGTAAATCAGTGAGTTCAGAGGGAATAGGAGTAGTTTGGCTCAGCCATAACCACCAAAACAAGTCCCACACGTTGGGGAGTTGTTCGGGTGATTTTCATGATGGGTTTTTAAATGAAACACATGGAAATGGGAAGTTGAAAGGCTGCATAGGCAGGTACCAAGGGGTGCATTGGGTAGCACCCAAGACCCATCGTTTTTTATAAGAATTGATGAGGGAATGGAGGGGTCTTGGGGGCTGAAGTACTAAAGCAAATGACCACCAAGGTTGGCCGTTTTTCACCTTGGAAATCCAAGAATTCCCATCTCTCTCTCCCTCTCTCCAGTTCGTTTTTCCTAGCTGGAACATCAGAGGTGTTTGTACCAGTAGATCAAGCACAAAAACAGCAAAAGAAAGGAAGAAATAAAAGGGAGAAACCAAGGACCAAAGGCAAGAAGGAAGATTGGAAGTTTGGTAAGTAATTATATGTTATTTTGGTTTAATAACATGGAACAAATGGGGTGTGTATTGGGCCATGGTTATGGCCAAATACACCAAGGTTTTAACCTTGATTAATAGAGGTTTAAAAATGGTAAAAAAAACCATTGAGTTCGGCCACCATGGAGGGCCGAACCCCACGTAAAAGATTGGTTGGTTTTCATGTTTTGAAACATGGAAACCATGGAGTTTTGTGGACTGTTTTTAGATGATTTAAAGTGTATGTTTTTAAAAGGTTAAAACATAAATAAGGAAGTTTGATTTAGACCTAGATGAATGATTAAGAAATTCAAAACCAAAGGTCATAGGGTTCGGCCACCATGGAGGACCGAACCCCATGCAAATGATGGTTTGGTTTTGATGTGTTTGAAACATATAAACCATGAAGTTGTTGGACTATTTTTGATGTTTTATTAAGACTCAATTGCATGTTTTAAAGAGGGTTAAAAACATGGATCTGAATGAAATAAGGACTGACGGTATCATGGGTCCAAAACAGTGGTCTAAAACTGATGAAATGGACCATTTGGATCAGCCATCTTGGATGGCTGAATCCCATGAAGTATTATGGTCTTTTGGACAAGTTGATGAACCTATGTGGATGTTTTAAGAGGTAAAAATGCAGTAATGTTATGCAGATTATCACTGGTCTAACTGAGATTTAAAACATGCCTAAGAGGACCAAAACATGGACATAGGGTTCGGCCATCCCATGTTAGTATTTGATGATTTTGATGAGTTTAAAACCATATAAAATATGGTGTTTGATGTGATTTGGTGAAGTTTTACTTGCTGTTATTGGTTGGCCAATGGAGGGCTGAATCATGTCAAAATTAGGGTTAAGTTAATGATTCAAATCATGGGTAATTGATGGATCAATCAGATCAAGAGAACCATTGGGTTCGGCCATGTGTATGGCCGAACCCCATGGGGCTGTTTTTGGGATGAATGGACTAAGTATATGGGTTAAGTTTGTTATTGTTTCCATGATTTCATAAAGGTTTTGAATTATTTTAATGGAGAACCATTTGATGACAGATAAGTGTGGAAGAAAATCAGATTTGGTGAGGTTCAGCCATAGGCATGGCCGAACCCCACTAAGGGTCTTTGGTGGCTCAATTGTGTAGCCGATTTGGTGATTGAATTATGGGAAAGAATGATTTATTGATCAAAGGTGGAATAATCACATGTATGGTTGTATGAACCCTACCAAGGTATTTTGTAGAAAGTAATGCTTAATAGGGATTAAATGAATGAGAGACCAAAAGAGTGAATAGGTGAGGTTTGACCATAGGCATGGCCGAACCCCACATAGTACATTTTTTTTGGGACATTGACTAAGTTGACATTACATGATAAATGTTTGGTTTGCTGCTATTTAAATAGGGTATCCAGACTTGCGTATACGGCATACGAGTCGTGATCGGCTGACGATTAAGAAAGATCAAGTACTGAAGTGAATCTTCAGTAGGTTTCCTACCTACTTGTAACCACAGTTTTATCATATTTTTCTTTATGAGACTCTTGTTTATTCTATGTGGTTTCGAATGATATATTATGCATTTACAAATGACATACAAAGCATTGGCATCTCATGCATGGACATGGGATGATGACTGAGGTTCTACAGTGTTGCAATTATGGGTTACATCCTCTTTAGGCGATGAGAGTCCCGCCAGGAGGAGTAACATGATGATCATAGTCACGTTGGTCTCCTTAGGTGATGACAGTCCCGCTAGGAGGACTAATATGTGATATGAATCAACTCAATGATGAAGAGATGGAAGTGTATTGTGATTTACCTTGACGGTGCGAGGCACGTCAAGTGATGGCTATGAATGTACATGACGGGAGAGACTCATTGCATGTGCATACTTCATAGCATGGTTTTACCTGTTTTTACTAATCATGTACTATGATATATATGCATGTTTTATATGCTAATCATGTGGTAGCCCTGATCGGGAACCTACTGGGCGCGTTGATCTAACGCCCTAATTTTATCCTCAGAGGAGAATGCAGGTACGAGGAAAGGGAAAGAGAAGGTCGATGACCGGGAGGGGAGCCAAGCCTAAGTGCTTGAATGATGAACAAGATTATTTATCTACTATCATTTGAATTATATTTTGATGGACATGTAATAAGTTCATACTTGCTATGGTTTGATTAGACTATTAACTAGGGATGGTTGTTATCTTAATTATCATTTGGAACGGTTACTTGCTATCTTTTCATATTATTTCTGCAATTAATCTAGTTTATTCCGCATGCTGTTGTTAGTTCCATGTGTGATTCATTATCATCGTCTAGTCCATGTACACATGGGTGGCCAGTTAAGGTTCAGACTTGAGTAGTCTGAACTTAACTCGCGTCGTGACGCCGCCCGCTCTCTTTCGATGTTTTATTATTATTATTAAAAAAAAAATTAGACTCTGATTTCTCAGAGTGGGCGGGGCGTTACAGTTGGTATCAGAGCGAAACTGGAAGTTGAATCATCGAAGTAAGATTAAGACGGTTTCATGTCTCACTGACGGATAAGAATCCCAACTAACTGACTCTTCGGAGTCCGCTGACTGGGGGCCAGATTAATTTACTTCGAGTGACTCAGACTGAACAATCAATCTGAGAATGACAATGAAAGATAGTAAAGTAAAGTACAGTCATCATAACTGGACATATCAAACATAGCAAAGTAGGATGCACTCCCCTAAAACTCCACACTGAAAAACAAACAACAGGAATTTAGAGATTTCCCTAGAAACAAAAGAAAACAAAGATTGTTGATTTGGCAATCTTCCCAAACAAAGTACATGATTTATGCATGATCAAATTCCCTGAAAACCAAGAGTGGTTTATTTAGAATTATTGTTGAATACTCTTGTATTTTAAATGTTGTGGCACAGATATGTCAAACAATGAGGAATACACAGAATTATGGGATAAAGGGACACCTAGTTGTCCAGTGGATTTGGTATCGACTTCCAACAGTATCAGCATGGAAGTTAATGTGGACCTTCAAGAGGGACCTCCTGAAGAAGATGATATGGACTTAGCACCTGTTCCAGAGGATTTGGTGGATGACATTCCGGGGATGGTGGAACCTCCTGAGGAAGAAGAAGAGGATCTAGCACTTTTTCTGGAGAATCCTATTGCAGATGTCCTTATTATATTGGAATCGCTTGGGGAGATCGATCCCTACGATACATGTGAGTTGTGCAATCAAGATGGGCACAACTGTATGTATTGTCCTCACCCTTTAGGTGTTGTCTGCCTGTTCTGTGGACTGCATGGGCATGGAGAGGCGAGGACTAATTGCCCTTATATACCCTGCACGACATGTGAAGTATTGGGGCACACGGCGATGACGTGTCCTAATAACCGTTTCAAGTTCGCTAATGATGCGGAGCCTTCTACGGAAGACTAGGATAGGAAGTAATATGAAGGGTATTAAAAAGAGGGTTAGATTGTAAGGGTACATATTTTTATATATATAGGGTTTTGTTTCACCCTACCCACCTTTGTACAAAGATGAAGTTTGAATTTATATAAAATATGTGATTTCAAGATTTTATGAGGATTTGTGGCATTTAATGCATACTTTTAATGGAAACTAAGTCTATGATGTTTTCATGAATTAGGAATAAATAGCGCCACAGAAAAAGGTTGTAAAGGATCCGAAGGGAAAAGAAAAAGTTTTACAAATCGGATTAGGTGAGGGGGCATCAAAGAGAAGGACCCGACAAGACAGTAAAAAGAAGGATGAGGTGTTAATAATCACACCACAAGGGAAAGTAGTACCTCAACGCAAGAAGGTGGTACATGAGAAGGTGCCATCGGTACATGACAGGGAGCGGTCAATTCATGACGAGGAGAGGTCAGTTCATGAACGATCGCGCGATGAGGAAGAGTCACATCATTCTCGGCGAGAGGAGGAGGATAGTGACCCTACGTATCAATGGGACAGGAGGAAGAATATGACTCGTCATATCGACGAGAGGAAGAAGAGAACAGCAACGTAACAGTACCCTATGTACCTCCTGAACTGCACAGCTTGGTGCAAGCTGTAGTTACATCTGTCCTCCAATAACATATGAACGGAGGGGGAAGCACGAGTGAAAATAATGACCGTAACATGGTCAGAGATTTTCAACAACAGCGCCCACCTTACTTCAAGGGCAGAGAAGGGCCTGTCGGAGCCGAGAACTGGTTGGAGAAGATTTCTCACATCCTGACTCTTTTGAATATCAAGAGTCATGCTCACAAAATTCTATTGGCCACGTCACAGCTGATATATGACGCTGCTAAATGGTGGAAGGTAGTGGAGAAACAACAGGCACTTGTGCCAAGAAGAGAAAGAATTGCTATGACCTGGGAGCAATTCTCAGCGACATTCTTAGAGCGCTATTTCCCGGAGGAAGAGAGGGAACATCAAATTCAGGCCTTTATGACATTAGTGCAAGGCTCGATGACGGTGGTTGAGTACCACCAAGAGTTTCTCAGCCTGTCAGTCTATGCATTTTATGTGGTGGACAAGGAATATCGGAGGGCACGCAAGTTCGAGCGTGGGTTACGGCCAAACATAAGGGCCAGGGTAACCGTGTTCAAAGCAGCCACGCTGGCGGAAGTGGTCAGCAGGGCTACCATTGTGGAATAGGAAATGGCGGAATTTGCAAGAGTGGACAACCGCCGAGCTCCGAGTGGGAAGGGTGCGTATTAACCCAACAAGAAGTTCAGATCGAACTTCAGCAGACCCTCGTCGTCTCTTGGACCTAGTGGGGGCTTTCGCCCCAACCAGCCCACTCAATCTGTAGCAGTCACTCAAGCTTCTCGAGGAGTGAACACCTGTTTTCACTGTGATCAACCAGGTCACTACAAAAAGGACTGCCCAAAGCTCAATAGGCTGTCATATTCCAGAGGATCATTTCGCCCGCCAGCTAGACCAGGAAACTCCAGAGGAGGCAGAATGCAAAGTCGAAGAGGTCGAGGGTCTAACCTTGCTGGAGCGGGACGATTATTTACTCTAACTTCTCCAGCGGAAGAGGACCATGCGGTGATACAAAGTATGGCGGTAGTGAGTAGTTCTTATGCATATGCACTATTTGATTCTGGAGCATCACACTCCTTCATAGCTGCATCATTTATTACTGCTACCGGTACATTACTTCAAAGATTAGCCACAGTACTTACTATTGTATCCCCTGTCGGAGATTCGGCATTGGGACTTATATGTACGGCGATTAACACTGAGTTAGCTGGACTCAGATTTGAGTTCAATTATCTAGTGCTGGACATGTCTGAATATGATATTATATTCGGTATGGATTGGTTGGTTAAGTTTCATGCCAACATCGACTGTTATCGTCGAAGAGTGACATTTAAGTCACCCGAGGGCAAGCCATACGTAGTCCGTGCAGATAAAGAAAGTGGATTGCAGGAAGGGTTAAACCACGTGGTATTGAATAATATCACCATAAATAAAGCTCCAGTTACTGAACTTTCGGCAGTTGTACAAGAATTCATGGATGTATTTCCAAAGGAACTCCCGAGTTTACCGCCTATGAGGGAGATTAACTTCAAGATCAAGTTGTACCCTGGCACAGCACCAGTGTCGTTACCACACTATCGGATGGCACCAGCAGAGATGTCGGAGCTAAAGAAGTAGATTGATGAACTGCTTATGCTGGGTTGCATCCGGAACAGTACCTCATCATGGGGAGCACCAGTGCTGTTTGTGAAGAAGAAGGATGGTTCACTTCGGATGTGCGTGGACTACCGGAAGCTGAATCAGCTAACAGTCCGGAACAAGTACCCTCTACCCAGGATCAATGATTTATTCGA
This sequence comes from Chimonanthus salicifolius, assembly GCA_013350335.1. Classification (NCBI taxonomy): domain Eukaryota; kingdom Viridiplantae; phylum Streptophyta; class Magnoliopsida; order Laurales; family Calycanthaceae; genus Chimonanthus; species Chimonanthus salicifolius. Next base: position 73,116,627 of record CM023536.1, on the reverse strand, counting down.
TCAATTGAAGGGTTCCAGTCATTTTTCAAAGATTGATTTGATGTCTGGTTATCATCAAATACGGGTTAGGGAGGAAGATATAGAGAAGACGGCCTTCCGGACGTGGTATGGACTATACGAGTTTGTAGTCATGCCATTTGGACTCACAAATGCACCGGTGGTGTTCATGGATTTGATGAATAGAATCTTCTGTCCCTATCTGGATCAATTTGTAATCGTATTCATTGATGATATTCTGATATATTCCAAGAGTCAGGAAGAACATGCAGAGCACTTACGGAGAGTTTTGAATATTTTGAGGCAGAATAAGCTATCTGAAGGCCAGTAAATGTGAATTCTGGCTATCCGAGGTTAATTTCTTGGGACATGTTATATCTGAGGGAGGTATAACCATGGATCCTGCTAAGGTGGCAGTAGTGAAAGATTGGAAAACGCCCAATAATGTAACTGAAATTCGTAGCTTCTTGGGATTGGCTGGTTATTATAGAAGATTTATCATGGATTTTTCCAAAATTGCATCTCCATTGACTCAACTCACTCAGAAGGGAGTCAAGTACGAGTAGACAGATCTATGTAATCAAAGGTTTGAAGAGCTGAAGACAAGACTTACCACCGCCCCTATTTTAATTTTGCCGGTAAGTGGCAAGTGTTACGAGGTATATTGCGATGCCTCGGGAGAGGGACTGGGTTGTACACTCAGTCAGAGTAATTGTGTGGTGGCGTATGTTTCAAGGCAGTTAAAAATACATGAACGTCATTACCCCACACATGATTTGGAATTAGCTACAGTGGTTTTCGCCCTCAAGAGTTGGAGACACTACCTCTACAGCGAGAAATTTGAGGTATTTTCTGATCATAAGAGCTTAAAATATCTTTTTGATCAGAAGGAGCTCAACCTCAGGCAACGAAGATGGATGGAGTATCTGGCGGATTATGAGTTTGCGCTTAGATATCATCCAGGCAAGGCAAATAAGGTAGCAGATGCCCTCAGCCGTATACCACATGCATCCGTGGCATGTTTGATCAGATCGGAATGGGAGATGTTAAATACCATCCGAGAATTTAAACTCTATTACAACAACCGTGGGACCATATACAATTTGGTCATACAATCTAACATGGTCACCAGGATTGAACAAGAACAAAGAGCAGATCCGGAAGTGGAAGGCATATGGGTCAAGATGTCTACTGGCACCGTTGTGCCGGAATGGGAATTAAGACCAGGACAAGGTCTTTTATTCTGGGGAAGAACATATGTGCCAAAGAGTTGTAGGAAAGAACTACTGATTGAGGCACATCAGTCCAAACTCTTTATCCATCCGGGCAGCACCAAAATGTACCATGATTTAAAGCGGCATTATTGGTGGCATGGACTAAAAAAGGATGTGGCGGAATTCGTGGCACATTGTCTAACTTGTCAGCAAGTTAAGACTGAACACCAAACGCCACTAGGGTTACTCAAACCCTTAGCAGTGCCAGAATGGAAATGGGAACACATTTCCATGGACTTTGTATCGGGGTTGCCGAGGTCTTCAAAGGGCAATGACGCCATATGGGTCGTAGTCGACCGACTGACCAAGACCGCACATTTCATTCCTATCAAGATGACAGATTCATCTGAAACGTTGGGTCGGCGACATATTAAAGAGATCATTCGGCTACATGGTATTCCCTGAATGATAGTATCGGACAGAGATGGCCATTTTACCAGCAGAGTATGGCAAAGCATGCAGTCAGCCATGGGGACAGACTTATTGACTAGCACCGCTTTCCATCCACAGACTGATGGACAGTCTGAAAGGAAAATACAGACCTTGGAAGACATGCTGAGAGCATGTACGTTAGATTTCAAATGAGGATGGGAGGACCATTTGCCACTGGTAAAATTCTCCTATAATAACAGCTATCAGGCAAGCCTTCAGATGGCTCCATACGAGGCATTATATGATAGACCGTGTAGGTCGCCGGTATGTTGGACAGAGGCTGGAGAGCCTGCATTGATCAGATCGGAACTAGTCGCAGAGACTACCGCACAAATTAAGTTGATACGTCAACATTTATTGACTGTACAGAGTCGGCAAAAGAGCTATGCTGATAAAAGGAGACAGTTTCTGGAATTTGAAGTGGGAGACATGGTATTCTTAAAGGTCTCGCCACGGAAAGGACACATGAGGTTCGGAAAGAAGGGGAAGCTGTCGTCAAGATATGTGGGACCATTTTCCAAGTCTGAACCTTAACTGGCCACCCATGTGTACATGGACTAGACCATGATAATAAACCACACATGGAACTAACAACAACTTGCGGAATAAACTAGACTATTTGCGGAATAGAATGACTAGATAGCAAGTAACAATCTCAAATATTAATTAACATAAATAACCATCCATAGTTAGTAACCTAATCAAACCATAGCAAATTAATAACTTATTACATGTCCATAAATTATAAATTCAAATGACAGTAATAAAGAAGTCCAGTTCAACACTCAAGTACTTAGGCTTGGCTCCCCTCCCAGTCATCGACCTTCTCTTTCCCTTTCCTTGTACCTGCATTCTCCTCTGAGGATAGAATTAGGGCGTTAGATCAACGTGCCCAGTAGGTTCCCGAATCAAGGCTACCACATGGTTAGCATATAAAACATGCATATATATCATATTACATGATCATCAAAAACATATAAAACCATGTTATGTATGTATGCAATTGTAATGAGCCCCACCCCATCACACATACATAGTCATCACTTGACGGGACTCTCACCGTCAAGGTAAATCACGATATACTTCCATCTGGGTCTCACATGATAAGGTAATCCACAGTAAACCTCGTTACCTGTGGAAAGACGCTTCATCATTGAGTTGATTCATATCACATATTAGTCCTCCTGGCGGGACTCTCATCGCCTAAGGAGACCAATGTGACTATGATCATCATGTTACTCCTCTTGGCGGGACTCTCATCGCCTAAGGAGGACGGTAACTCATAAATTGCAACACAGCATAACCTCAGTCATCATCCCATGTCCATGCATGAGATGCCAATGCTTTGTATGCCATTTGTAAATGCATAATATATCATTCAAAATATGGTAAGTAATAGTATGTCAATATCTCATAAAACCCTTCATGAAAACAGGTGTAAATGTGGTTACAAGTAGGTAGGAAACCTACTGAAGATTCACTTCAGTAATTGATCTTTCTTTAGCGTCACCCGGTCACGACTCGTACATCGTCAACTTCTGGTACCTTGTCCATACAACAATCAGTAAATCATATTATCACTTACTTGTTCATTCATATCTAAGACCCAACCACATCATGTGGGGTTCGGCCATGCCCATGGCCGAACATCATCAACTTAGAATTTGTCATTTATGGGGTTCGGCCCTATACTTGGCCGAACCTTTTATTTCCACTCTTCCATCATCAAATGGTTCTCCATTACAATACTTTAAACCCTTTATAAAATCATGGGAATAATATCAAACACAACCCATGAACTTAGTCCATTTATTCCAAAAACAGCCCATGGGGTTCGGCCATGCACATGGCCAAACCCAATGGTGCTCTTGATTTATTTTGTCCATCATCTACCCATGATTTGAATCAATAACTTAACCCTAACATTGATATGGTTCAGCCCTATACCAGCCAGCCAAAAACAGTAACCATATCCTCATTTAATTCCCATAAAACATCATACTCTTACATGGTTTTTATCACACAAAATCATCTAATATTTTCATGGGGTTCGGCCACTTCCATGTTTTGGTCCTCTTTAGCATGTTTTAAGTGTCACTTACACATATAAAAATCAGTACAATATTACCATGTTTTTACCCTTCAAAACCATCCAAATAGGTTCATCAACTTGTCCAAATGACCATAATACTTCATGGGATTCGGCCATCCAAGATGGCCGATCCCCATGGTCCATTTCATCAGTTTTAATCCATGATTTAGACCCATAATACCTTCAGTCCTTATGTCATTCAGATCCATGTTTTTAACCCTCTTTAAAACATGCATTTGAATCTTAAAGAAACCTCAAAAACAGTCCGCGAAAACTCCATGGTTTCTATGTTTCAAAACATCAAAACCAACCTATCTTTTACATGGGGTTCGGCCCTCCATGGTGACCGAACCCAATGGTCATTTTTACCATTTTAAAACCTCCATTATTCAAGGTTAAAACCTTGGTGTATTCGGCCATAACCATGGCCCAATACACACCCTTTTCTTACAACTTATTTGGCTTGAACACTTAAGAAATCTTACCAAATTTCCTTTGCCTAGGATCCTTGCCTTCTCCCTTTTATTTCTTCCTTCTTTCCTTAATTCTTTGCTGGTTTATGCTTGAATAACTGGTGCCAAAACCTCCGCTGTTCAGCCAAGAAAAACGAACTTGAAGAGAGGGAGAGAGAGATGGGAATTTCTTGGATACTCTATGTAAAAATCGGCCAAGAAAGGTAACCTTTTCCTTTTGTAGTTTCCATCCCATCTTCCATTCATTTCCCTCATTTAGTCTTGCCAAAACCGATGGGGTATTGGGTGTCAACCAAGACAGCCCTTCACCAAACGTTGCAACCTTTCATGTTTAAACACATGCATCTCATGGGATGAGATGATGCCGCCCCAAGCTTGGTGTCCTTTGGCTTTGCCAAAGCACCTCTTCACTCTCAACGGCTGGGATTGATTCTCCAAGGGTTGTGTGTGATTAACAACACCTTTCCACTTCCTCTTGACTCACTTGACACTTGATATTTTTATTCTAACTCAACTCATCCAACTCATCACATTTAATGCACCAAGTTTGAGTCAACTCTTTTCTTAAATCAAACTCACTTCAAATCAGTCCAACTCAAGCTGAATTGACTCACACTTGAGTTCAATTGAGGGCCCACACGGTCATCCGTGGCCAACCTAGTCAGCCCGACCCATTGGGTCCCCAATTAGCCCCTTGACCCGTTTTGACAGCATGACCCATTCATGGGCTGATTTTTGCCATTTTTAATTGGTTTTCACTTGTGTTTCAAGCCTACCCATTTTTGCTATACCTGATTTCCAATCAGTTCAGCTTGACCCCATTTAATTGGAGCTTACACAATGGTCAAATCATCCATTTTGACCCATTGGGTCCAATTGGGCCCTTTGACCCATTTAGCCATTTTCGACCCAATTGATGTTCATTACCCATCCAATCAAACTTGACATTTATAATGTGCTCATATGACCTTAATTTGAGCAATGGGCCCCACCATTTCCTTATCTGACATCTCAAAATAATTAATTTAACAAACCAGGGGCATTTTCGTAATTATCCACTTCAATGAGAAATCGGGGTGTTACACATCACTTAATAATAATCAACTTAAGTTAAATGTCCAAAATTAAAATCCAAACCATAGCAAATAGTCTAAGTTATTACAGTCACAAATACTAGCTACTCAAATTACATTGTCCATGAATAAACTTAAATAAAATGAAACTAGATTATCCAAGCTCCTAAGCTTGGCTCCGATCGCGTCCTTCGCTCCGTCCATTCCCTGTGTCATCATTTAAGGTAGAAGTAGGGCGTTAAACAACACGCCCAGTAGGTACTTCGAGTAGGGTTAAACACATGGGTTAGTATAAAAGTCACATAGATATAGATAATATCAAAACCGTGCAAGTCAATGCCATGCCATGGGTGACATATGCCATGAATCCCACCCATCATCCATATCACAATCGCATAGTATTCCTCTTGATGGATAATCCATATCAAGGTATTGTCGTGACTCCACACGAATGCCTTATCCGTCCCACTGAACGAAGCGTGCACTCCGGTTATATTTCAAACACAGTATATCTCTCCCCACGAATGCCTTATCGGTCCCACAGAACGGAGTGCGGACTCCGGTTACAATTCAATCTTACATCCATTGGAATTAGTGTGGATTCCTCCCCACGGTTGTTTATCGGAAATCTGAATGGCGCGTGGACTCCCCTCATTTGATCCCTCACATGCCATGTATGAGATGCAAGTGCAACCATGCTATATAATAATAAACATCATAGCATTAAAATCCCATAGTTGAAGCATAGTACTTTGATACCAAAATTAACATAGAAGTAAAATCACATATACATATTCCAAATATCAGGTCCTTGTGTTTCCGTCCAAAAATCGATCACCGATCGCGTCAACCTTTACCTTATTACATTTAACACATATGCATACATCAATTTGGTGATCCATTTAGTTCCATCAACCCCTACATCATCCTAGGTTCATCTCCCTACCATCATAGTCTTTTATTCGGTTAAGTCCCCTAATAGGTTTCCATCATACATTGGGGTTGAACCATGTTTAAGTCCACAAAATGTAACGCCCCGCCCTTTTTCACTCTCTTCTTTCCGTAAATCAGAGTCTATTTTTTTTATAAACGAAGAGTGATAGAGAGCGGGATGTCACGACGCGAGCTAAATCCGAACTTCCAAAGTCCAACCCTTAGCTGGCCAACCCTATGTGTGCATGGACTCAGTCCATGAAAACGGTTCACACATAGCAATATAAACATGCGGAATAAAAATCATAACATGCGGAAACATAATAGAACACAGTTCTATTCCATTCAGATAGCAAAGTACGTCAAGTCCTTAATCATCATTATCATATCATAATTATTCAGTAAAATATCCAACCATAGCAATTCATCTAAGTTATTACAATCCGAATTCTAGATACTCAAAATACAAGCCCATGAGTATCTTAAACAAAATATAAACTTTAATCCTCCAAGCTCCTATGCCTGGCCCGTTCGCGTTCATCGTTCCCCTCATTTCCTGTATCATCAACTAGGGTAGAAGTAGGGCGGTAGAACAACGCACCCAGTAGGTATTCCAATTAGGGTTAACACATGGGTTAGTACCAAAAATCCAAATATAATAAATATCAAATCCAGTTATAATAAATCATACCATACTTATAAAGCATCATATCCAAAACAGTGTATGATAATAGAGATCCAATCATACCGATAAAAACCAGAAACCTTGCATGATAATAAAAGTCATAATCATGGCGATTCAATGCCATGCCATGTTATCATATGCAATGAGTCCCACCCATCACATATACATAAAAGTACCCACCACATAGGTCTTTCGGACGCCCCGACAGAGTGTGGACCCTCCGGGTACATTTCATACATAGTATCCTCTTGATGGAATGCTCCTCATCAAGATATCCCCCACGAATGTTTTACGAACGCCCCGACGGAGTGTGAATTTCCAGTTACAGTTCATACACAGTATCCTCTTGATGGAAATCACATCAAGGTACCCCACATAGGTTCTTTGGACGCCCCGACGAGTGTGGACCCTCCGGTTACATATCATCCCTCCCATGCCATGCATGAGATGCAAATGCCAATGAAAACACATGTTATTTTATCATATAAACATAGAATTAAAAATCATATTTTGAAACATATTCAACACATGCTATTTTAATCATATAAACATAGCATTTAAAATCACCATTTGAAACATATCCTTTGCAACATAAATTCATCAAAATTAAGATAAAAACAATGTACATAAACCCATGGTTTCAAAGAGGTAGAATCCTACCAAAGACCATTAACGTGTCCTTGCGTCTTTCGTCCGGTAACCACTCATGATCGTAAACACCTTGTGAAGTTCCATTACCTTATAACATATTAATCAATCAAAACCAAGTCCCACTTGATTTACAACATTTTAAGTCCATAAACCAATCCCCATGGGGTTCGGCCGCACACCATGGCCAAACCCATTGTCCCTTAGTTTTTACCATAATTACAACAATGCCATCCATGGCTATCATAACCCATGACCTACCATTTTCACATTTATTTACCAAATTGCCATTGGTCTAACCTTTAGTTAATATTTCATTTTAATATGCCAAACATAGTCCCTATGTCCACCAAACAATTCCCATGGGGTTCGGCCACATACCATGGCCGAACCCATGGTCCTTTATTTTCATTTAATTACAATATTGCCATTCATGGCTAACCTTCCATTTTAGCAAGTATTTATAACCTTGCCATTGGTCTAAACATAACCAAAACATTCCTCTTATTTAGGTTAGAAACATAGATTCATAAACATCTAAGTTCACCAAATAATTCCCATGGGGTTCGGCCATACACCATGGCCGAACCCATGGTCTAGCACTTTCACTCTTATTTACCACTTTGCCATTGCCTCCAACAACTTAGGCTTAGGTTCCAACACATAGGTCCATTTATTTATTTTAAACATTCATAACACTCCCAAATAACCCTTTAAAATAATTCATAACCGATTCCATCAAGTTATGTTTGAGTTTCAAAACATAGTTCCATTAATTCTACATAATTACCATATTGCCATCCAAGGCTATAATTCCATTATTCTCACCCTTCATCCCTTCGTTTGGTGAACCATTCATTAAAATTATGCAAAGACCCAAACATGGCCCATTAACAAGTTCATGGGGTTCGGCCATACACCATGGTCGAACCCTTGATGTTTCTTTTCCAACATTTCTTTTCAATGGTTCACCAACTTAGGTCCATAAACCATAACCTATACTTGCATCCTCCTTTTAAAATACACATAAACATAAACCCAAAAAATTGGTTCATGGGGTTCCGCCAAGCACCATGGCCGAACCCTATGATGTCTAAGTTTCCAATTTTTCATCAATAATCCATAATTAGAAAGTTTTCTAATTTAATCTCCACCTTCCAAAAACAATCTATTCCTTCCATTCTTGGATCCTTTCTAAATTAATATCCAACTCCATAATTAGAAAGTCCTTAAATAGAAACTTTCTAAATTAAATATCCAACTCCAAAATTAGAAAGTTTCCAAACCTAGGATCCAACCTTCCATTAAATCAATTAAAATACATTAAAAATATCAATCCAACTCCATGGGGTTCAGCCATTCACCATGGCCGAACCCTATGGTCCTTTAATTTCCTCTTGAACCATTTAACTGCCATTTTAAATCCATACATTTAACCAATATTCTTACATGGGGTTCGCCCATGCATTGTGGCCGAACCCTATGGTTCATGCTTCCATTAATTTAATGATCTAATTGCATTAACATAATTCTATTTAAATCCTTTTGAAATCCACTAAACCGAAACAATGTCCTTCCATGGTTTTCCAACCCATAGATCAAATTAAATTTACCAATCATCATCCATAAAAATATGACCCATGTTCCTCCATTAAAATCACCAAAACCCTTCCATGGGGTTCGGCCATGCAACATGGCCGAGCCCTATGGTTCAGCCCTTTTCCTTAAAATTATTTAAAATCAATCCCCCAATCTTCTTCCATTTACCAATTCTCTTCCATGGGGTTCGGCCATACACCTTGGCCGAACCCTATGGTTCTTTTCTTTTAAACAAAAATATAAATCAAACTACTAACTGTTTACGCGACTCGTTCGGTTTTTCCTTCGCTTGTTCTTCCAATCCTTCTTCTTCCTTAGCCTCTTTTCCACCTAGATCTTTTCTTCACTTGCTGGCTGCCCTTCTTTGTATGTGAATGCCGTGAGATATAATTTGAGAGAGAGAGAGAGAAGATGCTTTTGAATAGAAATTATCCAAGCTTTTGCCTTATGCACCTCTCCTTTATAAAATCTTCCACTCGGCCAAACTTAATCCCATATTTAGAATGTGCCATCCTTAGTGCCTTGTATCCCTTACTTGTTTAACCATTGCCATGTGCCTCTCTTCTAATAATACCCCATTAAATTAGCCATTGCCGTGTGCACCTTTGTTGCCTCTTATAAAACCTCCACTTAATCAAAAATAGAAAATGCCATGCGCCCCTTGTTTAGCTATTGCCTTAGAGCCATTCCTATCTAGGAAAGGGACCCTTTTTAAAAGATACTCTAACATACCTTATACATATGCGCATATTCATAGACATATTCTTTATTGATCATGATCGGCTTAAAGCAATATCCAATCTCATCCATGCGTGTTGCCCATCTTGGTTAATCCTTGTTCAACTAAAAACTCCTAAAATCTAGTCATCAACATCTTCCATTTCCTAAAATCTTTCCATGTCAACCCACATACACAGCCCATGATCTTTATTTAATCTTTAGCCATTTTGCATTATTATTTAATTCAACCCCATTTAATTTAAATTGAACTCACTAGATGGTCATCCAAATTAACCATGACCCATTGGGTCCCAATTGGGCATTTGACCCAAATAAACAACCTTGACCCAATTAAACATATCTTACCCCTTTATTTTAAATTGAAACTATAACATATCCGTTGGATTTTAATTGGGCAAAGACCCAACACTTTACCCATATAAGATCCATATCTAAATTTCACAAATTAAATGGGTAATTTTCGTAAATATTTATAACTTGAAAATCCGGGGTGTTACACAAAATGCCTTAGTGGGGTTCGGCCAAATTGATGTCTCATTTTCATCCTTCCATTCTTAAATCATTTACAAATATTAGATCCATAAACAAAATCCCTCCATGGGATTTAATCATACACTTAGGTCACTTACACATACTTAGATCCCACAAACATGATCCATGGGGTTCGGCCATACAACATGGCCGAACCCATGGTCCTTCATCTCCATTTATTTCTTAGCTTATTAGCCATGGTTCATCATTTTAAAACCCAAAATCCATCAACATTTTTTCCATGGGGTTCGGCCATGATGGTCCATTGTTCCTCATCATCTCCTCATTTTAAATCATCATTTACAACATTAAAAACCCATTTAAAATCACCAACTTTCTTCCATGGGGTTCGGCGATACAACATGGCCGAACCCTATGGTTCATCATTTCCTTTTAAATTTACATTTCTATGATTAGATCATTTGATGGGGTTCGGCCATACATCGTGGCCGAACCTCATCCAATCCCTTTGTGTCCTTAATGGTCCTTATACATAAAATATAGGGTTTGGCCATGCAAGGGCCAAACCATGATCTTTGATCATCCTCCATTCCTTACATTGAACATGCATATGGTCCTTATGCATAACAAGATTAGGGTTCGGCCATGCAAGGGCCGAACCATGTTCTTTGATCCTTTTTCATGTTTAACCATGCATGTTGTCATAAGCCATATATATACGTATTGTCCTTAATAATCTATCTTACCCATCAGGGTTTTGTCCATTTTCCATCTCATTCCTTGGATGGATTTTGAATCCATGGCCCATAACATTTTGCCCAACTATTTTCAATCCGAAATGGAATGTTCCCTTAACTTCCTTTTAATTAATAAATCATACATACCGATTCCGTGACTCCTTCTTTTTCCTTCCTTAAGTAAACTAGATTATCCTCTTTCGCTCATTTTTGCTCCTCTTTTCCTTCCTTAATCTTTTCTTTCTCCTCCTTGATCTTCGCCCAAAGAGTGTTTCTTGAGAGGAAGAAGGTTTAAGATGAAAACCCTAAGAGAGCGTTTCGGCCAAGGAGAAGGTTTGAGAGAGAGAGAGGAGGAGAGAATGGAAAAACCCTAAGTGTTTTCTTGTCTTGGAGAGAGGTTGGCCCCTAGGGTTTTTGGTGAGAGGGAGAGAGTGAATGAGATGGAACACTCTCTAATCCTTTTTGTCTCAAGGTGGATCGGCCAAGAGAGGGTTGAGATGAGCCCTTCCATCTTGTCTAGGGTTTCTTGGATGAGACCTCACCTCCCAACCACCCTCATTCAATGTGGAGTCTTCCCCATGAGTTCCTTTGACTCACCAAGAGGATGCATGCCGTACACATGGCACACGCACCCTCTCCAACGAATTTGGTGACTAGGGTTTCCATTGAGATGGAAACCCTCCACCTCCCCTTTGACTCACTCCATCTTTTCATCTCCCATGTGACTCACCCCAATTCAACTCACTTAAATGAACATTCTCCTAACTGAAGCATTTGAATTTATTTCCATCTAACTTAGGTGATTTAATTAAATAATTTAACTCAACTCACTTCACTTGATCCTCTTTAATTCACCGATGAGCTCACCCATGGTTGACTAAGTCAACATGGTGGCCTGCGCCACATGTGCCTTAGTCCACACGCCACCTCACTTGATGAGGTGGACTTGGGTCCCACTTGGCTATGCCACTTAGATATTACCTTATACACTTGCCACCTCACTTGATGAGGTGGACCCCATGCCTTAGATCTTATTTGGGTCCATGACCCGATCAAGTCAATTCCTTACCCATTTACCCTAAACCTAATTCATCTTGACCCATTGGGTCCCAATTGGGCATTTGACCCAATGACCATATTGACCCAATTTAATAGAATTAATCCTATCCATGGGCCATTGGACCATACTTGGGCCATTGCCCCAACTTTTATCTATCTATAAATCTTAATTTTTAACAATTAAAATAAATAGTAGCCAATATATTTATTGCATTGAAAATCCAGGCTATTACACGAACATATTTCTACTTGTCGAGAAATCTGTTATTTTCGAGAGCCATTTGATGTTTTGTCCTTCTCGGGATCAATCTGTCGATTTTATTAAACGTGTTGAGGAGCCATTTTGGAAAATCTTTTTCCGACCCATCAAAAAATCCTCGACATGTCGAGACTACCGGTTTTACACAAACTGGCATACGTATACCTTTTCAACATATCGAAGATCTCTCTTACAGCTCCTCGACATATCGAGGAGTGTGCATTTATCCTTTAATTAGCCGTTGTGATTTCTTTTATAAATATGGATCCATGATAGTAGAAAGATCAAGTGCGAGATTAAGAAAAATACCAGAGAGATTAAGAGAGAGACCTACCCGAGGAAACCCTAGATTTGGGAATAACCTCTTTCCTCACATTGATTGAACCTATGCTTTTCAAATAGTAAAACATGAAAAAGGGGATTAATGGGGGATTGTAGAAATTTATCCAACTTAGGATGCCCACATCAGATGAAGATCAAAGTACACTGGAGCATGCAACCTACTGTCTGCAGAACAGAATAGAAGATTGACAAAAAACCCAAGGGCAAGTGTCCAATTCTTCATTTTATTTCATTTAATATTGTAAGGTAGATTAGATCACTGTGGGTCGAACCGCTATAAAAAATAAGTGTCAAGGAGTAGACTTTGGTGGTCGAACCTTTCAAAATCTAGGTGTGTATTGATAGGGTAGTTTACCCTTTCATAGTAAGTTTCGGATAGCCCAGAATTGGGTGAGTCCAAGAGTGGGTGTAGGTTGAGGTGAATCGAACCACTATAAATCATTGTGTTTGCATGATTTGATTTGTTGGATTGTTTATCATCAATTGCACACACAAAAGATTATTCTGTTGCACTTAAACTTTATTATTCATAATTTAAAAGGTTAATATAAATTGGAATTGGTCCTATTCACCCCGCTCTAGCCCTGACATTCACTTCCATCTTCAATGCTTGATTTTATCTTCATCACCACACCATGAGTCTTGATTCATTCCTTCATTCTTCCATGCAATGGTCATCTAGGTCATGGAACTGACAACAAGGTGACTCGGTCAAGCCGGGTGTAGCACCCCCACCCAAAAGTCCCACATCGGTTGGGAGCTTGGGTGGTGGGGGTTTATTTGAGAATGGGAAACCCTCCCCATTGTGAGGCCTTTTGGGCTAGGCCATGTGGGCCAGGGCCCAAAGCAAAACCATGGGGGTCGGGTAGGCCCAAAGTAGAAAATATCACGATGGGGTAGGGTCGAGTCATTATAAGTGGTATTAGAGCACGGTTCAACACTCGGATTGTGTGGGCTCTACTTGCATGACATTTCCTGCCGGTGTGTGAACCCTCTGTCAGTGTGAAGAGCCACAGAGCCGTCCCACTGACAATGAAACAATATATTTTTTTTTAAACCATAGAGGGGAGCGAATAGGACAATCCCAATTTTAATGGCCTTCACAAATTTCTTGATTAATTAAAATAATTTGTAGCGGAATAAACAAGATTAATCAAGACGTATGTGTTGTGTTATAAAAGAGTGCACAAGTTAAAACAACAATCACACAAGCAAAAGACCAAATACCCACAACAGTCAATGATAGTGGGTCGGAGTAAATCCCACCTACATCCACTTTTGGACTCACCCAACCTTGGGTTATCCTAAATACACTATGCGGGGAATTACGCCGCCATAAATAGAGTAGGAATTCCACCTACACAATAGAATGGGAACTTCACCCACTCGCCTAAGATTTTGAAAGGTTCAACCTACCCCGGTCTGCATCCTCATCCCTCTATTTTTTATAGTGGTTCAAGCGCCTTGCTTTAATCCACTGTACAATCATGATTTGTAAATTTAAATCGAACTAAGAATCACTTGCCTTTTGAAAGCTCACTTGATGTAGATGTTGTGTGTTGTATGATTCATCATGTTTTATATTTATTACTCACAAGCGTACGAACGATGTATAATATATCAATAAGAGCGAGGGCGAACCCAAATAAATCACAAAATATATGTTTTAAAAATTAAATTCGCACCCTTTTAAAATAATGTGATCATTGAAAATCATGGAATTAATTTTAATCATAGAGTTATATTCTTAATTCATCAAAATCCAAATTAACATCTAACAATGGAACCTAAATCAATTATAAGATCTAAAATTAATTAATATTCCAACGCTTAATGGTGCAAAAGGTTAACAATCTCAACTTAACCTAAAATCAATTATGATACAAATAAAAAATTTCTAACCTAATTCAAAGAATTGAAAGAATTGATTGAATAAATGAATTTCATAAAGATTAAAATACACAAAGAAAACAAATAAACAAACTAATAACTGAAGCAACTAAACAAATAAAAAAAATGAAAAAAATGAAATATTTACAATTGGATTAGGACAATCATAGCCATCGAACATCATACCCAATGAAATAGATAAACATGAAATCTAGATCATGGAGTACGCCTTAAATTTCAAATTCAATTCATGCCTTTCATTAAAATTAAATTCCATATTCCTCAATTTAATTAAATGGACCTTAGATCTTAGATTTGGACAGTTAAAAACATATCTAAAATACTACATATGTGGACTTTCCAACATATCTAAAAGTACATCTCAAATTTATTCTATTGAAATCAATACACATACTTTGGAAAATACATTAGAAATAAAAAAAATAAAATTTACAAATTGACAAGATTCACATGTAAAACTCGAACTTTGTTCTTTGTCTTTTGTGTATTCCAAAGTTCATTGATGTTCTTCTGGCTCCTGGCCTAATTCAAAATTTACTATGCCTACTCTATTTATAGGCCTCAAGTTAGAATGGATGGCTAGTATTTAATCTTGGTTTAGGTGTCGGGTGAATGGTTAAGATTAAATCATCTTAATTGTGAATGGCTAGGATTAAAAATGAAAAAAGATTAGGGTTACATAGGGTTGGTCAACCATGGTGGCTTGGGGATCAAGTTGGCTTAGGATGCAAGCAAGGGTTTTTTTGCAAGGATTGGATTGGGATAGGGAGTTTTGATTTTCACATGTGTGGTTTAGGTTTTAATGCATGCAATGCATGAATGGATGGAAGAGATTAAAAGTTATTATGAATGGATGAATGAGATGAGAGATGATGATGTGGCTAAGGTATTGACTTATGAAATTTGAATGGGTTGAATGGGATCTACAAAAATCCTGTGAGGTGTATATGACATGGCAAATTCGAATGGATAGGTCTAGGGTTTCTTGGATCCAAGTTAGATTAGATCTTGGAATGGATGTCTTTGATTAAAAAAGGTTTATATCTAATGGCTCTAATAATGGGTGGTTTTGTAACACTTCGAAATTCCATGTTATCAATATTTAAGAAATATGCCATTTTAATTGTGAATAAACGGATATGAACCTTAGATGGGTAAGGTATTGGATCAATGGCCCAATTAGGACCTAATGGTTATGGTATAAGGTTCAATTTAAATTAAATGGGGCCGAATTAAAATGGTAATGCAATATGTCAAAAGTTAAAAATAGGTGGCTTGGCCGTGTATGTGAGATATGCGCATCCATGAAGATGTGTTAGAATATCTATAAAAAGGGGTGTAGTTTGAGGATGACACACACACGAATAAGGCTAGATTTCCTCTCAAGAAATCAAAGAGGCTAGTCGACTAAGGTTTGTCCAAAATGGACAACACGACTAGATGAGTTGGATTAGGCAATGACATCCAATTGCCTAATCCAAATAAAGGAGATATCTAAGATTAAATATAGATTGCTTATGCCTCATGAGAGATATGCATATCCAAGTTTATGCGCTAGTGTATCTTGAAAATGTGTCCTTTCCTTGGTTAAAAACGGTACTAAGCAATTGTTAAATTGAAGGGGCGCATGGCACCTTCTAATTAGGACTGAGTGGAGTTTTATAAGACAAGGGAGAGGGGCGCACGGCTTTCATAAATCAAGAGAAGGAGAGGGCAGCCAGCAAGTGTGAAAGATCAAGTAGAAGAAAGAAAAGGATTGGAAGAACAAGTCGTTGTGAAGGAAAACTGGAGGAGTCGCGGAACTGGTAAGTATTTTGATAATTTTGTTTAATGAAAGGAACCATGGGGTTCGGCCATGGTGTATGGCTGAACCCCATGGAAGAAGCTTGAGGGAATGAATATGATAATTTAATGGAAGGATGAACCATAGGGTTCGGCCATCCATGGAAAGACATTGTTTATTTTATGGGTTTTTGAGGGATGAAAACCATGGAAGATTATGTATGTTTAAAAGGGTTTAAATGGAAGGTTGTTAGTAAAGAACCTTAGACCATGGGTTCGGCCAAGGGGTATGGCTGAATCCCATAAAGAATTATGGAATTATATTAAAGTTAGATCATGGAAAGGATGGCAAAGTTGTAATTATAGGCTAAAATGAAAGATCATGGGTTCGGCCATGGTGTATGGCCGAACCCCATGAGCTCTTTTTATGGATTTAAATTGCTAACAATGTTAAACAATTGTGGTATGAGTGATGACCAAAGGGATGAAACTAAAGGACCATGGGTTCGGCCATGGTGTATGGCCGAACCCCATGGATAGTGTTTTTGAATCTAAGTTGGCATGAAGCAATTTTATGGATATTATGTCTATGTATATTTTAAATGAATGGATGATTAAATGGAGGATTCAATTATATACCTATGTTTATGGACTTATGTGTTGAACCCAAACATAAGGTGATGAAGGAAATGGTAAAAAAGGTAAATAGGTGAAAATGATGGACATAGGGTTCGGCCATGGTGTATAGCCGAACCCCATGAACTATTTGGTGGATCTTGTGTTTGGATTAAAGAACTATGTATGGATCATTTTTGGAACATAAGCCTTACGAAAATAAGCAAGGTAAATAGCCATGGGTAGAAAATGGCAATGTTGTAAATAGGTAAAAATCATGGACCATGGGTACGGCCATGGTGTATGGCCGAACCCCATGGGGAAGGTTTGGTGGACTTAGATTTTTATCAATGCTAAATAATTATGGTATAATTGATTAGATGTATGAATCAAGGGTAGTATGATCTTGGTTTTAAATTAATGATCAAAGGACTATAAGAAAGGCACCAAAATAAGGAAGTGAGGTTCGGCCATGTTGTATGGCCAAACCCCACAAGGTTTTATTTTATGGACTCAGACATTATTGTAAATCAAATGGGACATGGTTTTAATTGATTGATATATTATAAGGTAACGGGACCTCACAAGGTGTGTACGATCGTGAGCGGTTACCGGACGAAAGCGCAAGGACACGTTAGTGGTCTTTGGTAGGATTCCACCTCTTTGAAACCATGGGTTTATGTACAATGCTTTTATCTTAATTTGATGAATTTACTTGCAAAAGATATGTTTCAAATTGTGAGTTTTAATGCTATGTTTACAATATAAAATAGCATGTGTTTCATTAGCATCTCATGCATGGCATGGGGTGAAGGAAATGTAACCGGAGGGGCCACACTCCGTCGGGGCGTCTGAAAAACCTATGTGGGATACTTGATGTCCTTTTCCATCAAGAAGAAACCGGAGGGGCCACACTCCGTCGGGGCATTTGAAAGACCTATGTGGGTGTAACACCCCGATTTCTCAATGATGTGGATAATTACGAAAATGCCCCTGGATTGGTAAATTTAATGGTTGTGATGTTGAATAAGAAAATAGTGGGTCCCATTGCTCAAACTAAGATCCTATGAATATATTATAAGGGTCAAATTACAATGGATGGGTAATGTACATCAAATTTGGTCAAAATGGTTAATTGGGTCAAAGAATTCTCAATGATTGGAATAATTACGAAAATGCCCCTGGTTTGTTAAATTAAATGTTTGTAATGTTAAATAAGGAAAAGGTGGGGCCCACTGCTCAAATTAAGATCCTATGAACACATTATAAATGTCAAATTTGATTGGATAGGTAATGTGCATCAATTGGGTCAAAAATGGCTAAATGGGTCAAAGGGCCCAAATGGGACCCAACGGGTCTTAATGGATTATTTGACCGTTGTGTGAGCTTAAATTGAATGGGGTTAAGCTGATTTGATTGGAAATCAAGTGGAGTAAAAATGGGTAGGCCCGATGCACATGTGAAAACCAAGTACAAATGACCAAAATACCCATAATTGGGTCATGGAGTCAAAAACGGGTCAAGGAGCTAAAGGGGGACCCAACGGGTCGGGTTGACTTTGTTGACCACAGCCGACCGTGTGGGCCCACAAATGAGTTCAATGGTGTGTTAAATCAGGTTAAGTGGTGTAACACCCCGCCCTTTTCACTCTAAATTTTAGAGTTTATTTTTTTTTAAAATAATAATAATCAGTAAGTGATCGGGGCGGAATGTCATGACGCGAGTTAAGTTCGGATCTCTAAATTCGACCCTTAACAGGCCAAGCCCATGTGCGTATGAACTAAGTCCATAAAACTGATCCGCACATGGTACATATATATCTAGCGGAATTAACTTAGTCTAGATCTAACTGAGGTTATGATAGAACCTATGATTAATCCAATTTCCATTTTTAGATAGCAAAGTACCTTATTTATTTTCCAAAATTATTATATAACCTTAGTCTACTATTCATTCCAAACCATTCAAATAAAACCAACCATAGCATCTACTTAACTACTTATTACATGCCAACATCTAATTTAACAAATTACATTGTTCCAAATAAATCAACTAACAAGTCCATAAATAATCCATTCATAGTCCATTGCAATCATTCAAATCGCCCAAGTTTTCGTACTTGGTCCTCTTCTCCAACCACGTTCTTTCCTTTCCCTGCATCATCCACTAAAGATATAGATAGGGCGTTAGATCAACGCGCCCAGTAGTGTTTCCGAATAGGGCTACCACATGGTTAGTCAAAAACATGCAAATAGGATAATAGTTATACATGTGTGACAAAATTCTGTAAAAATATGCTATGTATGAAATGAACATGTAATGAGTCCCACCCATCACCATTCAACATAGCTATCACTTGACGGGATTCTCATCGTCAAGGTAACCCACAGTGGTCTTTCGGACGCCCCGACGGAGTGTGGCCTCCGGATTCCTCCTGATGGGATTCTCATCATCAGGGTACCCCACAGTGGTCTTTCGGACGCCCCGACGGAGTGTGGCCTCCGGTTACAACACCATCATCCCATGCCATGCATGAGATGTCTATGCAAACATGCCATTTGTAAATATAACATTTGATTCAAATAACTTATTCAAATACCATAAAACAGCAAATAAGTTATGTGGTTACAACAAGGTAGGAAACCTACAATAGTTTACTTTGTTCGATCCTTCCTTTGGACCGCCTTCCGATCACGGCTCGCTCACCGTTCTAAAAATCCGAATACCCTATGTACATGGCAGCAAGTTAATCATTTATCCACCTAATTTCCAGCAAAGCTTAATGTTCCAAGAATCACCTAGTGGGGTTCGGCCAAAGCCATAGCCGAACCTCATCCATTAAAACATTGGTCATTCATTTATTTAATTAAAACCTATCTAATTACCCAAACTTCTAAACGAACCTTAGTAGGGTTCGGCCATACATTATGGCTGAACCTTACCACTTTGGTTTTAGCCCATTTATCCCATCATATGATCATTTTATTTTTGATCATTTCAGCCATAATTACGATTGTGCCATTGAGACCAACCTTTGCTTTAAATTAACTAACTTTCATCACCAAACATAATACCATCTTTAGTGGGGTTCAGCCATACACATGGCTGAACCTCATCACCTAATTTGATCCTTTTTAAACCTTCCATATCTTCATATAAACCAACAATTCTGTCCCACAATCACCATTAGTGGGGTTCGGCCATACACATGGCCGAACCTCACCAATGTGATTTTATAATCAATTTCCATCATTCATATTGGCCGATTACTTACCCATACTAACTCCATAAACAACAAATATTATTCTTAAATCAAAGCATATAAATAATACCTAATGTTCATCATAAACTTAACCCAATTATTCCACAAAACAGTCCATGCATTTTCATGGTTTCCATGGTTTCCATGGGGTTCTCAACATGAAAACCCACACCGTTTTACATGGGGTTCGGCCCTCTATCATGGCTGAACCCAATGATTACGTTTACTGTTTTTAAACCTCAATTAACCAGGTAATAACTGTATATCTAAATCAGGTTTTTAACCTTCAAAGCAATCCTCCAAAATTAGCCCAATTTCATAGGGTTCGGCCATGTATATTGGCCGAACACCATGAGATTAATTTTGAACATTTAGTCCTTCATCTTAGGTCTGAAACCAGCACCCAAATCCATGTTTTTTTAACCATTGTAAAACATGTATTTACATCTTAAAATAATAACCCAAAACAGTCCATCAACTTCATGGTTTATTTGTTCCAAATACATCAAAACAAACCATTATTTGCATGGGGTTCGGCCCTCCATGGTGGCCGAACCCTATGACCTTTGGTTTTGAATTTCTTCATCATTCATCTATGTCCAAAACAAACTTCCTTATTTATGTTTTAACCTTTTCAAAACACACACTTAAAATCATCTAAAAACAGTCCCAAATTTGTATGGTTTTAATTTCCAAAAACCATCCAAATAAATCAATTATTTCCATGGGGTTTGGCCATCCTATGGGGCCGAACCCTATGGTCCCTCTTTTGATCTCATTCATGTACTTCTAACCAATATTTAACCCTTGTTAGATTCAGCCATCCAATAGCCGGATCATAATTCTTAATTAAAAAATAGTTTATCGAACACCTACCGTTTCCGCGACTCCTCCACTTGATCTTTACTCCCGCTTGTTCCTTCCCTTTTTGCTGAACTTGTCTTGATGAAAAGGGATCAAACCAAGGACTGATTAACAACCAGCTACTGCTCTTAGTTTTTGGGAAAACAGAGAACGGCCAAGAGAAAGGGAGAGAGAGAGAAATGGGCACCCTTTGTTTAATCAAAACCAGCCCAAGATTAGCCTTGTGTAACTCTCATTGCCTTTACCCTAAACTTTATGTTACTTGGGGGTTTCATCATGAGATGAAACCTCCCCATGTTCCCAACGTCCCTTGTTAATTGGACTTGTGTAACCCCCACTTCTTAACTCCTTTTCTCACTACCTTTGCATGTGAGAGTTTCATAAAAAAATGAAACTCTCCTAGACTCCAACGGTTTTAGCCCTAGCTTAATTTGTATCACCTTCATCTTCCTTTAGTGCACCGTTTGGGAGTTTCCATCCTTGAGATGAAACCCCATGTCCATTCATTTCTCATGCTTGATTTGAGCATTTGAAATAAGTAACTCCTCACCATTGATGTAGCCCATGTGTAACCACCACTTCTTAATGCTCATCAACGTCCCATGTGATTATTTGCATTCTCTCCTCTAATGATCTCTCATTATCCTTGCATTTGTACCTATCAAACAGCCATCATCCGTCATACCTCCATGGTAGCCGTTACATGCATGAAATTGCTCATGCATGCAACCAACGTCCCTAGCAACCCTTGTGACTTCAAATGTAACTCCCATTCAAAATGTAACTCCCATTTTATTCATCACCTAAATGGGGGTTACATGCATGGTAATGTCTCCCCATGCACCAACGTTTTTCCTTGCTCAAACTTGGAATTTAAAACACTTCCCTCTCATTTACACACTTCACAATAAAAATACATATTCATCCAACTCATTTATTCAACTCACCCAACCTAAGTCATTCATTTAATTTAACTTAACTAATAAATTCAACTCAACTTAACCCATCATTCATTTCAACTCAAACCAAACTCAAGTAATTAATAAACTTAAATTAACTAAGCTTGAACTCAATCCATGGTTAACCATGCCATTCACGACCCATTGGGTCACATCTAGCCATTTTGACCCATTTATCAAAATTTGACCCAAATATGATTCTTGACCCGTTTAAATCCATCTTATCCATTTATTTGTTTTATAAACAAACTACCCTCCTTTGGGTCTTCATTGAGCCCTTGACCCATTTAAATTCAAATAAATTTTATCACAATGGCAATTCCGTAAATATGAATATTTTCATATAAAATGATAACTTTGAAATTCCAGGGTGTTACAAGTGGAACTGATTTTATTTAATTTGAATTAAGAATGAGTTGGCTCAAATGCATTAAATGATTGCCAATTAATGAGGTGAGTTGGACATGTGAGTTGAGTGAGTCAAAATGGAAATCAAATGGGCTGTAAATTCAGTGAGTTAAGTGGAATATGAGGAGTGTTTTGGTCTCAAACAAACCAAAACAAGTCCCACATGTTGGGGACTTGTTATGGTGGTCTCCATGCAAAGTCTTAAATGCATTTATGTAAATGAGATAAGATGCATGGGCTTACATGAAGGGTTGCAACGTTTGGCACCAAGGGGTGCCTTGGATGGCACCCAATACCTCCTTAGTTTTATCAAAGATTAATGAGGAGTTATGAGATGCTTTGGGCTGTTAAACAAAGACAACAAACACATCATATGGCCGAATTTTACTTTGCAAACACCTTAGAAATCCATCCCCCTCTCAAGAACATAATCTTCTTGGCTGAACCAGCTGCTAGTGTTTCACCAGTAGATCAAGCATAAACCAGCAATGGAAGGAAGGCAAAGAAAGATAGGAAGTAAGGAGCAAAGGCAAAAGGAAATGCTTGGAAAGTTTGGTAAGTATTTCCATGGATTTTGTTTAAAAAGATGGGACAAATGGAACATGTCTTGGGCCATGGGTATGGCCGAATCCATCAAGGATTAGACCTTAGATGGTATTTCATAAGTAAGATGGGAATTTGATCATAGAGTTCGGCCATTGGGGATGGGCGAACCCCATGAAAAGAATGGGTTGAATTGGATGGCTTTTGTAGGATAAAACCATGGACTGTTTTGGATGTTTTTGTTGGATTTAAATGCATGTTTTAAAGAGGTTAAAAACATGGATTTGGATGTCATGAAGGACTGAAGGTATCATGGGTCTAAACCTTGGGAATTAAATGATGAAATGGATCATTGGGATCGGCCATCTTGGATGGCCGAACCCCATGAAATGATGTTGGAATTTTGATGGTTTATTTTGTAAGTTAAAATTATGCAAATAAGTTACCGTTTTGGGAGATTGATTTAGACATAAGATGAATGTCTAAGAAGTTCAAACCAAAGGCCATAGGGTTCGGCCAATGAGCATGGCCGAACCCCATGAAATCATATGAAATTTATGGTCATTTGGATTGAGTTTTTATAAAGTGGAAATCATGCAAAGTGATGGACAGATTTGGATGGTTTTGAGAGGTAAAAACCCGGTAATATTATCCTGATTATTACATGTTTAAATGAGATCAAAAACATGTTTATGAGGACCAAGTCATGGACATAGGGTTCGGCCACCTTGAATGGCCGAACCCCATGAAAGAAATTGATGATTGTTATGAATTTGGAGAGTTAGAAACCATGCAATATCATGGGGTTTCTATGGGATTTTAAATTGAAATATGTTTGCTGTTTTTATGGCTAAGATGCATGATAAATTATGTAAGATCATTAGAAGAATTGTATCCAAAGAACCATGTGGCCGAACCCCATGGGTTGCTTTATGATTTTTATTTGATTTACTTGGGGTTATGGTTACTGATTTGGGTCAGCCTTTAGATGGCTGAACCATGTATTGATCATGGTTGAAATAGCATGTTAAAACCATGAGTAATCATGGAGATTATTGAGCCAAGGGAACCATTGGTTTTGGCCATGTATAGGGCCGAACCCCATGGACCATTGCATGGGTTAAATAGGCTAAGTTTATGAGTAGTAATTGTTAATGGTTCCATGTTGATTTAACAGGTTTAAAATATCCTAATGGAGAACCATTTGGTGATGGATAAAAGGGATTACAAGGTTCGGCCATGTATAGGGCTGAACCTCATAAAATGATAATGGTTTTGATATAGCTTAGCCTAGTGGCAAAGCTGTAAATACGGGTGATAATGTAAATATGGTTAGATAAAGTTAAAAGGACATGAAGGAAGGATTAAATTAAGGTGGTATGGTTCGTCCATGGTGTATGGCCGAACCCTACCAAGACATGTTTAAAGGGTTAAGTATTTAAGAATTGACCAAGCGAAAAAGGAGGTTAAATTCTAAGTTGGTGATGTTCGGCCATGGGTATGGCCGAACACCACAAGATGTTTTTGGGTCTTAGATGTGAATGAATAAAGGATAGTATGATTTACTTATTGTTATATGGACAAGGTAACGGAAGTGAACGGCGTGCAAGTCGTGACCGGGTGACGCTAAAGAAAGAACGAACACTGAAGTGAATCTTCAGTAGGTTTCCTACCTACTTGTAACCACAATTATGATTTGGTTTTATTATGTTTTTATGAGATATGTTGTATTTGATATTATGTTTCAAATATGGTTTTTAATGATGAGATATGTATTTACAAATGATATACATGTACATTGACATCTCATGCATGGCATGGGGTGATGATTATGGATTACCTTGACTTGAGAGTCCCAATGAAAGAACACAGTGAAACAACTCAATGATGAAGTGTCTTTCCACAGGTAACGAGGATTACTGTGGATTACCTTATCATGTGAGTCCCAATGAAAGAATACTGTGAAACAACTTAATGATGAAGTTTCTTTCCACAGGTAACGAGGATTACTGTGGATTACCTTATCATGTGAGTCCCAATGAAAGAATACTGTGAGTCCCAAATGAAAGTGTATTGTGATTTACCTTGACGGTGAGAGTCCCATCAAGTGATGGCTATGTATGTGTGATGGGGTGGGGCTCATTACATATGCACTTACATACATAGCATTGTTTTCAGATGTTTTATTGATAATCATGTACTATGATATATATGCATGTTTTACAAGCTAACCATGTGGTAACCCTGATTCGGGAACCTACTGGGCGCGTTGATCTAACGCCCTAATTCTATCCATAGAGGATAATGCAGGTATAAGGAAAGGGAAAGAGAAGGATGATGACCAGGCGGGGAGCGAAGCCTAAGCACTTGATTGTTGATTGGGATTTCTTTATTACTGTCTTTTATTTATATTTTGTGGACATGTAATAATTTGATACCTTGCTATGGTTTGATTAGGATACTAACAATGGTTGGTTGACTTATGTTAATTATTAATTGAGACTGGTACTTGCTATCTATTCATGATAGTTCCGCAGTTAGTTTACTTTATTCTGCAAGTTATTGTATAGTTCCATGTGTGGTTTGTTATCGTGGGTTTAGTCCACATACACATGTGTGGCCAGTTAAGGGTCGGACTTGGATAGTCCGAACTTAGCTCGCGTCGTGACGCCGCCCGCCCTTGTTCACTCTATGTTTCTTTTAAAAAGAAATTTTCAGACTCTAATTTTAAAGCGGGTGGAAAGGGCGGGGCGTTACAGTGGGGGTACTTATATGTACTTGTGATGGGTGGGACTCATTGCATTTGACATCATGACATGGTATGGTTTATATGGCTTTTGACATTATGTTATTATTATATATATTTTTGTACTAACCATGTGTTAGCCCTAAATGGAATACCTACTGGGCGCGTTGTTCTAACGCCTTACTTCTACCCTAGTGGATGATACAGGAAACGAGGGGAATGATGAACACGAAAAGGGCCAAACATAGGAGCTTTGACATGTGATTGGATTATATTTTATTTGAGATACTCATGGACATGTAATTTGAGTAGCTAGACTTCGAGCACGTAATAATTTAGATAATTTGCTATGGTTGGATGTTTATTTGGATAATTATGTTATGTTAATTATGATTAAAGACTTGACGTACTTTGTTATCTAAAATGGAAAAGAACTAGGTTCTATTATAATTCCGCAATTATGATTTTAATTCCGCATGTTTATATTGTTATGTGTGAACTGTTTTCATGGACTTAGTCCATGCACACATAGGGTTGGCCAGTTAAGGGTCGGACTTTAGAAGTTCGAACTTAGCTCGCGTCGTGACGTCCCGCTATCTCTCACTCTGTTATTTAAAAAAAAAAAATAGACTCTGATTTTCGGAAAGCATAGAGTGAAAAAGGGCGGGGCGTTACGGATTTATCACAAAACTGACAAACAACATTAAATGTACCTAATATATACAAAATTAAAGAGTAATTGATCCAATAATCAGGGGTAAAATAGTCATTTTCATGTCTCAAACAATGCTCCAAACTTAAATTTTGTTAGTCCTCGAGCAACTTTAAACCCTTAGGTTTCCTCTAGTTGACGAGTAATAGTCTCGTGAGGGCTTGCAGTGATGATACCCACAAACATCAAATTTTCTAGCAAAAAATATATAGAAAAAAATTTGGATACCATACAATTCTAAAATTCATTTTACAAGTCTTATACTCAGAGTGTAGTGTGTGATAGCCAAATATTAAGATAATATTTTTTTTCCAAACACACAAGCTTTGTAACCACCATTGGAAAATTTCTTTTGACTTCAAACCTCACGGATATATCTCTCAGAAAGACTAACACTTAGAGGTTTGGCTTTATTATCTCTCAAAAGTATATGTGAATGGAGTTTATGTATTCAAATCAAAATTTCTCACATATGTATTTAGAAAAGACAACACATATCAAAGAAAATAAAAGATCTTATGAATGGATGCCACTTTCCTGAGAACGTTGAATCAAACACCATCATTTTTCCTCCTCTACTCTCCACATGAAATACCATATTTAGATTTAAGATCATTAGGACTTCCTAATAGGAAAAAACGTGGCTTGGGATCGGGTCATAACAAAGAAGGATATATGACTCTAAAAAAAATGCTTTGAATAGAGAAGATTAAAGGTCTTTATGATTTGAACAGAATATTTTCCTTTATTTTTTTTTCTTTCTTTTCAACACTTTTTCAAAGTATTCTTCTCATTGTTCACATCCTTTTTGGATGTCTGAATGTCCCCTTATTTTTATTTTTTTTCAAATGCTATATATATTTTTCTTGTTTTACTGCATCATTCATTCTTCTTTTATTTTTAGTGTTATCTTCTTTAGAAAGTACCATCCCAAATTTTCACCTCTAACCTTTTTTGAGTTAGAATTGGTCACATATATATTTCAATTTGGCTCGAAATTCTATATCCGGAGTTGGGTATGGTAAACATTCTTAATCAATAAAACATGTTATAAAAGGCTCAACTGGGGAACTATCAAGATAAGATGATCGAAATAGTTATGCTTAAAGGGTCAAACGATCCTATCCTAAGCTTCATAAGGTGATTTCGTTGCTTCATATAAATTCAAAAAAAATCAAGTGTACTAACTCAAATTTGATGTCGTTCTCAGTAATATGACCAAGACAAAGAATAATTAGATCAACAACGACATAGTGCACTTAACAAAGAAAATAAGAGTAGACATATAACCCTCAGACGAAAAGAATGACTCTAAAGCTCACTAGGTCTAAGTCTACACTAGTATTCTTCTAGTGATGACTCAACTCATAAATATTTTTCTCTTTCAGATTAATCTTAATATGGCTGTGTATAGGTGTTTCCAAGTATAAACCTCATAAAAATCTTTTCGGAAAAACATGATATAAATTATTTTTATAAACGTGTCACTGCTAAAAAAATGAATCTTTTAACGTCAGATCGTCAAGATGCATGTAATATCTTTACTCTTCTCTTAAAATATTTCTGCATATCTCTGTCTAAACAAGATCATGACTTGTTTAACATCAGATTGTCAAGACGTTTATATTCCCCTGAGAGAAAATCAACAGTCCTTTGGAGCTCAAGGCGTCTCAGTCTTTCTAGACTTACTCTACCCTTGAGTAAATCCAAATAGATCTGTCTAATCGTACATATGGGTCTATACTTTGCTGCTGTCACACATTAGACTCCATAATCAAGCGTTATTCCATTGCAAGTTCCATGTCCACATTTGTGACAAATTCCTAGCCTCTTAGCTTTCCTATTCGCAGCAAGAGTCCTTTGACCACAAAGAGGTCTAAGTTGTTCCTCTTGGATTTCCACCTTCCTCACCCTCATGGCTAAGTAAATGATTTCCTTAAACAAATTTGGGGGAACTTTTGTTCTAGACAGACACAATGCAAAAACTAAGACTCTACCGTCTACGTGCATGACTCATATCCAATTTTTTAATGTCTGCTGATCACAAAGAAACATTGACCTATATGAATTTTTTTTATGACATCAGTACATCCAAACTTAAATTTAACATTGTTGTCAGTGTTCCCTAATCTACACTGGCCAGGTGTAAAAGAAGAAATATTTTAGAAAACGAACAACAGTGGTTTAGATGTACCTTGGAATGTGCGTGAAATGATTGACTGACTCCTAGGCTAGACTGACTTGACTACCTGAACTGGACACTAAAGACTCAGATGAACTCAAACATAGACAGATGGCGAGGTGGGTCAGGGTAAATGGGAATGGATATATGGGTATTTGTGAATGGATAATGGCTGTATGGATGTGGGAAAATGGGTATGGGTAAGTGGATGATGGCTTACCAATCCCGGTAGACTGGATCAACGAACTGGACTTCAGATTTTTAAACTCTAAGAATGGTTTTAATCGGTGACCATTGACTTTGAAAAAATAACCATTCTTCAATGCCTAATTTGAACGGCTCCATGCGGAAACATAGATGTAACAATGAAAGGACCTGACCATTTAGATTTCAATTAACCAAAAGAGATGCAATCGAGAATTGTACAATAAGACCTTTTGACCAGCAGTAAACACTTTCCTAAGAATGTGTTTGTCATGAAAAAAATTCATCTGGTCTTTGTACTTCCTGGTTGTGTCATAAGCTTCATTTCGTATTGAAAGTACCCTTTACACAGGTGGTAGAACAACCTGATTGACCCTAGAGGGGGGGTGAATAGGTCAATCCCATTTTTATTGGTGTTTATAAATTTCCTGATTATTTGAAGTGTAGCGGATTGTTTAATCAATAGATTTGTTTAGTGTGACAATTTCATTGATCAATCACACAAAGGTAATGACCCTTTGCATAAAGTTTGATTATCGATGATTGTGCATAATGTGTAGAATAAGATAATCAATATGCAAAGCGATGTGTGTTAAGAAGAGTACTTAAAAACTAAATACAAAAACACATAGATCAAACACCATAAAACCATTTTAAAGTGGTTCGGTTAACCAACCTACATCCACTGTTAGGACTCGGACAACCTTGAGCTATCCCCAAAATCCACTAAGTGGGGACTTACACCCTCACAATTAGAGTAGGAATTTCACCTTACTCATTCGGCTGGGAATTTCACCCACACTATCGAATAGGAATTCCACCTATCCATTTGGGCGGGAGTTCCACCCACCTCTGTGGCAGAGACAACACTCTAGAATTTTTTATAGTAGTTCTGGGGTACCTCCCCTTAATCCACTTCGGAACAAAGGTTCCAAAGAAAATTAAAACCAAGAAGCACTTTCCTTTGAAGCTCTCTCTTCTAATGAGTGCTTCTTTGAGATCCCACCCATATATGCCGACGCTCCGCCCATTAGCCGTCGTTTAGTGATCACAGTCCAAGGTGCCAAGGAAACTGGTTCTACCAAAGGTTCCCTAGTTTATGGTTCTCTCATTCTCACTTTCAAACTCAATCCTCAGATTGGTTGTTTATGAGTTTTCATCCTTCCTCTCTCTCTCTCACAACTCATTCCATTTGATTGGTTGTATTTGATTCTCCTAATGTAAGTACGAGAGAGAGAGTGATCCTTCTCTTGGCCCTTGTTTAAGCTCACTGGTGAAGATGAGGGTCCAACTAATCTTGCATAAGGATACCAACTCGCATAATGATTAGTTTATATAGCGAAGGCAACCAGTTGAAGTAACGGTAATGTATCGACATGTCGATCGCACCGAGAGGTCGGTGAATAAAAATGTTACCTTTACATTTCCGACCGTTGTACATTAAGTGCACTTCCAACTGTAATATTCTTTCCCAATCGACATGTCGTTGTCGCCGATGGATCGACACTTATGGTACCGAGAGGTCGATCCATACAAGAGGCTCATTCTGGTGCAAAACATGCTTGACAATAAGTTCAACTTTGGAAACGTGTCACCTAGAACAACCTGTCGCCCATTACCGGTCAGTCCTAGTACTCTCTATTGGTATTTGATTACCGATATGTCTGTTTCTTCGAGAGTCCATATGAGTTCAAAGTTTTAGAACTCAAGATCTTGATCGACGAGTAGTGGACCACGAGGGGTCGTTTTAACCTTTCACCGAGGGGTCGGTGTATACGAGACTCTTGATCAGAGGCAAACCCAGAATGACAGTTTAATGTTCTAGAACCTAATGTCATTCGGGCAGACCAGTCTTTGACCACGATGGGTCGATCCAGATCACACCGAGGGGTCGGTGAGATAAAACTGGTCGAGCTGACAATGGAACCAAATACATATTTCCAAGTTGGGTTTCAATTCACTGTCAACTTTCCTCTCTAGGATTTTTATGATTTAACCATTTGTTCCATTAAGCCTAGGGATAGTCCTCTTTAAGGTGTGGGTACCACCTAAGGTCATCTATGGCCAACAAACCTGTTTTGTGATTTCCATAACGATGAACTTTAAACCGGTAGAGCATGATCTTTACTCTTGATCATCTTGGGTCTTCAAGCTTCTGACAAATACTTCTTTTCGAGTCACAAAATTGACAAACATAGGATATTGGCCAAGCCGAGGCACTAACAATCTCCCCCTTTGTCAATTTCATGACAAAACCTAGAAGCTAACCCTTTACAATCCCACCCTTATTACAACACATTTGAATACAAAAATATTATATTGATACGTATGTTAACCCCAAGGTTTCAACCCAAGGATATATGGGTATTTTGATGACCACAAACCATTAAAGTGTGATATTTAATATTTCAAATGATGTTACTCAATGAGACAGGTATCACATTTACAAAGAAGAAAGAAGGGCAAGATCATTGAAGATCAATGCAAGAGATCGGATGACTTATCAATCTTTGAAGTTCAAATGGCAAATGATACAAGTATTGAAGATTGAAGATTGAAGATCAAACTTGTGTCCTTAGTTTTTGGTCATGAGTGTTAAGAACAAAATGTAAAGTTACTCAATTGTTGAACACCATGGCTCAAGTCACCCTCTAGTGGACCATAGGAAAACCAAGTTTTATCTTATGCTTAAGTCCCCAAGACCTATGTGTTTGAAATGACCAAAATGAAGCCAAAACTACACAAACCATCTTTAAGGTCATTTCAGTCGACTGAGCTTGAAGTTTCAGTCGACTGAATCAATGGATTATGGGGAGACGAGATTTCAGTCGACTGAATCAAGATTTCAGCCGACTGAAATACTGTATTTTCACTGGGGAGTAATTTCAGTCGACTGAATTATCAGATTCAGCCAACTGAATTATTCACAGATAAACTGTTTTGTACTTCGGGGCATTTTTAGTCGACTGAATACTCACTTCAGTCGACTGAATCGCGAAACGGTAATATTTTTTGAACATTAAATGCTCTCTCCAACGGCCCCTTGCTTCATTTAATGCTTGGCAACGGTTCTAAATATGACAAAAATATAAAACGAAGCTTCCATGAGTAAATGGGCTGTTGAATCACTTGAAATTAAGAGCAATCCATTGAAATCAAATCTCAAGCATACTCTAGCTCAAAATCCATCTCTTGCAATCTTACCTTGAGCCATTTCAGTTCAACTCTTTGAGCAACTCTTAGAAAACTAGATTTGTAAACATTTGAGAGTTACTCCTAAGCTTATATTGTAATCTTCTACATTTCCTTGAGAGGTAAAGTTTGAGAAGGGTTGGTGTAACCCTTATGAAGGAGAAGGGTGTCTTCACCTTCAAGCATTGTAATAGGTTCCTTCTCCACCCTTGAAGGAGAAGTTTAGTGCATTCAATCCTCAAGTGGTGTACTTGAGGCGAGGACGTAGGCAAGAACGCCGAACCTCGTAAAAATCTCGGGTTCAATCTCTCCATCTCTTCTGATCTCCTCTTTTATATTTTGGCATTTATTTACTACTTGTTTGCATCTTATTTTTCTTAAATTGTGAAATTAAAGAAAACACAAAAAGTTTGCATTGACCCAATTCACCCCCCCCTCTAGGGTCAATTTCTGGGCAACAATTGGTATCAGAGCTCGGATTCTCTGAGTTACTTAATCGTTTGAGAAAGCGATCGAATAACAAACTTTGGGGGATCTTATTATGGTGAAGGTTGTTCAATTAATAGACCTCCATTGTTCAATGGAAGTGACTATAATTTCTGGAAAACTAGGATGCAAATTTTCTTACAATCAATGGACCATCACATATGGGAAGCTATTGAATTTGGGCCCTTTGTTCTAAAAGGACTAATTGACCTTGCTCCTAAACCTAGAGAGCTTTGGGATGAGAATGATCATAGGCTTAATCAATATAACTCTCAAGCCATGAACATTCTATTTTGTGCTCTTGACCGAAATGAATTTAATAGAGTTTCATCTTGCAAATCGGCCAAGGAAATTTGGGATAAGCTTCTAGTGACATATGAAGGCACTAATCAAGTGAAGAAATCAAAAATTCATAGGCTTGTACACTCATATGAACTATTCACTATGGAGCAAAATGAATCCACCTCTTCCATGTTTACTAGACTCACAAAGATTATAAATGAACTTAATGCCCTTGGAAAGACTTATTCTAACGAAGATAACGTAAGCAAAATTCTTAGGTCATTGCCAGATTCTTGGGAGTCGAAGTCAACGGCGATAATAGAAGCAAAAGATATCTCCATATTGGGACTTGATGAACTCTTGGGATCTCTCATGACCCATGAGATTTCCATGAATGGTCGAAAGGAAATTGCCAAAGAAAAGAAGTCTCTTGCATTTAAAGCCTCACCAAAGGAGACATATGTTGATCAAGAAGAAGAAGAAGATAGTGAGGATGAAAATGAAGACTTGGTCTTGATCACCCGTAAATTCAAGAGTCTCTTAAGAAGAAGCAATCAATTTCGAAAGAAGTCATTCAAAAAGGATAGCTATAAGGGAGATTCAAGCAAGAAAGAGCCCCTCACTTGTTTTAATTGGGGCAAAATGGGACACATCAAAGCCGAATGTCCGCTATTGAAGAAAGATGACAAGAAGTTTAAAAAGAAAGCATTCAAAGACGCATGGTTGGAGTCCGATAGCGAATCGGATGGTGAATCATCCAAAAACCACACGGCAAATATTTGTTTTATGGCAAATGAAGATGAGGTAAATCCTACACTTGACTCTTTAGAAAATGATGCACCTAATGTAGAAGAACTAGTTGACTCACTAGAAGAAATGTACAAGGATCTTAAAAAGTAAGGAAAATAAAATGTCACTCTTAGAAGAGACAACTCCTCACTTTCAAAAGAACTTGAAAAGTTGAAACTTGAAAATGAGGAGCTTAACAAAAAGGTTCTTGCCCATGAACAACTTGAAAAAGAATTGAAAGAGAAGATTGATAAAATTTCAAGACTACCTACATTTCCATGTCCATACAAAAAGGAAAATATTGTCTTGGAAGAAAAATTGAATAACTTAACTAAGTCTCTTGAGAAATTTACCATGAGAAAGAAAAATTTAGATATGTTATTGGGAAATCAAAGATGTGTTTTTAACAAAGAAGGATTGGGATATAATCCCAAAACAAAGAAATCATTTTACAAAAACTTCTTTGTCAAAACTTCATCTCCTACCTCTCCACACATTACTTGCAACTTTTGTGGAAAGAATGGACATATTTCTTATTCTTGCTCAATTAAGAAAGCAAAAGGGCTAACAAAAATGATTTGGGTTCCAAAAAGGAACATTGCCTTATAATCTAACCCAAATGGATCCAACTCTACATGTGGACCAAGAAGAATTACTTAAATGTGTTTTGTAGATATGCATGAAATCAACACCAAGAAAAGACAAGTGGTTTCTTGATAGTGGATGCTCAAGACACATGACGGGAGACAAATCAAAATTCATCTCTCTCTCTCTCTCAAAAATGGTGGATTTGTTACCTTTGGTGACAACTCCAAGGGCAAGATCATCGGTAAAGGTAAAATTGGTAATGATCCCTTACTTTCCATTGAAGATGTACTATTGGTAGATGGGTTGAAACATGATTTACTTAGTGTAAGTCAACTTTGTGATAAACGCAATAAGGTAGTATTTGAATCAAACAAATGTTCTATTAGAAATGCTAGCAATGATAAAGAAATGTTCATAGCATATAGAGATGAAAATATTTACACCATTGACTTTGATAAAATGCTTAACCAAAATGTTAAATGCCTTGCTGTCATAAATGAAAATAGTTTGTTATGGCATAGGAGACTAGGACATGCTCACATGGAACTTATTTCAAATCTATCTAAATTTGAATTAGTTGATGGCTTGCCTAAGGCCAAATTTGCCAAGGATAGAATTTGTGATGCATGCCAATTTGGAAAACAAATCAAAAGTTCCTTTAAAAGCAAAAAGCATATATCTACCTCTAGGCCTCTTCAACTATTGCATTTGGATTTGTTTGGTCCTAGCAAAGTTCAAAGTATGGGTCGTAAGTCATATGCATTTGTAATTGTTGATGATTATTCTCGCTTCGCTTGGGTATTATTTCTAGCTCACAAAAATGATGCACCTAAAGCCTTTGCAAAATTTTGTAGAAGAGTCCAAAATGAAAAAGGATATGCAATCAACAACATTAGAAGTGATAGGGGTAGAGAATTCGAAAATCAAGAAATGGAAATACTTTGTGATGAAAATGGTTTTGGTCACAATTTCTCCGCTCCTAGAAATCCTCAAAAAAATGGAGTAGTTGGAAGAAAGAATAGAACACTTCAAGAAATAGCTAGGACCATGCTCAACGAACATAAGTTACCAACATACTTTTGGACTGAAGCCGTAAGCACGGGTTGCCATGTTATAAATAGGGTAACAATTAGAAAAGGATTGGATAAGACCCCTTATGAAATATGGAATGGTAGAAAACCAAACATTGGATACTTTAGAGTTTTTGGATGCAAGTGTTTTATACTAAACACCAAAGATCAATTAGGAAAGTTCGATCCAAAATCAGATGAAGGAATCTTTGTTGGCTATTCTCCCATTAGCAAAGCATATAGAGTATATAACAAGAGACCTCAATTGTGGAGGAATCGATTCATGTGGTCTTTGATGAAGCCAACCCTTTTGAAATCAAAAAGGATCTTGATGATGAGGTTGTATTTTTGGAAAAAAAGATGAATTAACTTGATATCCAAGACAATCCTAACAATGAATTAAATGCTTCAAATAGTAGTGGAAGACAAGATAGTGAGGACGTCAAACCAAATAATGATCTTCCTAAGGCTTGGAGTTTTGTAAGAGATCACCTAAAAGATCAAATTATTGGTGAACCATCTCAAGGAATGTCCACTAGATCTAAACTTAGAAGCGCTTGTAACAACATGGCTTTTGTCTCTAAATCGAACCAAAGAACATTCAAGAAGCCGAAATAGATGAGTTTTGGATAATTGCCATGCAAGAAGAACTAAATCAATTTGAAAGAAACAAAGTATGGGAGCTTGTGCCTATGCCTAAGGATCACTCAATAATTGGCACAAAGTGGGTTTTTAGAAATAAAAAGGATGAGGAAGGAAATATTGTTAGAAACAAAGCTAGATTAGTAGTCCAAGGTTACAACCAAGAAGAAGGGATAGATTATAAGGAAACCTTTGCCCCGGTTGCTAGGCTAGAAGCCATAAGAATGTTGCTTGCATATGCTTGTTTCAAAAATTTCAAATTATTTCAAATGGATGTGAAAAGTGCCTTTCTAAATGGTTTCATCTCCGAAGAAGTTTATGTAAAACAACCACCCGGATTTGAAAATCATGAATTTCCTAATCATGTTTACAAATTGACAAAAGCATTGTATGGTTTAAAGCAAGCACCTAGAGCATGGTATGATAGGCTTAGTAATTTTCTCATTAAAAATGGCTTTACAAGAGGAAAAATTGACACTACTTTATTTATTAAATCTCTAGACAATGACATGCTCATTATACAAATATATGTGGACGACATTATTTTTGGATCTACAAATGAACTACTTTGTAAAGAATTTGCGAAAATCATGCATGATGAATTCGAGATGAGTATGATGGGTGAACTAACCTTCTTCCTTGGTTTACAAATCAAGCAATCTTGTGAAGGGATATTTATAAATCAATCAAAATATGTCAAAGACCTTCTCAAGAAATTTGGAATGAATGAAGCTAAATCAATTGGGACTCCTATGAGCCCATCTACCAAGCTTGACAAGGATGATTGTGGCAAACCTGTTGATATGAAACTCTATAGAGGCATGATAGGAAGTTTGTTGTACTTAACCGCTAGTAGACATGATATAATGTTTAGTGTATGCTTGTGTGCACGTTTTCAATCTTGCCCCAAGGAATTACACCTTGTTACCGTAAAACGTATTTCCCGATATTTGATTGGCACTATTGATTTGGGCTTATGGTATCCTAAACACACTTCACTCGAATTAGTAAGTTATTCGGATGCGGACTTTGCCGGTTGTAAAATTGATAGAAAAAGCACGAGTGGGACTTGTCACTTCCTTGGACTCTCCCTCGTATCTTGGTTCAGTAAAAAACAAAATTCAGTGGCCTTATCCACAGCTGAAGCAGAATACGTAGCTGCCGGGAGTTGTTGTGCTCAAGTGTTGTACATGAAACAACAATTGGAAGATTTTGGACTTAATTATGATCGCATTCCAATTAGGTGTGACAATACAAGTGCTATAAATTTGTCAAAAAATCTCATACAACACTCTAGAACTAAGCACATTGAAATTAGACACCATTTCATTAGAGACCATGTGCAAAGAGGTGATGTTCAATTAGAATTTGTAAGCACTAACCATCAATTGGCCGATATTTTTACAAAACCTCTTCCTGAAGATAGATTTTGTACAATCATAAAAGATTTGGGAATGTACCTCAGTAGGGATGTGTGTTGAATTTAAAAAAAAAAAGGGGGCGGACACGTTCCGCCGACTGATATTCATATTTCAGTCGACTGAAATATTCCTATGCACTGGCTATTTTTTTTTTCAGCCGACTGAACCATACGGCTACCCATTTTTCAGCCTACTCAAACTAATTTTCAGTTGACTGATTTTGCCTCTGATTACTGTCTGCTCTCGGCGCCCTTTTTCAGTCGACTGAACATTATTTTCAGCCGACTGAACCCAGCGATTCCCATTTTCAGCCGACTGAACCACGCAGTTACTCATTTTTCAGCCGACTGAAACTCCTTTTCAGCCGACTGAGTTTCTCTCTGATTCACTGTCTGCTCTCGACGCCTTTTTCAGCCGACTGAACATACGTTTCAGTTGACTGAAACACGCGGGTAAGTTCTTTTAACCCTCGTTTTTGCCTCTTTTTTCGTAAAACCCCTTTCCCTCTTCCTCTTACGACAAAATCCCCTTTCTTGTTCCCTCTTTCGCTTGATCTCTCTCTTCTTCCCTACCTCTTTCCGTTCTTTTTCCCTCCTTCCTCAAATTTTTTTTACCGTCAGTTTTTCATTTCTTTTACCTTGTTCGGCTCTCTTCTTCCTCCCTCGATCTCTGCAATGGCCCCCAAACGACAGTCTCGTGATCAAGGTCAACTGGCTGAGACCAAACGACGGTCGAAAAGAATGAGTGACACTCGTCTTCACTTCGTCTCAGAAGATGCGGAAAGTGCTTACACTCTTCATTTCATGTTTCGCAAAGTGGTTTTCGGTAAAATCATTTCTCTCTCTTTTTTTGATCAATTTGCAAATCAATTTCCATTTAGAGCACATTTTGACTATCAAGGATGGACCCCTTTTATCGAAATCGTTCGCCCCTCCTATCCTACACTGGTCAAACAATTTTATGCAAATTTTTCTCTCAAAGCAAATCCCTTGAATCCTCGTGTTGAATCCTCAGTTAGTGGCACTCCTTTTTCTTTCAACCGAGAGGATTTAGGAACCATTATTCAAGCCCCCTCCGATGGTCCTACAATGTATAAAACTAATACTTGGATTGATGGTTTTGATGCTGTAGAGGCCCTCAAATTGATTTGTGAACGAAATGATATTGTTGAACCCTTTTAGCCTATTGCATCCCAACTCTCATTAGAAGCCCGGCTGATTCATCATATTATTTGCCACAATATTCTTCCGCGGTCTGGGTCCTATAATCATGTCACCTATTTTGATGTTTATCTCATTTGGGCCCTTATTCAACATCACTTAGTTAATCTTCCCTACCTCATCATATGCTTCATGATAGATTGCCAAAAGCGCAAGAAGACTCTGCCTTATGGAAAACTCCTTTCATTCCTATTTGAACATTTCAACGTCCGCTGCCCACGAGACTTAGAAGAAATTGGTGCTGCCAATGATGCCTATTGTGATCATACCCTTAAAAATATGGGGTATAGGCTTGTTGGCGATTCTTGGGAACCCACTCATGCAAGGTTGAAGAAAATCCAGCCACCTGAGTAAGCCGCAAAGGAGCAAGCTTATGATGATCAGGATATCGGCATGCCTGACTCTCCTCCTCCCTCTAGTGGCCCCTCTAGCTCCAATGAGGACATTCAGCGTGTTTTTGCTGCCATTGAATCTCTCCGAATCGATGTTACAGAAATAGGGGTAAATGTCGACCTTCTCCGCACTCAATGTGAGAGTATTCGTGAATTTGTTAAAGATCGACTCGATGCCTCTCGCGATGACACTAATCGGGTGCACCTTCAGTTAAGCCGTCTCATGGCTCGTCTTGGCCTCGAGTGACACATGCCCTCTTCTCTTTTTGATGATGCCATAGGGGGAGAAATATCAAAGATTGCACTTGAAATTTTGTACATGACCCACTAAGTTCTAACCTTTGTAAAAGTCCTTGACTTAATCAAATTTAATGGGTTCATATTACTTGTGCAAATGTTGTTTCTTTTATGATTTTTATTTACATATCCCAATATGGTTGAATTGATTGTGTATCATGGATATGATGCATTTATTTTATTTAGAAATACATCCATGAAGAAAGGGGGAGAATACTTATCATTTGAAAAATACCTTGAAGAAAATGGAAAATTTGTTTCTATACATGAAGTAAGGGGGAGGATCACAAATTGTGTATCCTTTATTTATGGTTTGTGTGCAATGGTTTGTCATCATCAAAAAGGGGGAGATTGTTAACCCCAAGGTTTCAACCCAAGGATATATGGGTATTTTGATGACCACAAACCATTAAAGTGTGATATTTAATATTTCAAATGATGTTACTCAATGAGACAGGTATCACATTTACAAAGAAAAAAGAAGGGCAAGATCATTGAAAACCAATGCAAGAGATCGGATGACTTATCAATCTTTGAAGTTCAAATGGCAAATGATACAAGTATTAAAGATTGAAGATTGAAGATCAAACTTGTGTCCTTAGTTTTTGGTCATGAGTGTTAAGAACAAAATGTAAAGTTACTCAATTGTTGAACACCATGGCTCAAGTCACCCTCTAGTGGACCATAGGAAAACCAAGTTTTATCTTATGCTTAAGTCCCCAAGACCTATGTGTTTGAAATGACCAAAATGAAGCCAAAACTACACAGAACATCTTTAAGGTCATTTCAGTCGACTGAGCTTGAAGTTTCAGTCGACTGAATCAATGGATTATGGGGAGACGAGATTTTAGTCGACTGAAATACTGTATTTTCACTGGGGAGTAATTTCAGTCGACTGAAATGAAGTTTCAGCCGACTGAAATGCTAGATGTTCATAAGCAGAAATTTCAGTCGACTGAAATTATGTTTCAGCCGACTGAAAAGCAGAATTTTCATGACTTGCAAATTTCAGTCGACTGAATTATCAGATTTAGCCAACTGAATTATTCACAGATAAACTGTTTTCTATTTCGGGGCATTTTCAGTCGACTGAATACTCACTTCAGTCAACTGAATCGCGAAACGGTAATATTTTTTGAACATTAAATGCTCTCTCCAATGGCCCCTTACTTCATTTAATGCTTGGCAACGGTTCTAAATATGACAAAAATATAAAACGAAGCTTCCATGAGTAAATGGGCTGTTGAATCACTTGAAATTAAGAGCAATCCATTGAAATCAAATCTCAAGCATACTCTAGCTCAAAATCCATCTCTTGCAATCTTACCTTGAGCCATTTCAGTTCAACTCTTTGAGCAACTCTTAGAAAACTAGATTTGTAAACATTTGAGAGTTACTCCTAAGCTTATATTGTAATCTTCTACATTTCCTTGAGAGGTAAAGTTTGAGAAGGGTTGGTGTAACCCTTATGAAGGAGAAGGGTGTCTTCACCTTCAAGCATTGTAATAGGTTCCTTCTCCACCCTTGAAGGAGAAGTTTAGTGCATTCAATCCTCAAGTGGTGTACTTGAGGCGAGGACGTAGGCAAGAACGCCGAACCTCGTAAAAATCTCGGGTTCAATCTCTCCATCTCTTCTGATCTCCTCTTTTATATTTTGGCATTTATTTACTACTTGTTTGCATCTTATTTTTCTTAAATTGTGAAATTAAAGAAAAGCCAAAAAGTTTGCATTGACCCAATTCACCCCCCCTCTAGGGTCAATTTCTGGGCAACAACGTACATATTCAAATGGAAAACAAGACCATGGTCTTCGCATATTTTTGTTCAGCTTGCTTTATTTCATTTTTCCTGTTCAAGTACATAAGCAAACAACACTAGAAAATCATTAGAGGTGTTAATCCCAAAACATAAATATTCATTCATGGACTAAATAAAATTTGTATTTAAGCTCTTTTATACTTCCTGATTTCCTGGTGACGAACACTCCTCACAGCTTATCCTGTAATGACCCAGAATTTGTGAATCAGTATATCTGTGGTTATTATTTATTTTAATGATGGAAATTGAGAATTTTAATGGAATAAATGTTACGTGAATCAAAATTTGGGCAAAGGCCTAAGTATGGTCCAATGGACCATGGGTTGGATGAAATTCATTTAATTGGTCAATAATGATTAATGTAACGGCCCAGAATTTGTAAATCAAAATATATGTGGTTATTGTTTGTTTTAATGGTGGAAATTGGAAATCTAATGGAATAGAGGGTAAATGGATCAAGATATGGACAAAGGCCCAACTAGGGCCCAATGGACTATGGATTGGATTTAAGTTTACTTAAAGGGTCAAAGATGGTCAAATGGGCCAAGGATGGTCAAATTGGGCCCAATACCCATTTGGAACCCAATGGATCAAGATGATGTAAGCTTTAAGGTAAATGAGTAAGATGAAAATGTAATTGGGCCATGGGCCCAATGGTGATCCAATTGGAATGTATGGAAGTGGGGGTTTTAAATGGATTAATGGAAAAAGGGTTGATGAATTAAGTAGGGTTTTAAGGTTTAAAGCTATGGAGAATGTTTATAATTTTTAGGGTTGTAAAAATTGAATGTGGTGAATTTTGTAAAGAGGTTTTAAATGAGAGAATCATAGGAGATGGAAGATAATTTTAATGACCTCAAAAAGAATGGTTTAGGGTTTTAAGTGCTTAATGATTAAATGTAGGTAATGTATGATTTTTTTTTTTGGGTTTTAAGGAATGGAGGTTATGGAAGGTATTTTGGACATTTTTAATGGAATGTTAGGGTTTATGAAGAATGGAAACCATGGAGGATGGTTTAGGGTTTTAAATTTATTGATTAAATGTGATTAAGTTTAAAGGGGTTTTTATAAGAAAAATCATGGGAAAGAGGATTTATGATTTTTTAAGGAGTTAATGATTAAATGTAGTGATTTGTAAAT
Source organism: Chimonanthus salicifolius (assembly GCA_013350335.1). Classification (NCBI taxonomy): domain Eukaryota; kingdom Viridiplantae; phylum Streptophyta; class Magnoliopsida; order Laurales; family Calycanthaceae; genus Chimonanthus; species Chimonanthus salicifolius. Next base: position 73,074,266 of record CM023536.1, on the reverse strand, counting down.
GGATTTCATGGCCTTAAGAGGCGTAGATAAATCATGGACCATGAACCATGGGTTCGGCCATGGTGTATGGCTGAACCATGGGTTATGGTGATCAAATGGTGGATTAATGGTTATGAATTATGGGGAAAATGATGGTTTTATGATGGTTTGATGATGGTTGTAAATGGATTTAAATGTGATTAAGGATGGTGATTTAAATGTATAAGTTAAGCCCATTCATGGAAGGGCTTATGATGGGTTCAAATGTATAAGTAGGCCAAAGAAGAAAAAATGAGATAAAGACGTCATGGGTTCGGCCATGGTGTATGGCCGAACCCATGACCCATTTGTGGGTAAACTTATGGATTAAGTTTGGTGTTATATATGTGAGAAATGAATGAGGGTTAGAGTATTAAAAGGGCTGATTTTCAATAACTCAATTGTAGATCATTATGGCCTAAGGTTAATGTGTTTGTATATGATTAAATTAATGGACTTTAGGTTAAATTAAGTGGCTAATTTTAATGATTTTTAAGATATGGGTGATGGGTCATTAATGGATCCAAATCTATGAATCAAGTATGGACTTTATCATGCATGAATGAATGAGTGATTAGCCATGGAGGAAGGGGTAGTGGCAAAATCGTAAATAATGGTTAAAATGAAGAACTCCATGGGAGATGATCATGGGTTTAGGGATTTATAGTAATAGCATTATGTATGGCTAAATAAAGCCTAGGATGGCTAGTTGGTTTTAAACTCACAAACTAAAGGGGTTAATGGATTAAATGGGACCCGCAAAACCTAAATGGTGACCGATTATTCATGTGGACTTGGAAATGATTAATGGGCTTAGAAATAGTTAAAATATGGACTGATTATGTGTATGTAATAAGGTATTGGACATCGCAAGGGTTGCGTGATCGGCGACCGGGTCTGTAGGATGGAAACGGAAAAAAGAACGCTAGTCGATATTCGGTAGGATTCTAACCTTTTTGTAAGCCATGGATTGAGTGATGGGTTCTTTGAATTATTTTGGAAATTATATGGTTTGTTTTAAGATTGGTTTTGAATTATGTATTATGTAGGGGTTTTTACTTGATTTATTCTGGTAAGCCTATGAGTGGTTTAAAATGGATTTTAAGGTTATGATGTGATGATTGAGGCTTTGCTTGATCTATTTTTGATAATCAAGTTATATGTTTTATTGACGGGATTTTTTTTTAAATGTCATGGTTTGTTATTATATTCATTACATGGCATATGGCATCTACATCTCATGCATAGCATGGGAGGGATATGACAGGGGAAGGATGAAATAAAACCGGAGTCCATACTCCGTCGGGGCGACCGATAAACAGGCATGGGGACATTATGATGTGTTTGATTCATCAGGGATGATGTATGAATTATTATACCTTGATGATGGTTTTTCCATCAAGGGGGATGCTGTGTTTATTGTTATACCTTGATGATGGTTTTTCCATCAAGGGGGATGTTGTATTTATTGTTATACCTTGATGATGGTTCCTCCATCAAGGGGGATATTGTATTTGTGGTTACACCTTGACAAGGCCTTACCGTCAAGGGGGATATGGCATCGGGATAGTAAGGATGATGGGTGGGATTCATGACATAGGACACCCATTGCATTACATTGTACCAAATGGCATGATTTTGATATAATATTTTCTATATGCTTTGTTATCACTAATCTATGTGTTAGCCCTACTTGGAGTCCTACTGGGTGCGTTGTCTAAAGCCCTACTTCTGTAACACCCCGATTTCTCAATAAGATGAATATTTACGAAAATGCCCCTGGATTGGTAAATTTATTAATTATGATGTTAAATGAGAAAATAGTGGGGCCCATTGTTCAAATTAAGATCCTATGAACATATTATAATGGATGGGTAATGTACATCAAATTAGGTCAAAATGGTTAATTGGGTCAAAGAATTCTCAATGGTTGGAATAATTACGAAAATGCCCCTAGATTGGTGAATTCAATAAATGTGATTGTAAATAAGGAAATAGTGGGGCCCATTGCTCAAATTAAGATCATATGAGCATATTATGATTGTCAAGTTTGATTAGATGGGTAATTTCTCAATGAAGTGGATAAATTACGAAAATGCCCCTGATGTGTTAAATTAATTATTTTGTGATGTTAAGTAAGGAAATGGTAGGGTCCATTGCTCAAATTAAGATGATATGAGCACATTATAAATATCAGGTTTGATTGGATGGGTAATGAACATCAATTGGGTCGAAAATGGCTAAATGGGTCAAAGGGCCCAATTGGAAGTCAAAATGGATGATTTGACCATTGTGTAAGCTCAAAGTAAATGGGGTTAAGCTGATTTGATTAGAAATCAAGTGGAGTAAAAATGGGTAGGCCTGATACACATGTGAAAACCAATTACAAATGACCAAAATACCCATAATTAGGTCATGGAGTCAAAAAAGGGTCAAGGAGCTAAAATGGTACCCAACGGGTTGGGTTGACTTTGTTGACCACAGCCGACTGTGTGGGCCCACAAATGAGTTCAATGGTGAGTTAAATCAGGTTAAGTGGAACTGGTTTTATTTAATTTGAATTAAAAATGAGTTGATTCAAATGCATTAAATGATTGTCAATTAATGAGGTGAGTTAAACATGTGAGTTGGACATGTGAGTTGGGTGAGTCAAAGTGGAAGTCAATGGGACTGTAAATCAGTGAGTTCAGAGGGAATAGGAGGAGTTTGACTCAGTCATAACCACCAAAACAAGTCCCACCCGTTGGGGACTTGTTGGGGTGTTTTTCATGTTAAGTTTTAAATGAAAGACATAGAAATGGAAGGTGTTGCTTGGGGAATGGAAAGGCTGCATAGGCAGATACCAAGGGGTGCTTGGAATAGCACCCAAGACCCATCGTTTTTGGTAGGAATTGATGAGAGAATGGAGGGGTCTTGGGGGCTGAATTACTAAAGGAAACAAACACCAAGGTTGGCCATTTTTCACCATTGGTAAGCCAAGAATTTCCATCTCTCTCTCCCTCTCTCAAATTCATTTTTCCTAGCTGGAACAACAGAGGTGTTTGCACCAGTAGATCAAGCACAAAAAACCAAAAGAAAAGAAGAAATAAAAGGGGGAAACCAAGGAGCAAAGGCAATAGGAAGAGCTTGGAATTTGGTAAGTGTTTCATGGACTTTTGGATTAATAAAATGGGTGTGTATTGGGCCATGGTTTTGGCTGAATATACCAAGGTGTTAACCTTGATTAATGGAGGTTTAGAAATGATAAAGATGACCATTGGGTTCGGCCACCATGAAGGGCCGAACCCCATGTAAGAGATGGCTTGGTTTTCATGTTTTGAAACATGAAAACTATGGATTTAGTGGACTGTTTTTGGATTTTGATTTAAGATTTAAATACATGTTTTAGAATGGTTAAAAACATGGATCTGAATGACATAGGGACTGAAGGTATTATGGGTATAAAACAGCAGTTTAAAACAGATAAGTTGGACCATTGGGTTATGCCACTTTGCATGGCCGAACCCCATGGAAACAAATGGTTGATGTTGATGGTTTTTGGAAGTTAAAACCATATAAAAGTGGGACTGATATTAGATGTTAGTGTTAGTTTTAAAATCATGTTTTAAGAAGGTTAAAACATGGAGTTGGATGTTGATTCAGACCTAAGATAAATGATTGAATATTTCAAAACCAAAGGTCATAGTGTTCGGCCAATGAGCATGGCCGAACTCTATGAAATTGGGTTGGTTTTTAGATAATTTTTAAAGGGTTAAACTCGGTGATAATACGTTGGTTATTACATGATTATTGGAGGTTTAAAAATAGAAGAAAATAACCATTGGTTTCGGCCACCATGGAGGGCCGAACCCCATGTGAAAGATTGTTGGTTTGCATATTGTGAAACATGGAAACCATGGACTTTTATGGACCATTTTGGATGGATTTAATTAGAGGGTTCTATGAGGTATAAAGGCAGCAATATGATACTAATATTGCATGATTTAAATAACACCTAATGCATGCTTGAAGGATCAATTCATGGACATAGGGTTCGGCCAACTTGAAGGGCCGAACCCCATGAAAGAGATTGATGATTGTTATGAATTTAAAGAGTTAGAAACCATGCAATATCATGGGGTTTCTATGGGATTTTAAATAGAATTATGGTTGCTGTTTTTTTATAGCTAAGATGCATGATAAATGATGATACATTCGGAGAATTGGATTCAAAGAACCATGAGGTTCGGCCATGTGAGTGGCCGAACCCCATGGGTTATTTTATGGTTTTTATTTGGTTTACATAGGGTTATGCTTACTGATTGGGTTGTATGATTTTGATTCAATGGACATGAAATGTAAGTGAAAAAGGGTTCAAATCATGGGCATAGGGTTCGGCCATATTGGATGGCCGAACCCCATAAAAGTAGTTGATATTTGGTATGTTTTTGGAGAGATAAAAACCATACCCATAGCGGTGAGTGTTTATGTAATTAAAATGAAAGTAAGATTGTTGTTTTGGGTTGGCCATAGGATGGCTAAACTATGTGTTTAACATGACTAAGGGGTAGAGCCAATTAGTATTTAAATAAAGGACATTATTGAGCAAAGAACCATAAGGGTTCGGCCATATTCATGGGTCATTTTATGGATGTGTATGTGATTAAAGATGGAATTATGTTTGCTGTTTTGGTCGTCCAAAACATGACTGAACCATGTTAAGGTTGTAGAGTTTAATCAAGGTATTGGTAGCAATGGCATGTTTGTAAATAAGGGTCACAACCATGAGTTGGTATTTGTGGACTTAGACTCAAAAATGGGAATCAAATAAAGTAAGGGATTAAAGTTGGTCCATGATTTATGTGAATAAGGTGACGGAACTCTGTGACGGTGCACGACTGCGAGCGGTGACCGGATAAAGCCTAAGAAAGAACGGACGCAGAAGTGATTCTTCTGTAGGTTTCCTACCTACTTGTAACCACAGTTTTACCCCAGTTTTCTTATGAGACTCTTGTTTTATTATATGTGTTTCAAATGATATATTATGCATTAACAAATGGCATACAGGCATTGGCATCTCATGCATAGACATGGGATTATGAATGAGGTTCTACAGTGTTTCAAAGTTATGAGTTACGTCCGTCCTCGGTGGTGCAAGTCACGCCAGGAGGAGTAACATGATGGTGGCTATGAATGTACATGATGGGGGAGGCTCATTGCATGTGCATACTTCATAGCATTGTTTTACGTGTTTTTACTAATCATGTACTATGATATATATATGCATGTTTTATATGCTAATCATGTGGTAGCCCTGATTCGGGAACCTACTAGGCACGTTGATCTAACGCCCTAATTCTATCCTCAGAGGAGAATGCAGGTACAAGTAAAGGGAAAAGGAAGGTCGATGATCGGGAGGGCAGCCAAGCCTGAGCGCTTGAATGATGGATTGGATTAATTTATAATTGCTGTTTTCTTGACACTTTATTATGGACATGTAATAAAGTAGTTACTTGATATGGTTTGCTTAGGATATTGACAATGTATGGTTGATTTATGTAATTATTATTTGAGACTGGTACTGGCTATCTTTTCATATTATTCCGCAGTTAATCTAGGTTATTCCGCATGTTGATGTTATTTCCATGTGTAATTCATTATCATGGTCTAGTCCATGTACACATGGGTGGCCAGTTAAGGTTCAGACTTGAGTAGTCTGAACTTAACTCGCGTCGTGATGCCGTCCGCTCTCTTTTGATATTTTATTATTACTTTAAAAAAAAAATAGACTCTGAATTCTCGGAGAGGGCGGGCCGTTACAACTTCTACCCTAGCTGATGACACAGGAAATTCCGGAGTAGAAGGACGAGACGGGAGCCAAGCTTAGGAGCTTAGGGAGGCAAACTGTTTGCTTTAATTAAGTTTATTTTGGGAAATGTGTATTTGTATAGTTTAGCTTGTCGGACTGTATAATTACTTATTATATTCTGGTTTTGTTTTGGATTCGGTGATGTTGAGATGTTTTATTAGTTAGATGAATGTAATCTTCCCTGCTATCTAAAATTTATAGGTTAGCCTCTATTATCATTCCGCGTTTTATGTAACATTCCGCGCCCTTTGTCAATTTTAAATAAAGATGGACTCTGATTTTCGGTGAAAAGAGACAGGCGTTACATATCCAAGCTATCTGTGTTAAGAAGATTTCTCCCCCAATCTTCTTTGAGTTTGATTTCTCAAACTCCAAGCATAGATATTCTCCCTATATCCATTGGCTTTGATGTCTTTTAGCTTCTACTAATTTCTTCTCCATTTTGTCATTTAATTGACAAAGGTTAGTAAGCTGACATCGAGTTTTAAGCACTCCCCCATGTTTATTTGCATTTAGTGCTTGATTAGGTTTTATTCAAACTCATGGTTTTCCCTTTTGGTTTAATGTATACTTCTCGTGTATCAATATTAGTTTGTCCCTGCACAAACTAAGATTTCAGCTTTGCTGATTTCTTCCATGAGTGGAGCGATTGTCCTAACATTCCTAGAGTTTTTCTCCCCCATTCTTCAAGTTATCTTCCTTAGCTTTCTTGACCTAGTTCCCATAAGCTGTCATGACAAATGACAGGTGTTAATCAGCACATATTTTGTGCTCCCCCATTCTCCAAAGTATGTGTAATTTCACATCCAAATTTTTATCTCCCTAACAACCTGAATGTTAGTCTGTTTTACAAAATCCATGTAAAAAATAGACATGAGATAGACGGCAAAAATGCATCAAATTAGCATACATAATAAACCATATTATTTCATTAATTAGTAGATCAGTACATATGGTTTAAAAGAAGGGGTATCAAAATATCAAAGGTATAGTTTTTCAAAGGATACATGAAAAACTATCCTAAGTTGATTCCTTTGAGGAAGATGTTCGTTGAGATCTAGGAGCAATATCCTGTAACACTCCGGATTTTCGTTACCTATAACTATATTGGAATTGTCCATTTAAATTGTGAATTGATGGAATTTGAGATTAAAAGTGGAAATTGACATTAGATGGGCAAGAAATGGATCTATTGCCCAATTAAGACCCAATGGGTCATGGATAAGGTTGATTTTAAATTAATTGGGTACGTCTTAAGCAAATGGATCAATTGGGACCAATGGGCCATAGTGATTTTTAATTTTAAGTAATTGGGTAACGTCAAGATAATTGGGTCAAATACCCAATTAAGATCCAAGGTGGGACCCAAATGTCATGTACCGACCAGTATGGTCGACCAGGTCATGGTTGACTTAGCCAACCATGAATGAGTCCAATCGATTTAAGGTGTTGTTGAGTTGAATTGGCTTGAGTTGGGAAATGAGTTCAAATAAATTAAGTGGACTTGAGTTGAGTTGAGATGAGTTGAGATGGGAAGATGGAGGGTTTCCATCTCAAAGGACATGAACCCATAGGACACATTGGAAGTCAAAGGGGTTTCTTGGTTTAAGCCAAAGGTCTCCTTGGTTGAGCCAAGGGACACCTTGGTTAGATAAATCATTAAGAGAGGGAGTGAAAGGGTTTGGGTTGATATACAAAGGGACACAAACCCAAGGGGCACATCACACCCCTTGGCCGACTCCTCTCCATTGTGAGCAAAGGGATTTCTTCTCCTCTCTTTTCTCTCTTCCACCTACACCTCTGTACCTAGAAAACTATTGAAGAGCAAAGGAAGAAGAAGGAGTAAGAGAAAATACAGATCTTAAAGAAAAGAAGGAGACGAGAAATAAGGTATGTTAAAGCTTAGTAACATAGGAGTGGTTCAAAGAAAACCATAGGTTTGGTCATGGTATGGCCGAACCTATGGATTTCATAATTGGTTGAAATGGAAGCCATGGAATTGGAAAACCATCCAGAGGATGGTGATGGATTGAAGCAAACAATCAAAGGGTTAAATTCAAAACCATGTTATAATGGTACAAAGATTAAATGAATTATGGAAAAGATACTAGCATTGGCTAGTAGGTAGAGTGAAGTTACTAATTAAAGTATGAAGGATGTAATCCATGTTTAGATATGATAAAGGATGAATTTTATGAAGGAGGACGATTTAAGATATCCAAACAAGGGTATTTCTAGATATTTCAGTAGACTGAATATATGATTCAGTCGACTGAAAGTGTGCTGGCCAAGCGACATAAAGGATATCTGGGTGTTTCAGCCGACTGAACGAATACGTATCAAGCAAGTAACTGGTCTGGCGTGTTTCAACCGACTGGATCTTTGATTCAGTCGACTGAAGGTATACTTATCAAAATGTAACAAGTTTGTTGATGATTCAACCGACTAAATCCTTGATTCACTCGATTGAATGTATACTGGCCGAACACACAGATGATCGGGTCCAAAGTGAGCCGACTGAATCTCTGATTCAGTCGACTGAAAGGACATTGACCGAGAACATAGAGGGTTTGACTGAAAGTTAGCCGACTGAATCCATTATTCAGCTGACTGAATGTTTGTGGGTAAGGCAGACGATAGTAATCGGGCATGATTCAGTCGGCTGAATTGAAAAGTTTAATTGTTTTTAAATGATTTTCCAGATGCTTTTGTCTATCTGGAAAGATGTAAAACATGATAAAATTTAAATGGAATATCATATTAATATATACATATATTGAATGGAATAAGGTAAAAAGATTCACAACGGGTTTGTGATTCATCTCAATGTGATCGCTAACATTATCTTCACAAGACAGCAATGATAGTATACTGGACGTTGGTAGGATTCCTACCATATTGAGACACTATGGATTATATTTATGGCACTGGTTTTATCTTCAAATATGATGTTTTACTTTGGTTAAAATGGTATATGTTTTATTAATTGATTTTCAATGCTATTATGTAAATTTGAAAATGAAAAGGGCATCTTCGCATACATTACATCAAGCATGGCATGGGAAGGAATACATGTGACCAGCAAGCCATGAGCGGCCTGGACATATCTTGGGCTTGAAAGCTAGCTTGTATGAAGCTATGTGAACCATTGATATTTTGGCCTTGTCTGGGATTGCTAGAAATGGGTACAGTTTAATTTGGGCCAAAGAGCTCCTGGGTAGACAGTCCCGAAACCCTGGGCAGAGGGAGGAGTCCACACTCCATCGGCAATTCCCATTAACATATGTGGGGAGGTATTAGTGACCTGGTGGTACCGTCACAAAACATTGCGGACGTAATTGGCCAAGGGAACACCTTGATATGGCGATTTATCAAGGAAACCATTGATATGATTTATGTTGTGTTTGGATATGGATATTGGGTGAGAGTTCATTTGGCATTGACACCCATGACATGACATTTATATTAGCATGATTATGTTATAAATATCATGCACTGTTTTTGGTACTATAAGATGTTTTACAAATATGAAATGATGTATATACCTTGATTTTATATTACTCCTATGTGTATCATAACCCTACTTGGAATACCTACTGGGCATGTTGACTGATGCTCTACTTCTACCCTATAGATGATGGAACAGGGAATGACAAGGACATTGGGCATTAAGGGAGCCAAGTGTAGGAGCTTGGGCAGATTTATGTATATGTTATTTATGTCGATTTTTGAAAGATGTATTGGGTGGAATGATATTTTGGATTGTAATAACTTAGAATCTATTTGCTATGGTTTGATAACCTTTGAGTTTGAAATTGAAGTTATATGGTGATTGGCTTCCTTGCTTAATGACAATATGTTTATGAATGGTATCTTATTCATATAATAATTCCGCAAATATTCCAGTTAATGCGTGTGAAATGTTTAAGTGGACTTAGTCCACGCACACGTATTGGTGGCCAGTTAAGGGTCGGGTTTTGGAAACTCGGACTTGACTCGCGTCATGACATTCCCGCGCTCTCTCACTCATTTATAAAAGAAAAATATATATACTCTGATTTGAGGCGAGTGAAAAAGGGCGGGGCGTTACATATCCTCTTCGTGGAGTTTCTGGATAATCACCTTGATTTCGTATACTAATTCTTTAAGGTCATCCATACTCCTTTCAAGCAAGGAGATTCTTTCATCAAGAGGGATCTTCCTTCGTCGAAGAGATTGAAACCCTCTCAAATATACCTCAGACATGCATTTTGCTTCCTCCTCGAGATCCTCGCTTATGATCACTTCTTTTTCAGCTCCAAGGTCTGGTACAGTATTTGATATAGGGGTCTTTTTGCGAGGAGTATTCTTCCGAGCAGAACCGGCAGTGCTAGATTCGGGAACATTCCGTACGAACCTAGGTGATCTCCTGAGAAAATGGGGTTTGGACTCAGGGATTTTTTCGGTGGTCGTAGAACGAGATTTAGTTTTCTCATTTTTTTGGCATGGTTGCTAGAGAATAGCTGACCAAGACTTTTCTGATTACTAAATCTCACAAATATCGTGACACCCTCTCTTCTGGAAGTGAAGGAAGCAAAAACCCTAAGGTTTTCTGGGAAGATTTTGCTCTGGGAGGTCTTAACGGTTGACCTAGAACATGGAAGGAGAGGAGGAAATTGCTAGAGCTTAGCGGGAGGAGAAACGATGATTTCGAAATGTTCTGTCGTTTTCACAGAAAGAGACCGTTTAACGTACTCTTTTTGATTCACCAACCGGTCGTGACCAAGGACCTGTCTGTGTTGACATGTCAATATGTATAGACCCGTCTCCCTTTGCGATATTTCCCCCTTTCAGACAATGTTCTGAAATCCAACAGTGCCGACATGTCTGTACCTTCGATTAGTCTATCCTTCGACATGGGTTATGAAAGAAGACTGGGTATGTGTGTGTGTGTGTGTGAGCTTGTGATATTCATGGTTTTTCAACCTTTGCTTGTACACCTGTTAATGCCAGTGATAATACATACATTCACACCGTATCTATCATTTAAAGATTCGATTCACCCTTCTAAAGATAGGCACAAACCATGGATTACAGATATCTTTTTTGGATCCAAATTAATCCAAGATTCTTAGACACATTTAATTCACCAATTTAAGTATATTGTCCAAGAGTGTGATGTCATAAGATGTGAGAATTCCAGATTTTAACAAGGCAAGGCATATATGAACATAATTCATTCCACATAATGTACAGATTGATGTACATTGGAATGAAAACTCAAAGCACATTAGTCATACATTCATTTCCTGATTTGAGTACAGCACACAAGAATGAGGTATGACCTTACACACACAACTCTTATGCCTTTTATCATGTTATTACCCAAAACATGATAAAATAGCTTCAATTCCTTGAAAATAACTAGTACTTAAATGGATTATTCAATCATTACTTTTGGTTGGTCACAATAAAACAAAATATCCATTTAATTGACATAGAGCATGTTTCATTCCGCATGGGATTCACAAGTTTTAGAGCCTTGGAATGAAATGACACTGTGTATGTATATTAAACCAGTTTTAATCACATATATACCCTATACATGAGGTAATTCACACACTATATTCATTTCCTAAAGATGCACAAATCACATGGCATATGAAATGAAATGAGATAAGTATATTTCAATACAAGAGTGCATACTAACATGTACATACAAGTATCTTGTATAAAATTAATCCAACAATCAAACAAGAACATGGATTAAAAACAAGATACATGATGATTCCAAATCATGTTTCAAATGTGGTACTAACAGTGGTATCCATTCACACATTTGAACCTAACATTGTGAGACTTGGAATCTAAGTTCACAATTCCGTGACAGCCTTTTGTCAAATCTGGTTCTAGCCATAGGTGCATTCCCATTTAATTTTATGGTTCCACATTCCAGATTTTGTACCATGATGTTGGTCTCTAAACATCTCGGTACATGGCCTTATAGGATACTTGGAGGTTACTAGCTTCTTCAAGTTCATTCCGCAGTCCTCTTTTTCTCTTAGAGGATACAACTTGGACTTTTTCAATGGATGAAATTAACCAATCGCCTATATTTTTCAGCTCATAAATTTATTGATAGGTGATGATATCCATTGGGTTACAAGAGGCAATTTTCAGTGGATTCTTTCAGCCTCTTTTGCTGTTTCATGTCTTTTAAATATTTTGACAGCATGTCAAGAAACAACACTGATGAATGCTACATATGTTTGGTTTTCATGCATAGCCTATTGATCATTTGTCTAAGCAATTTTGGTCTTTGGGCTTAGTGGTCAAGGAACTTGATAGTTTACCCAATATTTCTTCCATAGGCACAGACCACTTGCTATTCACCTATTTCCAACTATTTTTACGATGAAAATATTATTTTTCATGAAAAACAGAGACTTGGCCGAACCCTATGGTTCTTTACTTCCTCTTAAAAATCCTTAAAACCCATATAAATTCTTTAATCACTTTCCATGGGGTTCGGCCATACAACATGGCCGAACCCTATGGTTCATCCATGGGTCTTTAACCAATATAAAATTAGGGTTCGGCCATGCAATGGCCGAACCTTGTCCTTGACCCTCTTTTCTTGATTATGTAAACTTAATCATTTACTTACCGATTCCGCGACTCCTCCGGTTTTCCTTCACTTGTTCTTGCTCTTCCAATCTTCTCCTTCTTTAGCCTCCTCTCCTACATGATCTTTCACACGGCTCGCTGCTCTCACTTTCTCTGCACACTGCCGAGAACACCTTCTTGCCAGAGCACCCAGCTTCAATTCCTTCCCTTGATTTTGTGTGTATGTCGTGCACCCCTTAGTTTTGTAAAAGTTCCACTAGGTTCCATCTTTAGAAGATGCCGAGCGTCCCTTCTTTCTTGCAAATCCCTAGTATTTCTCTTAACAAAGGAAAGGACTCCTTTTAAAGAAACTTGAGCGCATCACCTTGGATGTGCATATCTCATACACGGCCAAGCCACCTATGTTTAATTTTTAGGCATCTTCTTTATTTGGATTTAGGCAATCAGATGTCATTGCCTAATCCCAACTTATCCATGCATATGTGTCATCTTAGGACAATCCTAAAATCTTTCCATGTTCCCTCCATGCACATGCCACTTAATCTAGATCCTTTATTTATAGATATATTGCATTACCATTTTAATTCAGCCTCATTTAATTTAAATTGAACTCACTTGGTGGTCAACCAAGTTAACCATGACCCATTGGGTCCCAACAGAGCATTTTGACCTAAATAGCAACAATGACCCAATTAAATGTGCCTTACCTATTTACTTTAAATTGAAGCTTATACCGTAACCGTTGGGTCCTAATTGGGCCATTGACCCAACACCTTACCCATCTAAGGTTCATATCCCTTAATTCACAATTAAAATGGCAAATCCGTAAATATTGATAACATGGAATTCCGAAGTGTTACAGGTTCGGCCATGTTGTATGGCCGAACCCCATGGAAGGTTATTAATGTTTTAAATGGAGAGAGGTTGATGGACTTGATGCATTTTGATCATGAAAATAATGGAAATCATGTTGATGGACTTTGGGTTGTAAATGATAACCTAAGGGTATGAGTAAACCCCCAAGGAGGGACCTTGGTTTATGGACTTAAATATTGTAAATGATTTAATGGAGAACATGGAAATGAGACATCATGGGCCATGTGGAGATTTATACATGTTTAAATGAATTAATGATTAAGCTAGGAAATGGAGGATTCATTTATGGAACTATGTTGTGTTGATGAATGATGTTGGGACTTAAGTTATGCATAAATAAGCTAAGTAAGTAGCCATGGAAAGATTAATGGGAAAGAGGTAAATATGGGTGAAAATGATGGACCATGGGTTCGGCCATGGTGTATGGCCGAATCCCATGGGGAAAGTTTTATGGATTTAGGGCTTTTATGAATGTTAGATGATTAACTCATGTATGATTGGTTAATGTAAAACTAATGGAATGATCTTGGACTTAATGTAAAGAGCGAAGGATTACAAAGAGGGTCCAAAATCAAGTGAGTGAGGTTCGGCCATATTGTATGGCTGAACCCCACTAAGGTGTATTTTGTGGACTAAGTGTTTAAATGATTAACTTAGTGGTGATTGATTAATAAATTAAAGGAGGGACTAAAATCTAGTGAGTGACGTTTGGCCATGACGTATGGCCGAACCCCAAAAAGTGGTGTTTATGGACTTAAGACATATTTGTAAATCAAATGGAACATGGGATTGATTGATTGGCATATTATAAGGTAACAAGATCTCACAAGGGGTGTACGATCGTGAGCGGTTTTCGGACGAAAAACGCAAAGACACTATAGTGGTCATTTGTAGGATTCCTACATCATTGAAACCATGGATATGTATTATGTATTTATGATGATTTTATTTCATGTTTGATAAGTTGTTTTGGTATCAAACAATATGTTGCAATTATGGGATTTTCATGCTATATTTTGTAATATTGCATAGCATGTTGGAAATTGCATCTCATGCATGGCATGGGAGGGATGATATGTAACCGGAGACCACACTCCGTCGGGGCGTCCGTAAGGCAACTGTGGGGGTACCTTGATGTGCATCATCCATCAAGAGGTAACCAGAGACCCGCGCTCCGTCGGGGCGTCCGTAAGTCGTGAGGGGTACCTTGATGTGCATTATCCCATCAAGAGGTAACCGGAGGCCACACTCCGTCGGGGCGTCCGTAAGACCACTGTAGGGATACCTTGATGATGAGTTTTCCATCAAGAGGATACTATGTGTTTGAGATATGGCTGATGGGTGGGACTCATGGTATATGACACGCATGGCATGGCATTGTATCAGCATGATTATGATCTCTATTATCATGCAATGTTGCTAGTTTTATCTGTATGATTAGATCTCTATTATCATACATGATTTTGGATATGATGTTTTACAAGTATGGTATGATATATTATATCAGGATTTTTGGTACTAACCCATGTGTTAACCCTAATTGGAATACCTACTGGGCTTGTTGTCTAACACCCTGCTTCTACCCTAGTTGATGATACAGGGAACGGACTGAACGAGGACGTGATCGGAGCCAAGCTTAGGAGCTTGGATGATTAAGTTTTATTTTGTCTAAGTTATTCATGGATTATGTATTTGAATAGCTAGCATTCGGGATTGTAATAACGTAGTTATATTTGCTATGGTTTGGATGGCAAATAATGGATATTTAACTTAAGTGATGGATGTCCTTGCTATCTGAAATGGAATAGAATTGTTATTCTATTATTATTTCCGTATATATATTTTATTCCGCATGTTAACTTGAGTACGTGTGAACCATTGTAATGGACTTGGTCCACGCACACGTATGGTTGGCCAGTTAAGGGTCGGACTTTGGAAGCTCGGACTTAGCTCCCGTCGTGGCGTCCCGCTCTCTATCACTCTTCTGTTCAAAAGAAAAAAAATAGAATCTGATTTTCGGAAAGCGAGAGAAAAAGGGCGGGGCGTTACAATTATTAAGTGATGGACTTCATTGCTATCTAAAATGGAATAGGATAGTTATTCTATTATAATTCTGCATCTACGAATTATTCCGCATGTATAACCTTATCGCGTGTGAACCGTTCTCGTGGACTTAATCCACGCACACGCATGGTTGGCCAGTTAAGGGCCGGGCTTTGGAAGCTCGGACTTAGCTCGCGTCATGACGTTCCCGCTCTCTCTCACTCTTCTATTCAAAAAAAATAAAAAAATAGACTCTGATTTTCAGCGAGTGAAAAAGGGTGGGGCGTTACATTATCTAGATGCATGTTCAAATGGATGGCCTAGATCTAACATGTAGAATGTATGGAATGGATTAAGAAATGAGGCTCTAGGGTTTTCCTAAGTTTCATGTATGAATGAATGGTCTAAATTAAAGGATAACTAAATGGATAGTATGGATGTATGGAGATGACAAGGAGAGGGGGTTTGTGGATGGATTAGGGTTACACAGTGAAATTCGAGTGGGCTTTGGATTTCAGGGTCTAAGCAAATGGGCCTCAAATGAATACTTTGGACTATGAGCTCTTGAACTTGAACTTTGGCCTGTTGGATTTTAGCTTGCACACTGGTCTAGCCCACTTGTGAAATGCGCATGGAATACTTGAGCCTGGCCCATTTTCTGACATTTGGAGCATAGTTTGGCCCAATTGGAATGGATTTCTGGCCCATGGATTTGTAATTTGATACTTTGGCCTCTTGAATTGTAGCTTCTCTTCTATAATTAAAATAATCAATTCACCACTTAAAATCTAAAATATTGAATTAATCTACATCTCATAATTGGATCCAGATTAATCAATTTACAATAAATATCCTAAAAGTGGTCTGAAATTAATTACTAAAAATTCTAGGTCTTCCAATTTAAGCACAAATTTTGCAATTTTCCATTGATTTTTTTATTGATTTTGAACTTTTCAAATTTATCTACAAAAGTGACAAAAAATATTAAATGTACCTAATATATAAAAAATTGAAGGCTAACTAATCCAATAATCAGGGGTAAAATAGTCATTTTTCATGTCTCAACCTTGTGCTTCGTGACGATTCTTCCAACTTGACTTTCATCAAAGACGAAGATGTAACTCAATGTATGCTCAATCACAAGATTGTGAGGGTTCTAGAATTTAAGATTTTTCAATTGATCCGAAATCTATTTTCTCTCTCTTTCTCTCTCTCTCTCTCTCTCTCTCAATCTCAATTAAAGCGTTGATTGGATTCACAGATGATTCACCTATGCGGAGTGCATAGAGAGATATTTGGATCTCTGGGAATGCTTTTAGGTTTTTCTGAGCTAAAGGTTCTAATTGATTTCTCAACAATCTAGAGTTTAAATAGGCATCCAGAAAAATCCAGCTTAGGGTCACCCATGAGTCGGTACTGTCGATGAGTCGGCACTTAAAATTGTCAGTTGTAATGTGACCGTTAAGCATTCAATGCACTTCCAACGGATAGAAAACGGTCACTACCGATGGGTTCAGTTCCTTGATGGCTCATTGAGCTCATTGTCGATGTGTCGACACTGACAATCGTATCGTCGTGAGGCTAACTCAAATATACAGAGTTTCCTATCCAGAAACCTGTCTAGCCTTGAACGACATATCGATCATACCGATGGGTCGGTCCTGTTACTCTCGATGGGTCGGCATACCCGATAGTATCGATTGATAGTAACCCGATGTTACAGAGTTTTCCCAACCAGAAGTCTTTAAACCTAGATTGACATGTCATGCGCACCGATGGGTCGGTTCTATCCATATCGATGTGTCGGTGCACACGATACTATCGATCTGAGAGTGACCCAATTTGACAATGTTTTCCAACCAGAATCTTTTTCATTCCGGTTGATGTATCGAGGACCACGATGGGTTTGTCCTCTCCCAGTCGATGGGTCGGCAGGCTCGATGTATCAACCTGACAGATTGACAGTTTTACAAGTTAAGATACATTTGGTTCTGATCATTGTCAAAGCTCACTTAGGCTAGATCGTAATTTACCAATGTGATATCTAAGCCTGGGCAAGGTATGTGAGACCCCACCCAATTGAGGGGCCCAACCTTGGACCAAAGAAGTGCTAGGCTGGGCACTTGGCGTGGGGAGGAGTCCCACATCATCGAGTGAAGGCTTGGGGCACTGGTATATAAGGTTGGGAGCTAATCCCATAAAGAACAAGGTCTTTTGCGGGCTCCTATTCGGTGGGGTCCTTAGAACAAAGCCGTACGAGCCCAAAGCGGACAATATTGTGCTAGAGGAAGTGGGTCGTTACAATTGGTATCATAGCACGGTTCAACTCTTTGAGTAAGGGTGTAGGCTGGTGCGAGTCTCAACCGGCTACCGAGAGCTGCGGACGGCTCTGGTCTTAAAGGGGCTAGGATGTGAGACCCCGCCCAATTGAGGGACCCAACCTTGGGCCAAAGGGAGCTAGATGGAGAGAAACGCTCTAGGATGGGCGTTGGGCGTTGGAGAAGTCCTACATTGCCCAGTGAAGGCTTGGGGCACTGGCATATAAGGTTGGGCGCTCCTCCCATAAAGCACAAGGCCTTTTGAGGACTCCTCTTTAGTGGAGTCCTAAGAGCAAAGCCGTGCGGCCCCAAAGCGGACAATATTGTATTGGCGGGAGCAGGTCGTTACAATTGGTATTAGAGCACGGTTTAACTCTCGGACTGAGAGTGTACGCTTGTGCAGTCTCAACCGGCTATTGAGAGCCGAGGACAGCTCTGGTTTTAATGGGGGTAGTATGTGAGACCCGGCCCAATTGAGGGGCCCAACCTTGGACCAGAGGGGCGCCAGATGGAGAGAAATGCGCCAGGTTGGGCGCTGCACGAGTGGAGAAGTTCCACATCGCCTAGTGAAGGCTTGGTGCACTGGTATATAAGGTTGGGCGCTCATCCCATAAAGCACAAGGTCTTTTGGGGGCTCCTTTAATGAACGCTTATTTAACCTAATGAGTAAAATAATCAAATATTTTATGTGCATCAACTCAAAATACTTGCAATAATCAATAAGTAAAGGTAATAGAAGCATGCCACAAACAACCATTGCACAATATTTATAGTGGTTCGGTTAAAAGAAACCTACGTTCACTCTTAGAATCACCCAACCTTGGGCTATCTGAAAATGCACTATGAAAGGGTTTCTCACATTAACAGTAAACCCTATTGAGATTTGACCAACATGGTCTACTACTAGACGTATATTTTTTATGATGGTTTGAGAACTTAGGTCTAATCCACGTTATAGTAGAATGAAATGAAAAATGGAAAAACACTTGCCTTAGGCTTTCAAGAATCTTCACGTTGTGTTCTTCAATGATGCCTTTGCCCTCTGATCTTCAAATGTTTGATGCTCACCAGTGTAGCAACCATCTGAAGGAGAAGCTAGATCAAGGGATGAATTCTATAGGTTAACCTAGAAGATTGTCCTCTTAACCTCATTCACAAGGAAACTTGGAAGGCTTAGAAAGATTCATGGATGTTCATTTAAAAAATTAGAGGCGTTCGAGAGAGGTTCAAGTTGATTTGAAAGTCAATTTTCGTTTCATCAATCCCCATGCAACAGAAGAAGTGTTTGACTTCTAAAAGTCAATTGAGGAAGTATTCATCGGACCATTGACCATAAAAACATTGGATGTAGAGTTCTCCCTCATCATTTTTGCTTGAGTAGGCATAATAGGAAGTCATGAAGCCTTTTTCTTTCAAAATGATAAAGTGACAACAGGCCGTCTCTGCCACGTAGATAGATGGCTCTGAATACCACTTGACGTAGCGAAACTGGTGCAGGTTAAAGGAATCCGGTCAAACATGATAAATGCATGTCAAATATAGTCAAACAGTTAATGGTCAAAATGGAGCCACGGTTTGAATGGAAACAAGTGATTTGGAGTGGCTGGGAATTGATGGAAGCCTTGGGGTATTATGGGCTAATGGGGTGGAATAGTTTTTTGTCTTTTGATGGAAAATAAAGGTGGGATGATAGGCTTTGTATTTTTGTGAAAGATAAAAGGTGGGATGGAAAAAGGTGTTCGAAACTTCCTGACAGGTTTAGTTGGAACCTGTGTGGTATTTTACTGGGGATAGTAGAGCATTAGATGTGCTCGTCTCTGGTTCTTGGGTAGTGACAGAGGGCTTGGAATGGAAGTAGGTGATGAAGGAAGAAAAATGGAAGAGGAAGTGTGAGAACCTGGAGATTGTTTGACGGATAGCAGGAGAACGTAACAAGAAGGATATATGAGTGTTGCTTGCAGCAACAACGGAAACACTTGGGATATTGCAGTGATTTCAGGGTCAGTTGTCAGGACGTGATAGACCGCCAGTGGATACGAAGGGGCTGAAACTCGGTCAGCGGTAGATAATATTGTCTACAACTTGCGTAAAAGGTAGGAGAACATAAAAAAAACTAAAAGATAATTTTATTCCAATTTGAATATTTGTAAATAGAGAGAGTTGTCTCCCTTTTTATTCCATCATCTATTTATATAAAATGAACCGTATCCTAATATTAATAGGGAAAATTAACGTCTTGGACTTCGACTCCTGGTTAAACTAGAACATTAATTCAAAACGAAATTAACAAACTAATCCAACTATGTAGGAAAAATAAAATACTCCTTCCATCCCATTTTAGTTTTCTCATTTGAAACATTTTTATTTTTTAAGGAACTCTTTATATAAGGCTAGCACTCCATATGATCTCATCCATTTTCAATACACTTTATACTACTCAAATATAAATGAGACAACTATTTTAAGATAATTCTAAAATCCATTTAAGACAATTAAATTGAAAAAAAAGAGTATAATAGAAGTGGTGTCTACTTGTATGTAGGCCAGTGTCCTACATCAATTACAGTGAGAAGCTTGGAGGTGTTAGGTTCCATGTAGTTCAACAAGTGGGATGTCTCCAGATTTTTGAAAAAGGACATCCATTGGAAGTTGTTGTGGAGAGGCAGTTTTAGGTTGTCAGCAGAGTCTATGCTAACTGGGAGTGGATTGGGTTGAAAGGGCCCTGAGCCTAGGTTCGTAGTTACAGGAATTTCACCATTAGAAGCAGTAGTGTGAAGAGGCAGATCCAACGTAGAGACAGATCCTTCTTAGCAGCAGCCTTGGTGGATGGGCCCTTGTCAATTTGTAGTCTGCCCATACTATGTTTGTGAAATCGCATGTTAGGAGATGGAGAGGCTTCAAAGTGTTGGTTGACTGATTTGATGTGACATTTTATTCTAATTTTTTAAGTGTGATATTGTCTGCTTTCGACTCACTTTTATTTTTATGATTTTGCTCACACAAGGGAAAGGATTACACCCTCTTTTAAATCCCACATCACCCGAGTCCACAACCGATTTAGGATTTTGAGTGGGTGGCCATTACAAGAACACTGTTGGTTCTACTGATGGTTGAGATCAGTCCGATCGAAGATCGCCATATATTACAGAAACAAAGTAGGAAGCGAAGAAGAAGAGAAAGAGAAGGGGTTTTGAAATCCTTTATGAAAACCCATATTTTAAGCTTAAATGGAAATAAAATATTTTTTTACAAAACAATACCTTATTTTATTTTATTTTATTTTATTTTATTTTATTTTAAATAACATGAAATGGATAAACAATTAGAGTAAAATAAGATAAATCCTTTTCTCAAACAATTAAAAACTCCTTTCAAGTTTTAAAAATAAACAAAATGAAACAACTTATAAAATATACCACAGTTTATTTCATTTTCAAATAACAAAATTAAATAGAGAAATAACATAATACAACCTTTTTAAGTTTAAATCGAAAATGCAATAAAGCACTTTGAGTTATTTTTTCTCTCATAACCCAAATCAAATTTAAAATAAGTAATAACTTTACTCTCAATTTTTTTTAAACCCGATTTCCTAAATTTTAAGTAACTAGAAATATCTTGATAACAAAATAATTTACTTAATAAGAACTGTAATGGCTCAGGTCAACAAAATGGTTATGGGAATAAGAGGATATATGAATTGTACGATTTTACGATTTTCGATTCACGATTCGCACCCATGGACCGATTCGAGTTCGATAACATTGGTTAAAATTGGAGAATGCTATACACTTGGAGCATTGGGAATATTTGTAAAATCCCATGCTCACAAGGTGTGTGATAATATGTTTGAGTGAATATTGCTTTGTGCACATTCTAATGCATAGTTGTGTAAGGTTATGGTTTGACCTCCTTATGTGCCTATGTGTGATTGATGTGAATATATTGTATCAGATACATATATATGAGTTTTCCAAGTTCCCTATCATTAAATGTTTACTATAATTGAGAATTCATAGATTTATGATGTGTTAAAGTATGATAGAATGTATGATAAATCAAGATTTCCTAAGAAGTGTAAATGTAAGGCCTTGATAACTTCCTATACTTGTGTATGGTTATGAGTAATGTATGTATTAATGAATTCTCATGGTTGTGATCATAATTCTTAGATGGGTAACTCATATAATAAGCATGATGAATGTGTTTTAGTGCCATGCTTGGATTATGTGATGATGTGTACATCACTAGTAAGTACCTATGTTGATAATAGTTATGGTAGATCGACCTAACCATGTGTAGAACAAATTTCCATGATTTGAAGAGGAACTTGATAAAGGGTTGGACTAAGTGATATGGGTGACTTAAGGTCAATTATCTTAGAACCCAAGGGGGTTAACTTGTGTTATAATGGGGATGGCCTAGCATGATTGAGAATGCATGGAATGTAATGTAAATGCTAAGAAAGGCTTGTTTGATTTCCCCAAAGTAAAAAGAGGACAACTCCCCAATGTCAACCCAAATGTGAAAATAATGAACTACGATTAATCTGATCCACTATGTGGTGTGTGGGTAACTTAGAGCATTGTGCCTCAGCTTGATCAAAAGATGCATTGTGTCATCCATTTATATTAAGGATGATGTAAGATGTTGAGCAAATGTTAAGGGTAGAAAGGGATTGGTGGGATATACCTTCCCTAATATAGACCCTAATGCTAGATGTTGGATCCCTGGAAGGCGGCTTGAAGAGGTTATAATGCCTTGGGAGTCCCGATATGATAAAACATATATGTTTGTTACTCGAGTAAAACCTAGAGTGGCTAAAGAACTGTGAAAATTCTTAAGATGGACAGATGAAGACTTTGGCACTGAGATGTATGTGACTAGGTCACTTGATTATATTGAGACGTGGTATGGGTACGTCCTTCACGGGACGATATATTGAGACGTGGTGTGGGTGTGTCCCTCACGTGACATTGATGATTGAGAGATGGTATGGGTGCGTCCCTCATGTGATAATGATTATATTGAGGCGTGGTATGGGTGCGTCCCTCACGTGATATTGATGATTGAGACATGGTATGGGTATATCTCTCACGTGATATATTCAAAATTAATGGCCCAAAGATCTACTTGAATTTGTAACGTCCGCCCCTTTTTCACTAAAATTAGAGTCTATATCTCTTTTTTTGAAATAAAAGGTGACAAAGGGCGCGGGACGTCACGACGCGAGTTAAGCCCGAGCTTCTAAAGCCCGGCCCTTAACTGGCCAACCCTACCTGTGCGTGGAACTAAGTCCACGAAGAACGGTTCACACGTAGAAGTAAGCTTGTGGAATATTAAACTAAATGCGGATATTATAATAGAGTCTATCCTACCGATTTTTAGATAGTAGGGAAGATATATTCATTTAATTACTAAAATACCTCAAAATCATAGTGTCCAAAATAAGATCCAAAACATAGCAGGTAATCTAAATTATTACATTCCGACGACCTAAGCTACTCAAATTACATTTCCAAAATAAATCTTAAATAAACTAAGTAGCTTGTCTCCCCAAGCTCCTACGCCTGGCTCCTGTCTCGTCTTTCGATTCCTCCATCTCTTGCGTCATCAACTAAGGTGGAAGTAGGGCGTTAGACAACGCGCCCAGTAGGACTCCGAGTAGGGCTAACACATGGATTAGTGATAATAAGTCTATCGGTAATAATATAATGAAAACCATAAAATGAATGCCATGCCATGGTGTCTTATGTCATGAGTCCCATCCATCATCCTTACCATTGTACAATGTCTTTTTTCCAATCATATATAAAATCCCCATTGATGGAAAAACCTCATCAAGATATCCCCATGTTTGTTTCTCGGTCGTCCCGACGGAGCATGGACTCCGGTTATATCTCAACACATCAAGATATCCCCATGTTTGCTTCTCGGTTGCCCCGATGGAACATGGACTCCGGTTATAGCACATCAGGCTATCCCCATGTTTGCTTCTCGGCCGCCCCGACGGAGCATGGACTCCGGTTTCTTTATTTTCCCGCCCATGCCATGCATGAGATGTAAATGCATCATCCTATGTAATATATATAACTCATAACCTTAATATATAATTCATAGCCTTTACATATAATGCATAACCTTAAAATATAATTCATAGCATTAACATATAATTCATAGCCTTAAAACCCATCATAAGATAAATCATATAATTATCAAAAATAAATCAAGAAACCATCACACAACACATAATCCATGGCTTACAAAAAGGTAGGAATCCTAACGAATACCGACTAGCTTCCCTTTACGGTTTCGTTCACGAATCGGGTTACCCAAACGCGCACCGCTTGCGATGTCCGGTACCTTATTACATATGAATAATCAGTCCATGTTTTTAACTATTTAAGTCCATTAATCATACCTTAGCGGGGTTCGGCCATACACTATGGCCGAACCTCACTAACTAGGTTTGTGGGTCCCATTTAATCCATTAATTATTTTAATTACATGAGTCTAAAAATGAGTCACCCTAGGTTTTATTTAGCCATACATTAGGTCATCTTTAAAACACCTAGGTCCATGATTAATCTCCGTGGGATTCGGCCATGTACCATGGCCGAACCCATGGTTCTTCCTTTTGGCCCTTATTTACCATTTTGCCACTCTTCCTCCATGGTTAAGTTCTCATTTTATTCCTCCTTAGCTCCATACTTAGCCCATCAATTTGTTTGTAAAATGGGTCATGGGTTCGGCCATACACCATGGCCGAACCCATGATGTCTTTTTCCCCATTTTTTCTTAGGCCTATTTACCACATTTAGATTCAAATAAGTCCTTCCATGAGGGGGTTTAAATCATACCTTTACATCATCAACTTTGATCATCATTTGGTACATTTTTGAGTCCATTAATGACTCATTTAATCATGCCCTATTCCTCATTCTTTTCATGGTTTCCAAAATACCTAAACCATCAAAATCTTCCCATGGAATTCATGGTTTATCAATACTTCCACTCCTTTAAAACATTGTCTACTACACTTAAAAATCCATTTAAACTATCAATATTCTTAATCATACTTCCATCTCTTCACCCATTAAAACCACTATTACATCACCATAGGGTTCGGCCATACACCATGGCCTAACCCATGGTTCATGGTTCATCATTCATTGGCGATATTTAAGACCATAAAAACATTAACCTTCATCCATGGATTCCCTCATTTACAATTCCTTTGAAAATCACTAAATTTAATCCTTAAAACCTTAAAATCATAAACCATCTTTCCATGATTTTAATCCTAAAAACCCCATTCAATTTTCCTTAATTACCTACCATGGGGTTCAGCCATACTACATGGCCGAACCCTATGGCCCATGATTCCTTCAAACATTACATACATCCATGCTTTAATAATCTTAATACTTAAGGTCCTTAATGCATCTATTTATTTTTCTTAATCTCTCCTTCCCATTTTGTCCACTTCTCACTCATCTTTGGATGGATTTGAGATCCAAGGCCCATGATGTTTTGGCCACCATTAAATCCAAGAAATGGACCCCAAATCTTAAACATTAAAAAAATCTAACCTCTTGTTTAGAAATACAGATCCAACGGCTCCTCCGACTTTTCTTCCTCCTCTTGGATTCCTTGGCCTTCTTTCTTCTTTTTCTCCTTTGTTGGTCGGCCAAGATGCTTGATCAAGATGAAAACATCAAAGCTTGGGTTCGGCCAACATGGGGTGTGCTTGAGAGAGGGAAGGGAGGAGAGGATGAGAAAGAATACCCTAAGTTTTGATCTTGAAATGGTGGGCCTATGCTTGCATTTTTTCTCTCTTTTCTTCTCTTCTTCTCTTCTTAGTTTTTCTTCTTCTTTTCTCCTTGAGTGAGGGACGGCAATGAGAGGGAGCAAGAGAGAGAGAGTGAAATGGGAGTGGAATGGAGAGATGAGATGAAAACCCATCTCATCCCCTTGGTTGCTTATACTACACTCCATCATTAATTCCTCCCACCAACCAACATGGGCTAATGTGCTTAGTGGTGATGGTTGGGATAAACCACCACTTAAGCCAACGGTTTTGAGCTTGGAGATGAGTTGGTTTGGTCTTCCATCTTTGACCATTTGACCACATTTGATTAACTTAATCATTTGATTAATTAGATCATTGACTTAGGTTAATTATTTCTTATTTAATCTAATTACATTTCCTTAAATTTCCTCCATGTATCCACCCATGGTTGACCAATTCAACCATGGTGACCGGCCCCACCAATCCTTGGTCCACACGCCACCTTTCTTGGTGAGGTGGAGGTGGGTCCCAATCGGCCATGTCACCTTGGTCTAATTAAAATTAACTTAGGTGATTTAAATCCATTCAATCCATTCCCACTTATTGGATCACCGTTGGGCCCATGGCCCAATTACATTCACCTCCTACCCATTTACCTTAGAGCTTAAATTATCTTCACCCATTGGGTCCCAAATGGGTATTGGGCCCAATTTGACCATCCTTGGCCCAATTAACTATCATTGACCATTTAAATGAGTTTCATCCAACCCATGGTCCATTGGACCATACTTGGGCCTTTGCCCCAAATTTTGATCCACTTAACATCTGTTCCATCAAAATTCCCAATTTCCATCATTAAAATAAATAATAGCCACATATATATTGATTTAAAAATTCTGGGCTATTACAATACAATCCCCTTTTGAAATTTTAGTCCCAAAAATTTGAGCGAAGTCGGGGTTCAAACAACTCATACAAAAAGATCCGGATGAGCGGCTCTCATTTCTGATTCAAGTTCCCAGGTGGCTTCCTCATTGCCATGTCGTTCCCATACCACATTGACCAACTGAATAGCGCGGTTCCGTAACACTCTTTGTTCTCTCCCGATCACTCTGATCGGCTTCTCCACATACGTCACGTCGCTTTGCACATCGACGTCTTGCACGCTTAGGATATGTGAAGGATCAGGATTGTACTTCCTCAACATGGACACATGGAACACATCATGTATAGATGATAACTGTGAAAGGAGCACCAACTGATAACCTACCCCCCAACCACCCCCCCCCCCCCACCCCCCCACCCTCTTCAGGATTGGAAACGGTCCCACAAATCTAGGCGACAGTTTCCCCTTCTTCCCAAATCTCATGTGTCCCTTCCATGGTGAGACTTTTAAGAACACCAAGTCTCCCACCTCAAACTCGAGGAACCTTCTCCTCTTGTCGACGTAGCTCTTCTGACGGCTCTGCGCAGTGAGTAAGTGTTGCCGTATCAATTTGATCTGCCCTGTAGTCTCCGCAACCAACTCGGGTCCAATCAGTGCAGGCTCACCGGCCTCTGTCCAGCACACTGGTGATCTACATGGCCTACCATACAAGGCCTCAAATGGAGCTATCTAGAGGCTTGCCTGGTAACTGTTATTGTAAGAGAACTCCACCAGTGACAAATGATCCTCCCATCCGCCCTTGAAGTCTAGCATACATGCTCTCAACATATCCTCAAGAGTTTGTATCGTCCTCTCTGACTGTCCATCAGTCTGTGGATGAAATGCTGTGTTATTCAGTATATCGGTCCCCAAAGCTGACTACATACCCTGCCTACTCTGCCGGTGAATCGGCCATCCCTGTCGGACACAATAGTCTGGGGAATACCATGTAGTCTGATGATATCCCAGATGTACCGTCGACCCAAGGTCTCCGATGAATCCATCATCTTGATGGGAAGGAAATGCGCAGACATAGTCAACCGGTCTACCACGACCCATATCACATCATTGCCCTTTGATGACCTTGGCAACCCTGTTACAAAGTCCATGGATATGTGCTCCCATTTCCACTCTGGCACTGGCAAGGGTGCAAGTAAACCCGGTGGTTTCTGTTGTTCCGCCTTAACCTGCTGACAAATTAGGCAACGAGCAACAAACTCTGCCACATCTTTCTTAAGTCCACGCCACCAATAGTGCCTCTTAAGATCATGATACATCTTGGTGCTGCCCGGATGGATAGAGATCTTGGTTTGGTGTGCTTCAATCAACAACTCTCTTCTGCAGCTCTTAGGCACATATGTCCTGCCTAGGAACACTAGACCTTGTCTTGGTCGTAGTTCCCACTCCGGTACAACCTCACTGGTAGACATCTTAGCCCATATCTCCTCCACCTATGGATCTGTCCATTGCTCCCGTTCAATCTCGGAGACCATGTGGGATCGTATGATCATGTTATATATGGTCCCATGATTATTGAGGTAGAGTTTAAACTCTCTAATGGTATTCAATACCTCCCATTCCGTCCTGATCAAGCTGGCTACTGTCACATGTGACATGCGGCTGAGGGCATCCGCCACCTTGTTCGCCTTGCCCTGATGATACCAAAGTGCGAACTC
Organism: Chimonanthus salicifolius; assembly: GCA_013350335.1. Lineage (NCBI taxonomy): Eukaryota > Viridiplantae > Streptophyta > Magnoliopsida > Laurales > Calycanthaceae > Chimonanthus > Chimonanthus salicifolius. The sequence continues at coordinate 73,046,164 of CM023536.1, read as the reverse complement.
ATAATCCGCTAGGTATTCCATCCATCTGCGCTGTCTCATGATGAGTTCCTTCTGATCAAATAAGTACTTCAGGCTCTTGTGATCGGAGAACACCTCAAACTTCTCACCATAAAGGTAGTGTCTCCAGCTTTTGTGAGCGAAGATCACTGCTGCTAGCTCCAGATCATGTGTGGGATAATGGCGTTCATGAATTTTCAACTGTCTTGATCCGTACACCACCGCACGATTCCCTTGACTGAGTGTACACCCCAGTCCCTCACCTGAGGCATCACAATATACCTCATAACTTCTGTCTCTTTCCGGCAAGATCAGAATAGGAGCGGTTGTAAGCCTCTCTTTTAGCTCCTCAAATCTCTGGTTGTACAGATCTGACCACTCAAATTTGACTCATTTCTGAGTGAGTCGGGTAAGTGGAGCTGCAATCTTGGAGAAGTTCATGATGAATTTCCTATAGTAACCGGCCAATCCCAGAAAACTGCAGATCTCGGTCACATTCATCAGTGCCTTCCACTCCCTCACTGCCGCTACCTTAGTCGGGTCAACGGCTATACCTTCCTCCGATATAATGTGCCCCAAGAAGTTGACCTCAGATAACCAGAATTCACACTTGCTGGCTTTGGCATACAACTGGTTCTTCCTCAATGTGTCTAGGACTATTCGTAGGTGCTCAGCATGTTCCTCCTGACTCTTGGAATAGACCAGAATATCATCAATGAATACAATCACAAGCTGGTCCAAGTAAGGACGGAATATCCTATTCTTCAGGTCCATGAGCAGAGCCGGTGCATTAGTAAGTCCAAATGGTTGTCTTCTCTATTCCTCCTCCCTAACTCGGATTTGATGGTACCCGGACATCAGATCAATCTTGGAGAAGTGAGAGGAACCCCTAAGTTGATCAAATAAATCATCAATCCTGGGTAGGGGATACTTGTTCCTAACAGTCAGCTGGTTCAATTTCCTGTGGTCCACACACATCCGAAGGGTACCGTCTTTCTTCTTCACAAATAATACTGGGGCTCCCCATGTGGATTTGTTGTTCCGAATAAAACCCAGTCTGAGCAGTTCATCAATCTGCTTCTTCAACTCGGTCATCTCAACTGGTGCCATCCTATAATGGGGCAATGACACTGGAGCAACGCCGGGATATAACTTGATCTCAAAGTCTATCTCCCTCTTGGGTGGCAAACCAGGGAGCTTTGTTGGGAATACCTCAGCAAAATCAGCCTCTAATGCCCTGTCTAGTCTGATGCTGTTCAAGACAAGGTGATTCAATTCTTCCTGCAGCCTTCTAGGGATGCCTTGTTTGTCAGCGTGTACCATATACCGCTTTCCCTCGAGTGACCAAAATATCACCCTACGAAGATGGCAATCAATATTGGCCTGAAATGTAGCCAACCAGTCCATGCCAAATATAACATCGTACTCAGCCATATCGAGTACCAAATAGTTGAACTCGAATCTGAATCCAGCGAGTTCAGTGTTCAATGCCGTGCATATGAGTCCCAAAGATGTGTCTCCGACGGGGGATACAATGGTAAGTGATGTGGACAGGATTTGTACTAATGTGCCCGTAGCAGATATGAATGCAGCAGATATAAATGAATGGGAAGCTCCAGAATTAAACAATGTAACAGTATAGGAACTACCAACTACGGCCATACCTTCAATCACTGAGTGATCCGCCACTGCTGGAGGAGCTATGGTAAAAAGCCGTCCAGATCCGGTAGGGTTTGTCGCCCGCCCCGGTTGGTTGTATGCTCTGCCTCCTCACGACTGAGCTGGACTAGCTGGAGGGCGGAAAGAACCCCTGGAGTAAGAGGGTCTGCTAATTTATGGACACTCCCTCTTGAAGTGGCCCTGTTGGCCACACTGGCAGCATGTGTTCCCACCCTGTGGAACCTAAGTGACTAATGCTGATGGAGAGGGTTGATTGGGGCGAAAGCCCCTGTAGATCTAGTGGAGGGTGAGGGTCTGCTAACATTAGGGCGGAACTTCTTGTTGGGTTGAAATGCACCCCGCCCACTCTGCCCTCGGCAGTTGTCAAACAACACTATCTCATTCAACTCTCGCTCTGCTATAGTGGCCCTGCTGACCACCTCTGCCAGTGTAGGTGCCTTGAAGATGGTCACCCTGGCTCTGATGCTGGGCCGAAGGCCCCGTTCAAATTTACGGGCCCTCCGGTGCTCGGTATCCACCATATAAAATGCATAGACGGATAGCCTAAGGAATTCCCTGTGATATTCTGCCACCATCATATTGCCTTGTACCAATGATAGGAAGGCTTGAGTCTGGTGCTCTCTTTCCTCCTCCAGAAAATACTGCTCTAGAAAGGTAGCTGAGAACCCTTCCCATGTCATGGTAATCACTTCCCCTTCCGACACCAGTGCTTGCTGTTTTTCTACAACCTCCCACCAATTACCGGCATCCTCGATCAGTTGAGATGTAGCCAGTAAGATCCTATCTGCATGACTGGAAATCTGAAGCAGATTCAAGATCTGAATGATCTTTTTCAACCAATGTTCTGCTCCGACAACCCCTTCTTTTCCCCTGAAGTAGGGAGGGCGTTGTTACTGGAAATCTCTAACCATGTTCCGGTTGTTGTTGCAGGACAGAGGTGACCACAGCTTGAACCAATTCTTTCAACTCTGGAAGCACAACCGGTAGGTTCACACTATTCTGACGAGGTGGTGGCACCTCTTCCTCTACCCGTGGGTTGCGGCGAGTCCTTCCCTTCGGAGGCATTTCCTAAGTCATCGAAAAAATATTTATTGACTTAGTTCCTTCTCAAATTGGGCGGGGGGGAGGGGGTGGGGATGGAAATTGCTAAGTAAACATACTTTGTTTTGGGGGAAAGACTTCCTAAGTATTGTTTCTCATTTTGGGGGAAAATTACCAAATAAGCATACTTAGTTTATTTTGGGGGGATTTTTCATGTATAATACAATGTATATTTGTCGGGGAAATTGTCAAATCATCACTCTTTGTTTTCCTTTGTTTCTGGTGGGGGAATCTCTAATTTCCTATTGTTTGTTGTTCAATTTGGGGGAAATTTTTTTTAAAGTAAGTATACCTTGTTTGGGGGAAAGCTTCCTAAGTATCAAATATCATTTCTCATTTGGGGGGGGAATTTCCTAAGTACCAAAATATTGTGTTCTCATTTTTGGGGAAAATAGCCTTATTTGCTATGTTTGATAGATCTAATTTAGTGTGATTGTCCTTCCATTGCTATCATTCATTTCCGTCGAATGTTGTTCTCAGATTAAATGCTTCAGTTTGAGTCAATCGAAGTAAATTAACCCGGCTCCCGTGCAGCGGACTCTGAAGAGTCGGTCAGTTGGGATTCTTATCCGTCAGTGAGACGTGAAACCGTCTTAATCTTACTTCGAGAGATTCATTCTTCCGATTTTGCACCGATACCAACTGTAGCGCCCTCCCCTTTTTCATTAAAATCAGAGTCTATATTTTTTTTTTTTAAATAAAAGGTGACAAAGGGCGAGGGACGTCACGACACGAGTTAAGTCCGAGCTTCTAAAGCCCGACCCTTAACTGGCCAACCTACGTGTGCGCGGAACTAAGTCCACGAAGAACGGTTCACACGTAGAAGTAAGCTTGCGGAATATTAAACTAAACGCGGAAATTATAATAGAGTCTATCCTACCAATTTTTAGATAGTAGGGAAGATATATTCATTTAAATACTAAAATACCTCAAAATCACAGTGTCCAAAATAAAATCCAAAACATAGCAAGTAATCTAAATTATTACATTCCGACGAGCTAAGCTACTCAAATTACATTTCCAAAATAAATCTTAAATAAACTAAGTAGCTCACTTCCCCAAGCTCCTACGCCTAGCTCCCGTCTCGTCCTTCGATTCTGCCATCTCCTGCGTCATCAGCTAAGGTGGAAGTAGGGCGTTAGACAACGCGCCCAGTAGGACTCCGAGTAGGGCTAACACATGGATTAGTGATAACAAGCCTATCAGTAATAATATAATGAAAACCATAAAATGAATGACATGCCATGGGTGTCTTATGTCATGAGTCCCGCCCATCATCCTTACCATTGTACAATGTCCTTTTTCCAATCATATATAAAATCTCCCTTGATGGAAAAACCTCATCAAGATATCCCCATGTTTGCTTCTCAGTCGTCCCGACAGAGCATGGACTCCAGTTATATCTCAACACATCAAGATATCCGCATGTTTACTTCTCGGTCGCCCCGACGGACCATGGACTCCGGTCATAGCACATCAGGCTATCCCCAGGTTTGCTTTTCGGTCTCCCCGACTGAGCATGGACTCCGGTTTCTTTATTTTCCCACCCATGCCATGCATGAGATGTAAATGCATTATGCTATGTAATATATATAACTCATAGCCTTAATATATAATTCATAGCCTTTACATATAATGCATAAACTTAAAATATAATTCATAGCATTAACATATAATTCATAGCCTTAAAACCCATCATAAGATAAATCATATAATTATCAAAAATAAATCAAGAAACCATCACACAACACATAATCCATGGCTTCCAAAAAGGTAGGAATCCTATCGAATACCGACTAGCGTCCCTTTATGTTTTCGTTCACGAATCCGGTTACCGAAACGCGCACCGGTTGCGATGTCCAGTACCTTATTACATATGAATAATCAGTCAATGTTTTTAACCATTTAAGTCCATTAATCATACCTTAGCGGGGTTCGGCCATATACTATGGCCGAACCTCACTAACTAGGTTTGTTGGTCCTATTTAATCCATTAATTATTTTAATTACATGCGTCTAAAAACCAGTCACCCTAGGCTTTATTTAGCCATACATAAGGTCATCTTTAAAACACCTAAGTCCATGATTAATCTCCATGGGATTCGGCCATGTACCATGGCCGAACCCATGGTTCTTCCTTTTGGCCCTTATTTACCATTTTGCCACTCTTCTTCCATGGTTAAGTTCTCATTTTATTCCTCCCTTCTTAGGCCCATAATTGATCCTTAACTTGGATCCCTTAATGATTCATTAGCCATGACATATCATTATTAAAAATCAGCCACTTAATTACCCTTATCCCTATTCATTAATCACATACTTAGCTCCATACTTAGCCCATCAATTGGTTTGTAAAATGGGTCATAGGTTCGGCCATACACCATGGCCGAACCCATGATGTCTTTTTCCCCATTTTTTCTTAGGCCTATTTACCACATTTAGAATCAAATAAGTCCTTCCATGAGGGGGTTTAAATCATACCTTTACACCATCAACTTTGATCATCATTTGGTACATTTTTGAGTCCATTAATGACTCATTTAATCATGCCCTATTCCCCATTCATTTCATAGTTTCCAAAAGACCTAAACCATCAAAATCTTCCCATGGAATTCATTGTTAATCAATACTTCCACTCCTTTAAAACATTATCTACTACACTTAAAAATCCATTTAAACTATCAATATTCTTAATCATTCTTCCATCTCTTCACCCATTAAAACCACTATTACATCATCATAGGGTTCGGCCATACACCATGGCCGAACCCATGGTTCATGGTTCATCATTCATTGGTGATATTTAAGACCATAAAAACATTAACCTTCATCCATGGATTCCCTCATTTACAATTCCTTTGAAAATCACTAAATTTAATCCTTAAAACCTTAAAATCATAAACCATCTTTCCATGATTTTAATCCTAAAAACCCCATTCAATTTTCCTTAATTACCTACCACGGGGTTTGGCCATACTACATGGCCAAACCCTATGGCCCATGATTCCTTCAAACATTACATACATCCATGCTTTAATAATCTTAATACTTAAGGTCCTTAATGCAGCTATTTATTTTTCTTAATCTCTCCTTCCCATTTTGTCCATTTCTTGTAACGCCCCGCCCTCTCCGAGAAATCAGAGTCTAATTTTTTTTTTTTACAATAACAATAGAACATCATCGGCAGAGAGCGGGCGGCGTCACGACGCGAGCTAAGTCCGGACTATCCAAGTCCGACCCTTAACTGGTCACCCATGTGTGCATGGACTAAACCCATGATAAATAATCCACACATGGAAATAAGTAAAACTTACGGAATGGACATAACTGATTGCGGAATAAGTCAAATATTCGGAATTATAATCAATACTCAGACTGCTCCAATATCAGATAGCAAAGTACAAGTCAAGTTTGTTTTAACATAATAACCTCATTAGACTATTCTCAAACTTAGCACTTATCCACAATAACTTAATTCATATATCCAACATCAAGACTATAATTCAAACCATAGCAAAGATACTAGCTATTACATGTCCATAATTGTAATTCAAAAGACAGTAATAAAGAAATCCAATATATCATTCAAGCTCTTAAACTTGGCGCCCCTCTTGGTCATCGTCCTTCTCTTTCTCCTTCCTTGTTCCTGCATTTTCCTCTAAGGATAGAATTAGGGCGTTAGATCAACGCGCCCAGTAGGATTTCCGATTAAGGCTACCACAGGGTTAGTGTATAAAGCATGCATATATCGTAGTATATATGATCATCAAAAACAGATAAATCAATGCTATGTATGCAAATGTAATGAGCCCCTCCCCATCACACATATACATAGCCATCACTAGACGGGACTCTCACCGTCAAGGTAAATCACAATACACTTTCATTTGGGACTCACACGATAAGGTAATCCACAGTAATCCTCATTTTCTGTGGAGAGAGACTTCATAATTGAGTTGTTTCACAGTGTTCTTTCATTGGGACTCACATAATAAGGTAATCCACAGTAATCCTCATTTTCTGTGGAAAGACACTTCATCATTGACTTTTTCACAGTGTTCTTTCATTGGGACTCTCAAGTCAAGGTAACTCATAATCATCACCCCATGCCATGCATGAGATGTCGATGCATTGTATATCATTTGTAAATACATAACTCATCATTCAAAAACCACATTTGTAACATAATATCAAATACAACATATCTTATAAAAACATGATAAAACCAAATCATATTTGTGGTTACAAGTAGGTAGGAAACCTACTGAAGATTCACTTCAGTGTTCGTTCTTTCTTTAGTGTCACCCGTTCATGACTCGCACGCCGTATACGCAAGTCTGGATACCCTATTTAAATAGCAGCAAACCAAATATTCATCATGTAATTCCAACTTGGTCAATGTCCCAAAAATGCACTATGTGGGCATGGCCGAACCTCACCTATTTATCCTTTGGTTTCCCATTCGTTTAATCTTTATTAAATATCAAGTTCTACAAAAATACCTTGGTAGGGTTCGGCCATACAGCATGGCCGAACCATGCCCCTTTGATTTGGGTCCATACAACCATACCTATGATCATTCCACCTTTGATCGTTTCACCCATAATTACCATTATGCCATTGAGACCAATCTTTTCCTTAAACATCCTTAACTATGACCAAACCACCTTGGTGGGGTCGGCCATTCACATGGCCGAGCCTCACATTTTTATTGATTCTTTAAATCATTCTTTCCCATATCTTTAATCACAAAATCGGCTACACAATAAGGCCACACAAAGACCCTTAGTGGGGTTCGGCCATACCACATGGCCAAACCTCACCAATCTGATTTTTGACCCCACTTTTCATCTTATATCATAATTAATCAGCTCCATATTAAATCCATGCCTAAACCTAGGTAATTTTTAAATCAAAAGCATATCACATCATAGTTTTCCAATAGGATTCAATCCAATCCTATCATCCAAAAACAGCCCAGGGGTTCGGCCATACACATGGCCGAACCCAATGGTTCTCTTGATTTAATTATATAATCAACTATCCCTGATTTAAATCAATAACTTAACAACAATATTATCAGGGTTCAGCCATACATTGGCCGACCAAAATACTAATATGTAACTTCATTTAAATCTCATAGAAACCCCATAATTTACATGGTTTCTAACTCTCCAAAGGCATACTATTCATCAAATTCTTTCATGGGGTTCGGCACTCCAAGGTGGCCGAATCCTATGTCCATGACTTGATCCTCATAAACATATTTTTATGTTTCAATAATCATGTAATAAACAGTGTATTATCACCTAGTTTAACCATTTAAAAATCATCTAAAAACCAACCCAATTTCATGGGGTTCGGCCATGCTCATTGACTGAACACTATGACCTTTGGTTTTGAACCACTTAACCCTTCATCTTAGGTCCGAATTAAACATCCAAATCCATGTTTTAACCTTCTTAAAACATGTATTTTAAATCTAATAAAACATATAATAACAGTCCCAAACTTGTATGGTTTTAAATTCCAAAAAAAATCAAAATCAACCAATTATCTTCATGGGGTTCGGCCATCCAAAGTGGCCAACCCCTATGGTCCATTTCCATCATTCTTTGACACCATCTTCCATGGTTTAGACCTATGCCAAATTCGGCCATACATGACCAAATTATGTCATCCAAATTCATAACTTAACACTCATATTTAAAACCAAAATCCATAAGAATTCTTACCAAATTTCTCAAGCTTCTTGTCTTGCCTTTACTCTTTACTTCCTATCCTTCTTTGCCTTCCTTCCTTTGCTGGTTTATGCTTGATCTACTGGTGCAAACACCTCTGCTATTCCAGCCAGGAAAACGAATTGGAGAGAGGGAGAGAGAGATGGGAAATCTTAGATTTTCAATGTAAAAATCGGCTAACCATGGTGGTCATTCCCTTTTGTACTTCAGCCCTCAAGACCCCTCCATTCCCTCATCAATTCTTATAAAAAACGATGGGTCTTGTGTGCTATCCAATACACCCCTTGGCACCTTCCAATGCAGCCTCCCAACTCCCCAAGCATCACCTCCCATTTCTCACGTATTTCATTTAAAATCCATCATGAAAATCACCCCAACAAGTCCCCAACGTGTGGGACTTGTTTTGGTGGTTATGACTGAGCCAACCTACTCATATTCTCTTTGAACTCACTGATTTACAGTCTCATTGATTTCCATTTTGACTCACCCAACTCACATGTCCAACTCACCTCATTAATTGGCAATTATTTAATGCATTTGAGTCAACTCATTCTTAATTCAAATTAAATAAAATCAGTTCCACTTAACCTGATTTAACTCACCATTGAACTCATTTGTGGGCCCACACAATCGGCTGTGGTCAACAAAGTCAACCTGACCCGTTGGGTCCCCCTTTAGCTCCTTGACCCGTTTTTGACTCCATGACCCAATTATGGGTATTTTGGTCATTTGTAATTGGTTTTCACATGTGCATCAAGCCTACCCATTTTTACTCCACTTGATTTCCAATCAAATCAGCTTAAGCCCATTTAATTTAAGCTCACACAACAGTCAAATAATCCATTAAGACCCGTTGGGTCCCATTTGGGCCCTTTGACCCATTTAGCCATTTTTTACCCAATTGATGCACATTACCCATCCAATCAAATTTGACATTTATAATGTGTTCATAGGATCTTAATTTGAGCAATGGGCCCCAGATTTTCCTTATTTAACATTACAAACACTTAATTTAACAAAATAGGGGCATTTTCGTAATTATCCACTTCATTGAGAAATTGGGGTGTTACATTTCTCACTTCATCTTTGGATGGATTTGAGATCCAAGGCCCATGATGTTTTGGCCACCATTAAATCCAAGAAATGGACCCCAAATCTTAAACCTTAAAAAAAATCTAACCTCTTGTTTAGAAATACTTACAGATCCGACGGCTCTTTTGACTTTTCTTCCTTCTCTTGGATTCCTTGGCCTTCTTTCTTCTTTTTCTCCTTTGTTGGTCGGCCAAGATGTATGATCAAGATGAAAATATCAAAGCTTGGGTTCGGCCAACATGGGGTGTGTTTGAGAGAGGGAAGGGAGGAGAGGATGAGAAAGAATACCCTAAGTTTTGATCTTGAAGTGGTGGGCTTATGCTTGCATTTTTCCTCTCTTTTCTTCTCTTCTTCTCTTCTTAGTTTTTCTTCTTCTTTTCTCCTTGAGTGAGGGACGGCAATGAGAGGGAGCAAGAGAGGGAGAGAGTGAAATGAGAGTGGAATGGAGAGATGAGATGAAAACCCATCTCATCCCCTTGGTTGCTTATACTATACTCCATCATTAATTCCTCCCACCAACCAACATGGGCTAATGTGCTTAGTGGTGGTGGTTGGGATAAACCACCACTTAAGCCAACGGTTTTGATCTTGGAGATGAGTTGGTTTGGTCTTCCATCTTTGACCATTTGACCACATTTGATTAACTTAATCATTTGATTAATTAGATTATTGACTTAGGTTAATCATTTCTTATTTAATCTAATTACATTTCTTTAAATTCCCTCCATGTATCCACCCATGGTTGACCAATTAAACCATGGTGGCCGGCCCCACCAATCCTTGGTCCACACGCCACCTCACTTGGTGAAGTGGAGGTGGGTCCCAATCAGCCATGTCACCTTGGTCTTATTAAAATTAACTTAGGTGATTTAAATCCATTCAATCCATTCCCACTTATTGGATCACCATTGGGCCCATGGCCCAATTACATTCACCTCCTACCCATTTACCTTAGAGCTTAAATTATCTTGACCCATTGGGTCCCAAATGGGTATTGGGCCCAATTTGACCATCCTTGGCCCAATTAACTATCATTGAACATTTAAATGAGTATCATCCAACCCATGGTCCATTGGACCATACTTGGGCCTTTGCCCCAAATTTTGATCCACTTAACATCTATTCCATCAAAATTCCCAATTTCCATCATTAAAATAAATAATAGCCACATATATATTGATTTAAAAATTCTGGGCTATTACAAAATTGGGCCGAGCTAAGCTCCACAGGCTATCATTGGGCCAGGCGACAAGTAGCCCAAGAGCGTATTACAGTTGGGCCAGGCCAATGTGCACTTCAAAATCCAACAAAGGCCCAAGTCCTCAAGTTTAAGTCCAAAATCCACTGGAGGCCCATGTGATCATTTATAGGTCCTAAAAGCTAAGCCCATAACCCATTCACATGCCCAAAGCCTTGTCCATTCGAATTTCGTCTCTACCATTCATTCTCCATCTTAAATATTAACCATTCATCTCATGCATCAAAATTAGGTAAACCCTAGAGCCACATTTCCATATCCATTGCATACATTCATCATCTTAGATCTAGGCCATCCAATTCATCCATCATCATAATCAACCTTTTAATCTTCAACCCCCATTAGGAAACTTACCTTCTATAGAATTTATTTTGACCAAATTACCTTAGGGCCCCTAGATCTAGATCATATTCAATCCTAGCCATTCATCCACAAAACCCTAAATCTATAATAATTTGGAACCCAAGCAACTCCATCCTATCCATGCGCCCATCTTGTCATGTACACATCACCACTCAATCCACACACTCCACACAATTTTGCACAATCTCCACCACCTCATGCGCATATCATTAAGTCAACACCCTAGCCATGTCATCTCCCAATCATCCATCCATCCATTCATTCTAACTTTCAATCCCATCCATTCATTGCATTGCATTGTATTAAAACCCTAAAACACATGTAAAATTCACCCATACCCTATCTTCTCTTCTAAATCCCAATTTTTTCTCCAAATTCGTATCTTCTCTCATTCTTGGCTTAGCCACCAAGCCAAGCCACCCCAAAAATCGTGTATGCCTTGTAACCCTAGCTTTTTCAACTTAAAATCTCCTCTATCCACTTCTAAATGAGATCCAACCCAAGCCATCAATTCACAACTTAACCCAGATTTAATCCCAACCGTCCATTCCAACCCATGGCCTATAAATAGAGCACAGAGGCACACCATAGAATTCGAATTTGACTTGGAGTGCAAGAGGACCGAAGGATGAAGAGAAAAGGCAAGAAGATAGAGACACCACTCAAATTTTACAAGTAAGAGTTGTACATTTTCATTTATTTTGTCTTTCATTTACTTAATTTTATGTATGCCTGTACTTGAATTCTTTCATTAAATAAATAAAAGAGGTTTCTTTTAGAATCCTGGAAAGTCCGATTATTCAGATTTCTTTTCAATGACCTTTTATTTAATTTAAAATATGTATACTTTGTTTAATTAATGGTTAGAACTTAGGTTGTAAGTGTTGAATCTGAAATCTAAACATTAATTAGATAAAAGTTTATGAATTTTTAATTAAATGGCATGAATTGAATTTTGAATTCTAAGCGTTGAATTTCAGATCCAGGTTTCTTATTTGTTCATTTATTTTTGGTGGTGAGAGAAGAATTCCATAACCACCTTTAAGTTATGCATTTAGTTATTCTGTCATTTACATTATTTGTCAATTCATTTCCTGTCTTTAGTTACATTAGTCAATTTGTATGTTTGTTGTATAAAAATTGTTCAATATATGTTTTTGTTATGAATCTTGTATATTTAATTTTTAATTCTTTAATCCTTTCTATTCAAACTCTCTCTCTCAAGATTTTTTAAATAGGGTCGGAGCTGTGATATTTTGATCTTAAAACATGTGATTTTAAATTAAGATTACACTACTATTATTCATGTTTCACCAATTTAATAAAAAAAAGAAGAAGGATTTGATTCTCGACTTGTTAAATTTATAAGTTAGATTGTAATGGTGTTAATTTTGATTTTCTAAGATCTTGCAACACCCCGAATTTTCATTTCATGATTATATATTGGAATGGTTTATTTAAATTGTGAATTAATGGTATTTGATATTTAAATAATTGAATTGGACGTTAAATGGGTAAGGAGTTGGGTCAATTATCCAATTAAGATCCATTGGATCATGGATAGGAGTTGATTTGAACATAATTGGGTAAATGTAATTAAATGGGTCAATTGCCCAATTGGGACCCAATGGGTCATGGATAGGAGTTGGGTCAATTACCCAATTAAGATCCAATGGATCATGGATAGGAGTTTATTTGAAAGTAATTGGGTAAACATAATTAAATGGATCAATTGCCCAATTGGGACCCAATGGGTCATAGCTGAGCTGATTAAGGTTAATTTAATTGGGACAACTATCCAATTAAGAGCCCATGCATTAAATCTACCTCATCAAATGAGGTGGCATGTAAGTGACATGGCAAGGATAGGACCCAGCCATGTGGTGACCATGTCACCACATGCATGATCGGCTAAGTCATGGTTGACTTGGTCAACCATGAATGAGTGAACTCAATTGAGTTCCAACTAAATTGAGTTCAAATTGAATTGAGTTCAAGTGTTGAGTTTAAAAGAATTAAGTTGCTTGAGTTAAGTAAGTCCAAATGACTGAGTTCAATTGAGTAAATAAGGCTTGAGTTGGAGATGAGTTAAGATGGAAGTTGAAGAGACTTCCATCTCAAGGTGAGTTAAGTGGGAGATGGAGAGTTTTCATTTCAATGGATGAAACTCAAGGCAAACACGTTGGGAAGGTGTAGAGATGTCTTGGTTTTAGCCAAGGGTCTCCTTCGTTAAACCAAGGGACTCCTTGGTGAGGCAAAGTTTTAAAGAGGGGAAGTGGAAGAGCCTTGGGGCTGTTACAAAGGGTGGAAGAAATCGAAGAGCAAGGAAGGAGGAAAGAAGGATTAATGAAAAAGATAGACCAAAAGAAAGAACGAGAAGGGAAAGAAGGTAAGTCTCATGTTTAATTAGATGGGAATGAGATTAAGGAAGTCATGGAATTGGCCATGGGTGGGATCCAAGAGTGGTTAAAATAAATGGTCAAACTGTTATATGGTCATGGAATTGGTATCTATTCAAGGAATGGATAGGTGTTGAAAACAAACAATTGAAGGATTGAATACACAACCACATGATAAGGGTACAAAGGTTAGAATGGTTATGAAAGACCCTAGCTTTGACTTGTGGGGGGGGGGGGGGGGGGGGGGGGTGGGGTGTAGTAAGTACATCAAAACTTATACAAATAATAATATGCATGTTTAAAAAGGATAAGGGGTGGATTTCTTGAAGAAAGGATTTATAAAATAATCAAACAAAAAAGACTGACTGTAATTTGGGATTCAGTCAACTGAACTAGTAGTGGCCGAATCATAAATAAGTTTCTGTGAGTTTCAGCCGATTGAATCTTGTGATTCTGTCGATTGAACATAGACGTAACGAATAAGAAAAGGAATCCGGCATGTTTCATTCGAATGAACCTATTATTTAGTTTACTGAATGATTACTTATCAAACACGAAAATTGTTGATTGAGGATTCAACCGACTGAATCTATACTGACCGAACACACAGTTAATCTGATCCAAAGTCAGCCGACTGAATCTGTGATTCAGTCGACTGAAAGTGAATTGACCACGAATGCAGAGGGTTTGACTCAGAGTCAGTCGACTGAATATATGATTCAGCTGACTGAAAGGTTAGCGATTTAAGGGATAACAGTACTGAGTTGGGTTTCAGCCGACTGAATATGTATTTCAGTCGACTGAAAGTCTGCAGGTAAGGCAGAGGACTGTATTCGGGTATGATTCAGTTGATTGAATTCCGTATTCAGTCGACTGAATTGAAAAGTTGAATTTTTGCATGATGTTTCCAGAAACTTTAGTCAGCTGGAAGGATATAAGGGATGATTTAAATTAAATGGATAATTAAATTGATTATTGTATGCGATTGAATTCATTAAGGTAAAGAGATTTCGCAAACGGGTGTGCGATTGGTTTTGACGTAATCGTTGCACGTCACGTCACAAAACAACAAGGATATTATACGGGACCTTGGTAGGATTCCTACCTTATTGAAATACAAGTGGATCTTATATATATATATATATATATATATATATATATATATATATATATATATATATATATATATATATATATATATATATATATATCTGTGTGTGTGTCTGTGTGCTGCTGATTTGTATTTCCAAACATGACGACTTACTTTGATTAAATAAATGAAATATGGTAATGAACTGTTTTCGATGGTAACATGCGATTTGAAATGAAATGGCATTATTGCATTCATGAACTCATGCATGGCATGGGGGGGAGTACATGGGACAGCATGCCAAGTTATGAGTTGTCCGGACATGACTTGGGGCTTGAAAACTAGCTTGAAAGAAGCTATATGAACCATTGATATTTTGGCCGTGTCCGGGATTGCTAGATAGAGGTACGGTGTAATTTGGGCCAAAGAGCTCCTAGGTAACTAGCCCAAAAACCCTGCGCACAGGGAGGAGTAAACACTCCATTGGTAATTCCGATTAACATACGTGGGGAAGTATAACAGTGACTTTGTGGTGCCGTCACAAAGTACTGCAGACGTAATTGGCCAAGGCAACACCTTGATATGGCTTTATTATATCAAGGAAACTATTAATATGATTTGTATTGTGATTGGATATGGAGATTGGGTGAGGGATCATTGGCATATGACACCCATGACTTGACACATACATTAACATGATTTGGATATGATTATCATGTGTTGTTTTAATACCTTGAGATGCTTTACTGTTTTGATTTGATGTATTTATCACGATTTTATATTGATCCTATGTGTACATAACCTTATTTGGAATTCCTACTGGGCACGTTGACTAACGCCCTACTTCTACCTTTTAGATGATGAAACAGGGAATGGAAAGGACATCGGACATGAATGAAGCCAAACATAATAGCTTGGGCAGTTTATGTTTATTTTACTTAATTGATTAAGTTGATGTATTGGGAGAACTGTTAATTTTGGGATTGTAATAACTTAGATTATTTTGCTATGGTTTGATGATATTTTGAATATTTAAACTTCAATTAATTTTATGTGATTGACTTCCTTGCTTAATATTGATGTCATGTATATGGGTGAAATCTTATCCATATGTTTATTCCGCAAGTATTCTTTAGTGTGTGAACTGTTTTAGTGGACTTGGTCCACACACACGTATAGGTGGCCAGTTAAGGGTCGGGTTTTGGAAACCTGGACTTAGCTCGTGTCGTGACGTTTACCCGCTCTCTCTCACTCTTTATTTTTTTTAAAAAAATATGTTCTGATTTTCAGCGAGTGAAAGAAGGCGGGGCGTTACAGATCTAAATTAAAATTGTAATCCCATGTATTAGATTTCTTAAGATTACATATTTTAAAAGGTACTAATTTAATTTAAGCATATATTTTGTATATTAAATGGTTCGTACGTTTGTGAGATTTAAAAATACAAAATTTGCACATCAACAGCTACCGTACTCAAGCTCTATCAGGAACCAACAATTCTCCTAACACGCCTCATAACTCAGGGTGCAAAACATGTGACATGTCTTTTAAAACCCGCATGGTCTCTCCCGACTGGTTGTTTGCCCACAAATAGTCCACTGAACTGAAACACAACGGAGCACACAACTCTCTCTGTAATAATGTCTGATTTGATGAGCAGGACTTCGATCTCAATGTAACACTGTTGACTCGAGTATCTCACATAGACTAGCTCTTTACTCAACCCAAACTGGTCCAAAAAGCTCTAAGAAGTTGGTCATCCTCACCCTAAGGAGATAGGTGAGTTCTGTCAATCTATCCACTACCACCCATACCACCAATCCATGATGAAGAATAAGTCAAAGTATCTACACACGACACCTTCCATGTTGTGTCGCCACTAATCTGCTTTGCAGAGTCAAATCACCACATGGTCTCACTGTCTAGTTATCAGGCGCACTGCCACACATCATAGAATCCCATAGTCTGATTATCCGTGTACCTGGACGCTGAATCTCTAAGGCTCTACCACTCAACACTGGCTGACCTACCCTACCGTATAGAGTGGTTGCTCAAGTCTCTGTACATGATCAACAATAGCTCTATGAAACTTCATTCATCACATCTGCTTCATGCTCAATCCTTTCTGAACAAACAAGTACTCAAAACCACGGCGATTTGGGATACTCAGAACCTCCCTCACGACAAATGGATACCTCCAATCTGAGCACAATATCATCGCTGTCCATCCTGAGCTATTAGTGAAAAGGTCATGCTCATCAATCTCTAGTCATCTCGAATCAGAAGCGACCAATTATCCATCCTGTATCAGCGCGCAGCCTTTACCATCCCTGGAAACATCACCATAAACTGTACACCCAATGTCTTCCTCTGCCTCCGGTACGACTATCATTATATGGTTGTCTGCCTCCACTCAAGAAAAACTGCTTCACTGCCATCATACTAAGAACTGACTGCTCTCTCTGGCCAGTATAATTGTGAGCACAACCACTATGAGTAATTTGAATAGACCGCCATACACGACCTCAGCCTCATCCTAACAAACCTGCCACACTACTTGTTAAACCCCACATGGCCCAGGTATGCCTCTTGGACTGAAACTCACATCTAACAAAACCCCATTTGATGACACTTCCTCGAGAAGCAGCATAGATCCCTTCAATTGTTTTAACAAGTTGTCAATCCTCCATAGAAGGTCCTCATCTTTTTTTATAACTCTGCTCAATTTTTGCCACTCACTTCAACAGAGACATGATAGACAAAGGCGTCTCCACCATTGCTACTCCCAAGCTCAAACCATGGTGAAGTTTGAAGTCACTGAGGGAGGGGCTTATTTAAATTAGGTCAAATCTCATAACCAAAAACCAAGAGGTACCATCACATCACTCACATCAGTAGGATGTATCATCCCATACGAGGTGCTGCCACCGCACTCTGATCACTGCAAACTCTGGTCAAACACCCTAACTTCCCGATAGCAAGACAAATCGGGTCTTGAGCATACGCACACTGACCGGGGGGATAAACAAACTACTCATCAATACTCTGTTCTCCAAAGTCTCTATCATAGGTCGAGGAATTTCTAGGATCTCTGGGTTACTGTCCCCGGTATGGGCTCCCCTACTTAAACAAGTGCTCATTCACGCCACGAGTCAATCCACAAAATGAAAGTCTGACCAAGCTCAATACCAGGCAAGAACCCAAAGAAAAAATACATCTCTAGCACTCAAGCTCAAGGGCGACTCCATCAGGCTCACCACAACAACCTAGGGAAGTCCAAACACTACCCATTAACTAGGCTTCATCTACCCTATCATACAGGGGATGAAACTAATCTCCATTCACCATCACACACATCTCTAACCCATGCACATTCCGAGAGTTGAACCGTGATCTGATACCAACAGTAATGACCTATCCCACTACGGGCACGTTAAAACCGATACAAACTCCCACACCTCGTGATAATACTATTTCGTGTACCTTTTTTCAATGGGAGGCATCGCTCCCGTAACTTACACTTAAACCAATAGCCAAAAGTGTACTAATAAAGTATTCATCATAATTAAAAGAAATTACATCGCCCAATTATTACATTCATCCAACTCATGCATGGATACAACTCATATACATTAACAAGCTCTGAAGTACAAGATGGAACTATGATAAAAATAAAGTTGTAGCTCCACGCCCAGCACCCAATTGAGGGTCCCGTCAACACCTTCTCTAACAAGTACATGTAAGGTAAGGGGTGACCTTTACATGCCCAGTGAGGGTAACTCAAGCATCATATATCATCAACCATACACTACATATAATCATATGGACATATCAATGTCTAGGATGTCTATATGCACGACCATGCAAATGTGTTCCCTACCCCTAGCACATGGGCCCACATCTATCGAGCCTCCAGTACATCCTCTAACCAACCCAATGCAACTCTATGGCAACTCCCTCATATGTCCATCCACTACAGTCCACACACCCACGGGTACACAGACAGATCCCCAACTAGATCAGGGTCCCTGGTCCTCAACTAGGCCCATGACTCTCCCAGGACAACCCGCACACCTACCACCACCAACCCATGAGTCGGGTGAATTAGTGTCCTAAACAGACTATCACACGGGAGTAACCACCGCATCACTCCTCAACGGACTGCCAACCAAACCCATCTATGGCCTCCTCAACCAAGCACCTTACTCTCGGTAGTCACACCTGTAACCTCCGGCCCCATCTGTCGGTCTCCACACAATCGGCACATACACCCCTCACAGAATTCCATAGGCCTTCTACCGAGTGAATCGGCCGAACTCACTCGTTAGGTAACCATAAACTCCCAATGAGTCAACACCCACAACACAAGTCACATCAATGAACTCCAAGGTTATAACCACTGGTAATCACACTACCACACCCTCAACCAAATGTAGGCGAACAGACACTCAACCCACCTGGACCCCAGGGCCACCCAATACGTACTCAATGTACTCTACGACCACCTTACCTTTAGGTTCACCTCTAAAGATATCCATGCACACCACAGACTAGTACCACGAGACGTGAATCACCATGGGAGTTGTCCTCGACTATGCCAATAACCACGGGAGCTATCCTCCACCGTGCTAATAACCACGGGAGTTGTCTTCCTCCGTGCCAGCGAGAGTTTTCCTCCACCACTGCAAACAACCATGGTGAGCGATCCTCCACCGTGCTAATAACCACGGGAGTTGTCCTCCACCGCTGTAAACAACCATGAGAGCTATCCTCCACCGTGTTAATAACAACGGGAGTTGTCCTCCACCGTGTCAGCGAGAGCTGCCCTCCAACGTTGCAAACAACCGCGGGAGCTATCCTCCACCGTACTAATAACCACGGGAGTTGTCCTCCACCGCTGCAAACAACCATGGGAGCCATCCTCCATCGTGCTAATAACCACAGGAGTTGTCCTCCACCCTGTTGGCAAGAGTTGTCCTCCACTGCTGTATAAAACCACACACTCTGGTACCGTGTCTTTGATGACCTCTAAGTCGGCCTTGGGCAAGCTAACACTCAACCCAAGAACTTCCAGAGGTTTCGATAACCACCTCACAACATGTCCCTCTTGGAACTTCCGGGCACCTCGCCCTCCAAACCGGACCACGCTTCTCTCATAGGCATGTCTGAAGATCATAATGGCAGACCTGACAGTCTAAACCATACTCCATGTTCCTCTTGGGACTCCCATCCACCTCACCCTCTAAACTGGACCACGCCTCTCTCATAAGCATGTCCTGATGTCACAAGGATAGACTTGGCAGTCAACCCCACTCTAAGGAGTACATCCACCCATGTCCAACATTGGGTAACCCATTGTCCGACCACACTTCAGCTGCACAGTCTTGGTTAACATCCCAACCTTAACTCCCCAATAAGCTAGGAGGAGTCTCTAGATCCTGATGTGGCCTAGTACCCATGCCCCACCAGCATTCCATATACACTAGTTACATGTATGCAGAATTATCTATAGGCAAGTTATCAATGCAGGAATGATGAATCATAATCTAATATATGCATTATCATCTATCACATGATAACATGTTCAATCAAGCATAGTAGGCAACACCATCTATTATCTACCGCATGGAAATCCACGACATGTTAGGTAAACTTCAATCACATGCATAACAGGTTATCAAACACTCCAACAAAAAATGTTATCACACCACCAACCAATCATAATATCATATAAATGATTCATATTTGCTCCTGCGAGCACTGGGTATGAATACACTCGAATGGGGTCTCCGCCACATACTGGTATCGATAGTACCCTTGCCGAGTGGCTCATAACACCGGGGGACCTACATTCGGTGCATTCCATACCTACACATTAGATAGAGAAGTAATGCATAAAGTGCATGCTAAAAACGGTGATAGGTTCCCTCATCTGTCTGTGCACCTCAAAATCCCACAGATAAAAAATAGGTTGAAGGATTGATGGAAACATGTTTGGTTGCATTCCTTCAACCTATTTTTATCGCTTGGATTTTGAGGCGCACACACAGGTGAAGGAACCTATTTCCTTGGAATCTGCATGAAATGATAGACTATTTCCTAGGCTAGATTGAATCAATGAGAATTGAAACTAAAGATTCTAACTTAGACATAGACAGGTGGGTAGGTGGATTGGGAAATCGGGATGGATGTATGGGTGTGGGAAAATGGGTAAGGGGGAATGGGTGATGGTTTATCAATCATGGTAGATTGGACCAATGAACATGACTTTTTGATCACCTTGATCTAGTCACTTTACAAGAATGATTTGAGAAGTAAGAACACACAAAGAAACACTTGCATTTGAAGTTCACCCTTGATGAAGATGTGTTTCATGAACGGCTCTCCCAACGATCTAGTTGGTGATGAAGATGTAGCTTTTGTATGGAGCAATCACAATATAGGGAGAGGGGTTTCTAGGATTTAAGGTGTGCAAGAGTATGTAACGCCCCGCCCTTTTTCACTTGTATAAATCAGAGTGTATATATAAGTGAGAGAGGACGGGCCATTACGACGCGAGTCAAGTCCGAGTTTCTAAAACCCAACTCTTAACTGGCCACTATTACATGTTAGTGGACTAAGTCCACTAAAACATTTACATACGCTTATCTTATTGCTTGCGGAATAATTTATATGAATAAGATGTTATTCATTTTCTTAACATCATTAGGCAAGGAAAGCCAATCACCATAAAAATTAAATAAACTAAAGACTATCAAACATAACAAATAAGCTTTAAAGTGTCCCAAATAGTCTAAAATATTACAACCCAGAATACAAGTCATCCGAATACATCATTGAAATCAAAACTAAGCAAATTAAACTTCAATCTTCCAAGCTCCTACTGTAATAGCCCGAATTTTCGAATCAATATATATTTGGCATTCATTGATTTTAATTTGAATTTTGACATGATGGAATACCAAATGGATCAAAAGTTGGGACAAGGGTCCAAGAATGGCCCAATTGGGCCATGGATTGGATGAAATCCATTTAATGTGTCAATGAGGACTAAGCGGGTCAACGATGGTCAAAGTGGGCCCGATAGCCATGTGGGGCCGAATGGATAAAAAAAAATTGGTTCCAACCCTAAGGTAAGTGGGTAAAGAAGGAATCTAATTGGGCCATGGGCCCAATGATTACCCAATAGACCATGAATTAGAATTAATTCATTTAATTGGTCAATGGTAAAATAATTGGGTCAACTAGCCACACGGGACCCAATGGGCCAAAGTAGGTAAGCCCTAAGATAAATGGGAAAGACAAAAATATAATTGGGCTATGGACCCAATGGTGATCCAATTAAGATAAATTAAATAGATTAGATAATTATAAAACTATCTAAGTTAAGATGTATCAAGATTAAGTAATATGGCCAAATGGGGCCCACCTCCACCTCACCTATTGAGGTAGCGTGTGGACCGGATCTTAGAGGGAATTTAATGGGATTAAATTAAGTGGGAAGTGATTAATTAAATTAACCAAGGGATCAAGGTGATCTAAGTTAATTAACCTAAGATTAAAATGGTCAAATGGTCAAAACCACTCCAACAAACACAAACCACTTCAAGAAAACACAAATTAAAACCATGGATTAAAGGTGGTGGTTTTATCCCAACCACCACCATTAATGCATGTTGGTTGGTGAGGAAGTTAATGTTTGAGTGAAGGCTGCTCCAACCATCTCCATCTCATTTCAAACAAACATTTTCACTCTATCTCTCCCTCCCACTCTCAAAGGGTAAAATCTTGTTTTCCATCACCTTCCCCTCTCCCTCTCTCAATCTAACCCCATCTACCATTGCCGATCCAAGCATATTTCACCATTGATCAAGCACATCTAGCCGATCAAACTAGGAGAGGAAGAAGAAAGGAGGCCAAGGAAGTCGACGGGAGCGACAAAGACCGGAGGAGTCGTCGGATCGTAAGTATTTTCTAAACAAGAGATTTAAATTCTTTTAGGGTTTTAAGATTTGGGATCCATCCTTGTCATGTGATGGTGGCCAAAGTTATTTTAGGCCATGGATCTAAAAACCATCAAATGATAGGGTAATAAATGGATCAAATGGATCAAATGGAAGGCTAAGAAAATGATTAGGGATGGTTTGTATTTAAATTTTTAAGCATGGGATTGTATAAAAAAAAAGAGATTGGAAGAAATGTTGGGCCATAGGGTTCGGCCATGTAGCATGGCCGAACCCCATGGTGGATAATTAAATGATGGATGATGGAATTATGGAAAAATATGGAGAAAAGGGTTAGGGTTCATAATTGCTAAGTGATTGATGATTTTTTTTAAGAGGTTTTAAATAAGGAAATTTCATGAAAATATGGGTGGTCTTTCATGGCCTTGAAAGGCATAGAATGGAATGAATGGATGACCATACATGGCCGAACCCCATGGTGAATAATGGGTAAATTATTAAGATTATAAGGTTTAAAGATAATGGAGAAAAATGATAGATTTAAATGGATTTATTGAGTATAGAATGTGATGTTTAAATGGGATGAAAATGGTGATGTAAATGGATGATTTAATTCAAATGGAGGTATGATGTTTTAAAGAAATCATGGACTATAGGGTTCGACCATACAAGGTGGCCGAACCCCATGGTTAGTGATCTATGAGGGTTAGGGCTCTTAAATGCTCAATGGTTAATGATTTCTAAGTTTTGAAAAATTATGAGTATGGTATGTGATTTTTTCTTATGGGTATTAAAGGATGGAAGTGTTGGGTTAAATATTTTTGAATTATGGAGATAGTGAGGAAGTGGTTGGTGGTGTAAATGGACTTTAAATGTGATTAAAGATCCAAGGTAAAAATGAGGGAAAGACATCATGGGTTCGGCCATGGTGTATGGCCGAACCCATGACCCATGTTTTTAGGTCAATTGTGGACTAAGTTATGGTTTATACATGTGGTTAAGCAAATGGAAATTTGGGTAAGTAAATGGTAAAATTTAAATGGATTTACAAAGTGTATGGTATGGGTTTTAAAGGGCCAAAATGAATGAAGGTTAGTGATTTTAAAATGGATTATTTTTGGGACAAAACATTAGTCTTTAAAATGGCCGAACCCTAGGGTGGTGATTAGTGGTTTTAATAAATGGAAAATGATGTAGAAGAATGCTAGATTTTAATGGATTTATGAAAATGATATGCGAGATTTTAAATGGGATGAGAATGGGGACTTAAATGAATAAATTAAATTCATTGGCGATAGGATTAAATGAGACAAAATGGATCCAAAAGAAGGGAGATAGGGTACCATGGGTTCGGCCATGGTGTATGGCCGAACCCATGATCCCTTTGTGGGCCACCTTTAGGGTCAAACGTGAAAGGACATATGGGATTAAATGTTTTTCAAAATTAAATAATAGGTGACTGATTTTATGATACTAGGTCATGATTAGATGGATCTAAGTATGAATAAATTGTTGGACTTAGAACGTACATAAGTGAATGGATGATTGAACCATGGGAGAGGAATGGCAAAATGGTAAATAAGTGCCACATTGAAAAACC
Organism: Chimonanthus salicifolius; assembly: GCA_013350335.1. Lineage (NCBI taxonomy): Eukaryota > Viridiplantae > Streptophyta > Magnoliopsida > Laurales > Calycanthaceae > Chimonanthus > Chimonanthus salicifolius. The sequence continues at coordinate 73,021,879 of CM023536.1, read as the reverse complement.
ATAGGTTCGGCCATAGAACATGGCTGAACCCTATGGGGATTAGACATGAAATCGGATATTACGAATGATGAAACGAAACATATAGATGCTGCGTTTTAGGCTCGCTCATTGGAATATTTGAAATGGCCAAAAATTCGGATTTATGTATATGTTTTAACCAATGGATAATGGGCTAAGTTAAGGGCTGATTTTCGATAAAATTGTAACATAATTAATGGCCATTAATGGGTCTAAGTAGATGGATCAATTATGGACTCAATCATGGAAAAACGTATGGACTGATTCGGTAAATGTAATAAGGTATCGGGACGTTGCAAACGGTACACGATCGGCGACCGGATTATCGAGCGGAAAACGTAACGGAACGCTACGCGGTATTCGGTAGGATTTCTACCTCTTTGTAAGCCGTGGATATGTGATGTTTATTTTAATCTATTTTGATGATCATGGGACTTGTGTTATGTTGAGTTTTAATTTATGAATTATATGATGGTGTTATGGATTATATTTTAACATTACACATTATATGGCTATGTATGGTATATTAAATTTATGGCTTACCTATATACTACATAGCATAATGCACGTACATCTCATGCATGGCATGGGCGGGAAAATAATGAAACCGGAGTCCATGCTTCGTCGGGGCGACCGAGAATCAGATATGGGGATAGCCTGAGGGCTATGACCGGAGTCCATGCTCCGTCGGGGCGACCGAGAATCAAACATGGGGATAGTTCGATAACCGGAGTCCATGCTCCGTCGGGCGACCGCGAAGCAAACATGGGGACAATACATTGTATGATCATACGGATGATGGGTGGGACACATGACATAAGCACCCATGGCATAGCATCCATTTACATGCTTATTTTGTTATATTTTATTGTATCGGTATGCGTGTTATCACTAATCCATGTGCTAGCCCTACTCGGAGTCCTACTGGGCGCGTTGACTAACGCCCTACTTCTACCCTAGCTGATAACGCAGGAGAGGCAGGAAACGGTGGACATACTGGAGGCCAAGATTAGGAGCTTGGGAAGCGCATTCTTAGTTTATTTAAGTTTACATTTTGGAGATGTAATTTTAAAGTAACTTAGCTTGTCGGATTGTATAAATTTACATTTCTTGCGTTGTTTTGGACTTTAGATATGGACGATTATATTTTGTGATATAAATATGAATCATAGGGGCATTTTGGTAATTCAATGTTGTATCTTCCCTTCTATCTAAAAACCGGTAGGATAAACTCTATTATCATGTTCCGCAATGATTATAATCCGTGAGCTTACTTCCGACGCGTGAACCATTCTCGTGGACTTAGTTCCGCGCACGCGTGGGGTTGGCCAGTTAAAGGTCGAGCTTTAGAGGTTCAGACTTAACTCGCATCATGACGTCCGCGCCCTCTCTCACTCTCCTTTTCAAAAAAAAATAGACTCTGATTTTCGAAAAACGAGTGAAAAAGGGGCGGGCGTTACACCTACTAATCCTTTTTCCGTCACGCTTGGCTCCCTTCCGATCCTACGTCCTTTTCGTTAGCATTTTTGTTTCAACATCTATAGGGTAGAAGTAGAGCATTAGTCAACATGCCGAGTAGGTATTCCAATTAGGGTTAGGGTACACATAGGAGTAATAATAGAATATCAAAAATCAAGGGTTTATACATCATTAATGGCATATTTGTAAAAACATCTTGTAAGTAATAAAACAATGCATTATGTCCATATCACAATCATGCTAACATAAGTGTCATGTCATGGGTGTCAATGCCAAATAAATCCCACCCAATGTTCATACCCAATCACATCATAAATCAATCAATGGTTTCCTTGGCCAATTATGTCCACAGTGTTTGATGCGGCAACCACCAGGGCACTGTATACCCATCCACAAATTAACCGGGATTGCCAGTGGAATGTGGGCTCCTCCCTCTACGCAGGTTTTCGGGACTGACTACCTAGGTGCTCTTTGGCCTAATTACGCCGTACTTTTCTATCAACCGGATGTGGCCAAATCTCAACGGTTCATATAGCTTCATATAAGCTAATCTCAAGTTCAAGTCTTGTCTGAACCGCTCAGGACTTGGCTTGTTGGTCATATGTGTTCCCTCCCATGCCATGCATGAGGTGATGTATGCAAGAATGTCATTTCATTTAAAATACATCCTATAATTGAAAATCAACTCATAATCATATACAATTTATTTAGCCAATGTATTCATCATATTTTGAATAAAACAAGTGTCATACGATACTCCATAGTGTTCTCAATGAGGTAGGAATCCTACCAATGTCCGATATACTATCATTTCTTGTCTTGTAAGGATAACGCTAACGGTCGTGTGAGACGAATCACGATCCCTTTGTGAGCCTCTTTACCTCATCATATTCAAACATACATATTAGTTTGATTTTCCATTTTAATTTCATCATCCCTATTTCCATCTAAGTTCCATGTCTATTTCTCAACGCATTTACGTATCATAGTCTTTAAACCGGTTAAGACCCTCAATGGGGTTCATGTTCACAAAAACCCATGAATGGGGTTCGGCCATACAACAAGGTCGAACCTTATTTTTTGGTTTTTGATCCTCTTTTTAATCCTTATATTATTTTAAACAATGCTAGTCAATCATCATTCAGTTGTTTTTTCCATTTCTTAATCTAATAATCCCAAGTTAGTCATTTAACCTTTAAACATACATAGATCCATAAATTCATCTATGGGGTTCGGCTATAAAACATGGCCGAGCCCATTGTTCTTCCTTTTCATCTCTTTTCCATTCTATATCACTTTGAGGATGGGTTTTTCTTAAAAAAAATACATCCAACATGTTTTAGGTCACTTGATGGGGTTCGGCCATATAATATGGCCGAACCTCATCTAGTATCTCTTTTAGTCCTCAAATGGTCCCCATAAAAAAAAATAGGGTTCGGCCATGCAAGAGGCAATAGCCCGGATTTTTAAATAATAATTATATTGGCTATTATTTTTTCTAATGGTTGGAATTAAGAATTTTGATGGAATGAATGGTAAATGGATCAAAACTTGGGCAATGGCCTAAATATGGTCCAATGAACCATGGGTTGGATAATTTCCAATTAATAGGATCAATGATGGTTAATTGGGTCAAGGATGGTCAATTGGGTCAAATACCCATTTGGAACCGAATGGGCCAAGAGAGTATGAGTATTAGGGTAAATGGGTAGGAGGTGAATTTAATTGGGCCATGGGCCCAATGGTGATAAAAGGAATGGGGTCCATCTCATGGACAAATGTGGGAGTGAAATATCTAAGATGGCATAGCCGAATGGGGCCCAACTCCACCTCATCAAGTGAGGTGGCGGGTGGACCAAGACATAGGTGGGGCCGACCACCATGTTGACTTGGTCAACCATGGATAAGTCAAAGGGAATTGAGGAGGATCAAGGTGAATTGAATTGAATAAATTGATTAAAATTACCTAAGTTAAGTTTGAATAAATCAAGTTGGCATAATGAAGTGGGATCCAACTCCACCTCATCAAGTGAGGTGGAGGGTAGACCAAGACATAGGTGGGGCCAACCACCATGGTTGACTTGGTCAACCATGGATAAGTCAAAGGGAATTGAGGAGGATCAAGGTGAATTGAATTGAATAAATTGATTAAAATTACCTAAGTTAAGTTGGAATAAATCAAGGTGGCATAATCAAGTGGGACCCAACTCCACCTCATCAAGTGAGGTGGCTAGTGGGTCAAGGCATTGGTGGGGCCGGCCACCATGGTTGACTTGGTCAACCATGGGTGGATTCATGTAGAAATTAAAGAGAAATAAATGTAATTAAATTATGTAATTAAATGACCTAAGTTAAATATCAAATTAAATAAATGAGTTGCATTACATGGAGTGAGTTCAATGGGGGTGAGTCGCCTAGGAAATGGGTGAGTCAAATGGGTGGTTTCATCTCATGGAAACCACTCAACCATCAAGATAAAACCCACCCAAAACCGTTGGCATGGGTGGAGTGCCATGTGGAGGGCATGCTTCCCCCTTGGCTAGACCAAAAGCCTAGGTGGAGTGCATGCCTTGGCAAAAAATGAGATGGTGGTGCCACCTCATCCAAGCCCACCCAAAACCATTGGCCATGGAGGGGTTGGGAGTCCCATGTGGAGGGCATGCACCCTCCATGGCTAGAGAAGATCCTTAAGTTGGGGGCATGCTAGGGCATGCATTGGCCCAAAGGGAGGTGGTGATTCCACCTCATCCCAACCACCACCACTAAGGGACAAGAGGCCTAAGATTAAGGGCATGCATGTGATTCAAGCGGCTTTCATTTCTGATTCAAGCGGCTCTCATTTCTGATTCAAGTTCCCAAGTGGCTTCCTCATTGCCATGTCGTTCCCATACCACCTTGACGAACTGAATGGCGCGGTTCTGTAGCACTCTTTGTTCTTTTCCTATCACTCTGACCGGCTTCTCCACATACGTCACGTCGCTTTGCACATCGACTTCTCCACGTTCAACACATGTGAAGGATCAGGGTTGTACTTCCTCAACATGGACACATGGAACACATCATGCAAAGATGATAACTGTGAAGGAAGCACCAACTGATAAGCTACCTCCCCCACCCTCGTCAGGATTGGAAACGGCCCCACAAATCTAGGCGATAGTTTCCTCTTCTTTCCAAACCTCATGTGTCCCTTCCGTGGTTAGACTTTTAAGAACACTAAGTCTCCCACCTCAAACTCAAGGAACCTTCTCCTCTTGTCGGCATAGCTCTTCTGACGACTCTGCGTAGTGAGTAGGTGTTGCCGTATCAACTTGATCTACGCCGTGGTCTCCGCAACCAACTCGGGTCCAATCAATACAGGCTCACTGGCCTCTGTCCAGCACATTGGTGATCTGCATGGCCTACCATACAAGGCCTCAAATGGAGCCATCTGGAGGCTTGTTTGGTAACTATTGTTGTAAGAGAACTCCACCAGTGGCAAGTGATCCTCCCATCCACCTTTTAAGTCTAGCATACATGCTCTCAACATATCCTCCAACGTCTGTATCGTCCTCTCCGACTGTCCATCAATCTGTGGATGGAATGTTGCGCTAGTCAATATGTCGGTCCCCATAGCCGACTGCATGCTCTGCCATACTCTGCCGGTGAATCGGCCATCTCTATCAGACACAATAGTCCGGGGAATACCATGTAGTCTGATGATATCCAGGATATACCGTCGACCCAAGGTCTCAGATGAATTTGTCATCTTGATGGGGAGGAAGTGAGCAGACTTGGTCAATCGATCTACCACGACCGATATAGCATCGTTGCCCTTTGATGATCTTGGCAACCCTTACACAACAATCAATCATACCATGTTCAATTTAATTTCTATTTATATCTAAATCCATAAACCCAACTTTGTGGGGTTCGGCCATACACTATGGCCGAACCTCACCTCTTTGGTTTTAATTCCCTTTTTGCTCATTTAACTTAAGTCCAAGATCATATCACTTCTCATTCATTTAATCTAAACATACATAAACCCTAACTCCATCAAATCTTCCCCATGGGATTTGGCCATACACCATGGCCGAACTCGTGGTCCCTTATTTTTACCTATTACCTCCTTGCCATTACCCTATCACCTTATGTTTAGGTTCCAAAGCATAGGTCCATTAATTTATTTAATCATGCATAGCATAGAACCCTAATAGATCCCTCCATTCTTTAATTTGATCATTCATTCATTTTGATATATTAGATCCATAATTGACCCATAAAATTACTTCATGGGGTTCGGCCATACACCATGGCCTAACCCTATGATTTCTAACTTTCCAATTTCTCCATTGCATCCATTACCATTTCCAAGTCCATAAAATAAACCCTAGTGGGGTTCGGCCATATACCATGGCCGAACCTCACTCATTTGACTTTGGTCCCCCTTTTAATCCTTGATCTTCCACCTATTTCATACATGGTTTATGCTTAGCATCTTAGCCATAATAAAATTAGGGTTCGGCCATGCAATGGCCGAACCATGTCCTTAACCATATATCCATTTTAAACCCTTTTAAAACATTCATAGCATTTCATGGTTTTCATCCCTCAAAAACTCATAAATTAACCAATGTCTTTCCATAGGGTTCGGCCATACATATGGCCGACCCCTATGGTTCATCCTTCCATGAAATTACTATATTCATCCCCTAATTTTTCTTCCATGGGATTCGGCCATACACCATGGCTCAACCCTATGGTTCCTTTATTTAAACAAAATTATCAAAATACTTACCGGTTCCGCGACTCTTTCGGTTTTTCCTTCACTTCGACTTGTTCTTCCGATCATTTCCTTCCTTAGCCTCTTTTGTATGTATTCCTCTTTGTACTTGATCTTTCACACAGCTGGCTGCCCTCTCCTTCTCTGCACACTGCCGAGAACTCCTTATTGACAGAGCACACAGCGTCAAGCCCTCCCTTGATTTGTGTACGCCGAGCGCCCCTTCTTTCTTATGCTGCCTCTCTTTTATGAAACTTCCAATCGGTCCTATCTTTAGAAGATGCCGAGACCCTTCAATTTAGCAATTCCCTAGTATTGCTCTAGACAAAGGAAATGACATTTTAAAGAAACTCCAACACATCATCGTGGATGTGCATATCTTATGTATGGCCAAGCAACCTATATTTAATTTTAGATATCTTTTTTATTTGGATTAGGCAATCAGATGTCATTGCCTAATCCAAACTCATCTACACGTGTTGCCCATTTTAGGACAATCCTTGTTCGATTAAAACTCCTTGATTTTCTGAGAGGAAATCTAGCCTTAGCTGTGGTGTATGCGTATGTGTCATCCTCATCCAGACAGTTCCTTATTTATAGATATATTGCATTACCCTTTTAATTCAGCCCCATCTAATTAGGCTTGAACTCACTTGGTGGTCAACCAAGTTAACCAAGAACCCATTGGGTCCCAATTGGGCATTTGACCCAAATAGCAACATTGACCCAATTAAATGCTCCTTACCTATTTACTTTAAATTGAACCTTATAACATAACCGTTGGGTCCTAATTGGGCCATTGACCCAACACCTTACCCATCTAAGGTTCATATCCGTTAATTCACAATTTTAATGGCAAATTTCGTAAATATTGATAACATGGAATTCCAAAGTGTTACAATACAACGCTCTTTTTAAAATTTTCGTCCCGAAAATCGAGTGAAGTAGGGTTTCAAACATTTACATAAATAACTTAGGATGAGCTGTTCTCATTTCCGACTCGAGTTCCCAAGTGGCTTCCTTAATGCCATGTCGATCCCATACCACCTTGACAAACTGGATCGCTCGGTTCCGTAATACCCTTTGTTTTGTGTCCACCACTGAGACAGGCGTTTCGACGTATGTCACGTCGCTTTGGACCTCTATGTCTTGTATGTTCATTACATGAGAGGGATTAGGATTGTATTTCCTCAACATCGATATATGGAACACATCGTGCAAAGATGCCAACTGTGAAGGGAGTGCCAATTGATAAGCCACGTCCCCCATCCTTCTTATGATTGAAAACGGTCCCACATATCTTTGTGACCGTTTCCCTTTCTTTCCAAATCTCATATGTCCCTTTCGCGGCGAGACTTTCAAGAACACCATGTCCCCCACTTCAAATTTCCTGGAACCTCCTCCTCTTATCAGCATAGCTCTTCTGACGACTTTGTGCAGCCAATAGATGTTGTCGTATCACCTGTATCTGCGCTGTAGTCTCTGCAACCAACTCATGTCCAATCAATGCAGGCTCACCGGCCTCTGTCCAGCATACAGGTGATCTACATGGTCTACCATATAATGCCTCAAATGGAGCCATCTGGAGGCTTGCCTGGTAACTGTCGTTGTATGAGAACTCTACTAACGGCAAGTGATCCTCCCATCCACCCTTGAAATCTAGCATGCATGCTCTCAGTATATCCTCCAATGTTTGTATTGTCCTCTCAGACTGCCCATCAGTCTGTGGATAGAATGCTCTGCTAGTCAGTAGATCTGTTCCCATGGCCGATTGCATGCTCTGCCATACTCTACCGGTGAATCGACCATCTCTGCCGGACACAATAGTCCGAGGAATACCATGCAATCTGATGATATCCTTGATATACCGTCGACCCAAGGTCTCAGATGAGTCTGTCATCCTGATGGGAATGAAATGTACAGACTTGGTCAATCGGTCTACCACGACCCATATCGCATCATTGCCCTTTGAAGACCTTGGTAACCCTGTCACAAAATCCATGGAGATGTGCTCCCATTTCCATTCCGGCACTGGTAAAGGTTTGAGTAACCCTGATGGCTTCTGATGTTCCGTCTTAACCTGTTGACAAGTTAAGCAATGAGCCACAAATTCTACCACATCCCTCTTGAGTCCGTGCCACCAGCAATATCTCTTCAGGTCGTGATACATCTTGGTGCTACCCAGATGAATTGAGAGTTTGGTCTGATGCTCCTCAATCAGTAATTCTTTTCTGCAGTTCTTAGGCACATTTATTCTTCCTCGGAATACAAGACCTTGTCCTGGTCATAACTCCCATCCGGTATGACTTCACCAGTAGACATCTTGGCCCATATCTCCTCCACTTCCGGGTCTATCCGTTGTTCCTGTTCAATCTTAGTAACCATGTTGGACCGTATGATCAAATTGTACATACTCCCATGGTTATTGATATATAAATTGAACTCTCGTATGGTATTTAGCATCTCCCATTCTGTTTGATTAGGACAGAATGGGAACTCATAATCCTGCAGATATTCCATCCATCTGCCAACTTGTTCGCCTTGCCAGGGTGATAACGAAGTGCGAACTCATAATCCTGCAGATATTCCACCCATCTGCGGTGCCTCAAGTTGATCTCTGTCTGATCAAATAAGTACTTCAAGCTTTTATGATCTGAAAACACTTCAAATTTCTCGCCATATAGATAATGTCTCCAGCTTTTAGAGTGAATACCACTGCGGCTAGTTCAAGATCGTGCGTAGGATAGAGGTGTTCATGTATTTTCAATTGTCTTGAACCATAAGCCACCACACGATGAGTTTGACTGAGGATGCACCCAAGTCCCTCTCCTGAAGTGTCGCATTGTACCTCATAACCCTTGCCTCTTTCTGGCAAAATCAAAATAGGAGTCGTTATAAGTCTATCTTTCAGGTCCTCAAATCTCTGGTTGCACACATACAACCACTCAAATTTGATTCCTTTTTGAGTGAGCCGGGTAAGTGGAGATGCTATCTTGGAGAAGTCCATGATAAACTTCCTGTAGTAACCAGCCACTCCCAAGAAGCTACGGATCTCGATTACATTCTTTGGCGCTTTCCATTTTTTCACTGCCGCCACTTTAGCCGGGTCCAAGGCTATACCTTCTACTAATATGACATGTCCCAAGAAGTTAACCTTGGGTAGCCAGAATTCACACTTGCTGGCTTTGGCATATAACTCGTTCTTCCTCAAAGTGTCCAGAACTATCCTCAGGTGCTCAGCGTGTTCTTCCTGAGCTTTGGAATAAATCAAAATGTCATCAATAAATACAATGACAAATTGGTCCAAATAAGGACGGAAAATCCTGTTCATTAGATCCATGAACACAGCCGGTGCATTGGTGAATCCAAACGGCATGACTACAAACTCATATAGTCCATACAGCGTTCTGAAGGCTGTCTTTTCTATGTACTCCTCCCTAACCCGAATTTTATGGTATCCAGACATCAGGTCAATCTTAGAGAAATGACTGGAACCTCTAAGTTGATCAAATAGATCATTGATCTTGGGTAGAGGGTACTTGTTTCTGATCGTCAGTTAGTTCAGTTTTCGATAATCCACACACATACGGAGTGAACCATCCTTCTTCTTCACAAATAAAACCGGAGCTCCCCAAGTTGATGTACTACTCCAGATGCAACCCAGACTGAGCAGTTCATCAATCTGCTTCTTTAGCTCGAACATCTCTGCTGGTGCCATCCGGTAGTGTGGTAATGACACTGGTGCAGTGCCAGGGTACAACTTGATTTCAAAATTAATCTCCCTCATGGGAGGCAAGCTAGGGAGTTCTTTTGGGAGTACATCCTCATAGTCCTTTACTATTGCCGGAAGTTCAGCCACTGGTGCCTTGTTGATTTTGATACTGTTCAATACCAGATGACTCAACCCTTCATGCAGTCTGCTTTGTTTGTCAGTACGCACCACATGTTGTTTTCCCTCGGGTGACCAAAATGTCACCCTGTGGTGATAGCAATCAATGTTGACCTGAAAGCTAGCCAACCAGTCCATGCCAAAGATAATATCATACTCTTTCATATCGAGTACCCAATAATTGAACTCAAATCGGAGTCCAGCGAGTTCAGTATTCACAACTGTGCATATAAGCCCCAATGATGTGTCTCCGACGGGGGATACAATGGTCAGTGATGTGGACAGTTTTTGTACTAAAGTTCCAGTTGCAGATATGAATACAACAGATATGAAAGAGTGCGATGCTCCAGAATCAAATAAAGCAAAGGTGTAGGAACTACTGACTACAGCCATACCTTGAATCATAGAGTGATCCACTATTGCTGGAGGAGCTAAGGTAAACAACCGTCTAGATCGTGTAGGCGCTCGTCCCACCTGGTTAGATGTCCTGCCTCCTCGTGAATTAGCTGGTCTAGCTGGTGGGCGAGATGAACCTCTAGAATAAGAGGGTTTGTTGAGTTGTGGGCATTCCCTCTTAAAATGGCCCGGCTGATCACAATGGAAACAGTTGTTCACCCCTCTGGGAGCCTGAGTGACTGATGCAGATGGGGAGGGATGATTGGGATGAAAGCCCCCTGTTGACCCAGTGGATGGTGAGGGTCTGCTAAAGTTCGGTCGGAACTTCTTGTTGGGCTGAAATGTACCCCTCCCACTCTGAGCTCGGCGGTTGTCAAAACGCACTAACTCAGCCATCTCTTACTCTGCTATAGTGGCCCTGCTGACCACCTCTGCCAATGTAGCTGCCTTGAATATAGTTACGTTGGCCCTAATGCTTGGCCGAAGGCCCCGCTCAAACTTGCGTGCCCTTCGATACTCTGTATCCACCATATAGAATACATAGCAAGACAAGCTGAGAAACTCCTGGTGGTACTCTACCACCGTCATGGTACCTTGTACTAAAGATAGAAAAGCTTGAGTCTGGCGCTCCTTCTCCTCCTCAGGGAAATAATAGTCCAAGAAGGTAGCTGAGAACTGATCCCAAGTCATTGCAGTCCTATCTCTTTCAGGAAGAAGTGCTCACTGCTTCTCTACCACCTCCCACCATTTACAGGCATCATCGATCAGTTGTGATGTGGCTAGTAAAATCTTGTCAGCATGACTCGAAATCTTGAGTAGGGTCAAGATCTGAGTGATCTTCTTCAGCCAATTTTCTGCTCCCACAGCCCTTTTTTTCCCTTTGAAATAAGGAGGGCGCTGTTGCTGGAAGTCCCTGACCATGCTTCTGTCATTGGTCTCGTTGGTGGTTCCATTCCCGTTCAAGTGTTGTTGAAGCACCGAAGTGACCACCGCTTGAACCAAGCTTTGTAGTTCAGGAAGCACCACTGGTATATTCACACTGATTTGTTCCTCCTCCTCTTGGTGGGATGGTTGTTCTTCCTCTTCATGTCGAGATTGTCGTTCCTCCTCTTCATGTTGAGATTTTTCTGTCTCCTTTTCGTTCCCTTTCTGCTTTTGTCAGGTATTTCTCTTTGGAGGCATTTTTTCCTAAGTCATTGAAAAATATCATGACTTAGTTTTCACCGTAAAGTTTGTATTATTTTCTACCTTTGGGGAAATTTCCAAATAAGCACTTTTGATTTTTTTTCTTTGTTTTTGGGGAATTCCCTAAGTATCTATTGTTTGTTTCTCAATTCAGGTATATTGGGGAAATATATCCTATTTTACTATGTTTGATAAATCCATTTATTTTGTCTCTACTTCCTTTGCTATCATTCATTGTTGTTCTCAGATTGAATGTTCCGTCTGAATCTAACAAAGTAAATTAATCCGGCCCCCGTGTAGCGGACTCTACAGAGTCGGTCAGTTGGGATTCTTATCTGTCAGTGAGACATGATACCGTCTTAATGTTACTTCGAAATATTCAACTTTTATGTTTCGCTCTGATACCAGCTGTAACGTCCCGCCCATTTTCACTCGCTTTCCGAAAATCGAGTCTATTTTTTTTTAAGAGTGATAGAGAGCTGGACATCACGACGCAAGTTAAGTCCGAACTTCTAAAGTCCGACCCTTAACTGGCCAACCTTATGTGTGCATGGACTAAGTCCATGAAAATGGTTCACACATAACAATATAACCATGCGGATTAAAATCATAACTGCGGAATTATAATAGAACCTAATTCTATTCCATTTTACATAGCAAAGTACTTCAAGTCTTTAATCATAATTAAACTTTACTTAAAATATCCAACAAACCATTCAGACCATAGCAACATTATCTAAGTTATTACATGCCGAATTCTAGCTACTCAAATTACAAGTCCATGAGTATCTTAAGCAAAATAAAAACTAAAAGCATCCAAGCTCCTATGCTTGGCCCTTTTCGCGTTCATCGTTCCCCTTGTTTCCTGTATCATCCACTAGGGTAAAAGTAGGGCGTTAGAACAACGCACCCAGTAGGTATTCCATTTAGGGTCTACACATGGTTAGTACAAATCATATATAATAACATAAAGTCAAATCCATATAAAACAATGCCATGTCATGATGTCAAATGCAATGAGTCCCACCCATCACAAGTACAAATAACCTCTTGATGGGATTCTCATCATCAAGGTACCCCCACATAGGTCTTTCAGACGCCCCGACGGAGTGTGGCCCCTCCAGTTTCTTCTTGATGGGAAATACACATCAAGGTATTCCCACATTGGTCTTTCGGAAGCCCCGACGGAGTGTGGCCCCTCCGGTTTACATATCCTTCACTCCATGCCATGCATGAGATGCTAATAAAACACATGTTTTATATTATAAATATAGCATTAAAACTCACATTTGAAACATATCTTTTACAACGTAAATTCAACAAAATAAGATAAAAACATTGTACATAAACCCATGGTTTCAAAGAGGTAGAATCCTACGAAAGACCGCTAAGTGTCCTTGCTTCTTAATCTGGCAACCGCTCACAATCGTGCACCGTTTGTGAGGTCCTGTCACCTTATTACACAACAATCAATCATACCATGTTCAATTTAATTTCTATTTATATCTAAGTCCATAAACCCAACTTTGTGGGGTTCGGCCATAAACTATGGCCGAACCTCACCTCTTTGGTTTTATTTCCCTTTTTGCTCATTTAACTTAAGTCCAAGATCATATCACTTCCCATTCATTTAATCTAACATACATAAACCGTAAGTCCATCAAACCTTCCCCATGGGATTCGGCCATACCCCATGGCCGAACCCATGGTCCTTTATTTTTACCTATTTACCTCCTTGCCATTATCCTATCACCTTATGTTTAGGTTCCAAAGCATAGGTCCATTAATTTATTTAATCATGCAGGGCATAGAACCCTAATAGATCCCTCCATTCTTTAATTTGATCATTCATTCATTTTGATATATTAGATCCATATTGACCCATAAAATTGCCTCATGGGGTTCGGCCATACACCATGGCCGAACCCTGTGATGTCTAACTTTCCAATTTCTCCATTGCATCCATTACCATTTTCAAGTCCATAAAATAAACTCTAGTGTGGTTCGGCCATACACCATGGCCGAACCTCACTCATTTGACTTTGGTCCCCCTTTTAATCCTTGATCTTCCACCTATTTCATACATGGTTTATGCTTAGCACCTTAACCATAATAAAATTAGGGTTCGGCCATGCAATGGTCAAACCATGTCCTTAACCATATCTCCATTTTAAGCCCTTTTAAAACATTCATAACATTTCATGGTTTTCATCCCTCAAAAACCCATAAAATAACCAATGTCTTTCCATGGGGTTCGGCCATACATATGGCCGAACCCTATGGTTCATCCTTCCATTAAATTACTATATTCATCCCCTAATTTTTCTTCCATGGGGTTCGGCCATGGTGTATGGCCTAACCCTATGGTTGCTTTCTTTAAACAAAATTATCAAAATACTTACCGGTTCCGCGACTCCTCCAGTTTTTCCTTCGCTCCGACTTGTTCTTCCTATCCTTTCCTTCCTTAGCCTCTTTTGTATGTATTCCTCTTTCTACTTGATCTTTCACACAGCTGGCTGCCCTCTCCTTCTCTGCACACTGCCGAGAACTCCTTATTGACAGAGCACACAGCGTCAAACCCCCCCTTGATTTTGTGTATGCCTAGCGCCCCTTCTTTCTTATGCTGCCTCTCTTTTATAAAACTTCCAATCGGTCCTATCTTTAGAATATGCCAAGACCCTTCAATTTAGCAATTCCCTAGTATTGCTCTTGACAAAGGAAATGACACCTTTTAAAAAAACTCCAACACATCATCGTGGATGCGCATATTTTATGTATGGCCAAGCAACCTATATTTAATTTTAGACATCTTCTTTATTTGGATTAGGCAATCAGATGTCATTGCCTAATCCAAACTCATCTACACGTGTTGCCCATTTTAGGACAATCTTTGTTCGACTAAAACTCCTTGATTTTCTGAGAGGAAACCTAGCCTTAGCTGTCGTGTATGCGTGTGTGTCATCCTCATCCAGACAGTCCCTTTTTTATAGATATATTGCATTGCCCTTTTAATTCAGCCCCATTTAATTAGGCTTGAACTCACTTGGTGATCAACCAAGTTAACCACAACCCATTGGGTCCCAATTGGGCATTTTTACCCAAATAGCAACATTGACCCAATTAAATGCACCTTACCCATTTACTTTAAATTGAACCTTATACCATAACCGTTGGGTCCTAATTGGGCCATTGACCCAACACCTTACCCATCTAAGGTTCATATCCGTTAATTCACAATTAAAATGGCAAATTTCGTAAATATTGATAACATGGGATTCCGAAGTGTTACATGTTTCCATTAATTCACAAATTAAGTGGACAATCTCCATATATATTCATAACTTGAAAATCCGGTGTGTTACACGACATCCCACATATGCTAGCTACATGCAAGCACACTTATCACTGCACATACTATTAACATAGTTCATCATATAATAATCAGGTGTATTTATATCACTATTTATCACGGGTTGGCATGTTAACATCCAAACATGTTATAATGTCTAGCAATCTAAACTAATCATTACATAGTCATATGGCATATTATCAACAGACTACATCACACCATGATCAGGCATAGACCACCACATATCACATATTCGCATGCTCGCATCTTAACATATTATCAACAAAAATATACTCCAATCATATCACCACACAATCAATCAATAATGACATCGAATAATCAATTCATATATGCCTCTGCGGCATTGGATATGAATACACCCGGATGGGGACCCGCCACTTAATGGTATCAACAGTTCCCTTGCCGAGTGGCTCATAATACCGGCGACCCCCATTCGTCGCATTATGTACCCGCACAACTGATAGAGTAGTAATATGCATAGATGCATGCTAAAAGCGGTGATAAATTCCATCACCTGTGTGTGTCCTTAAAATCCAATGCGAGAAAACAAGTCCGGGGGTTGAAGGGGCTCAATCTGTTGAAACAAGAATAGGAGGGTAAGAAATTGGGATGAAACGGGTCAAACTGGGCCTGGGATGCAAATGGGCCAGAGAACGGGTAGGGTCCGAATCGGCTCTTATTGGGCCGGGTTCGAAATTGAGCCCAAAACTGGAAATTGGGTTTGAAATTGGGTCAAGCCTGAAACTGTGTCAAACGGCTCGGGCCTGAAATCGGGCCGGGCCGAAGCTGGGTTCAGCCTGAGTTACCAGAAACTGAACTCAGCTGAGTCAACTCGGGGACTCAGCTAAGTTGGCTCAGTAACCCCGCCAGAAAACCGGGAAATAGAAAGAAAAAGAAGGAAAAGAAAGGAAAAGGGAGGAAAAGGAAGGGAAAAGAGGGAAAATCGAAGAAGAGAAAAGGAGAGAAAAAGTACCTGGGATTGAACCTGAGAGACGGCGGTGAGGGTGATGGATTCCGGTAAATTGGACGGAATTGGGGTTGCTCGGACAAGATGGAGGCGCGGGAGAAGGTGGGGAGAGATGCCGTTGAAAGAGGAGTAGATCTGAAAAGAGAGGAGAGACCGAGAGATGCAAAAGAGAGGAAGGAAGACGATAGGAGTGGAGGGGATCGGAGAGGGAACCGAAGAGAGGGGAGAAAGGGTACAACATCAGCTACGAATGGGAGGGGGAGAGAGTAACAGAGAAAGAGGTCCGCAGAGAGAGAAGGAAAAGAATGGCTTGCGGCGGCACTGTTGCTACTCGCTATAGTGCCGCGAGAGAGGAGATATTAGGGTTTATGCAGGTTTGAGGGTTTGGGTCTAAGGTTTAGGTTAAGGGTCTTGGAATTATTTTTTTTTATTTTTTTTTATAGAATAAAAATCTCCAATTTCCAAAATGTTTTAGAAGGCCCAAAGAAATCGAATGACAAACGTCGGGGGAAAACGTATGATTTCCAAACTTTTAGTATGACAGAATGTTCAAAAATTCGAAATTTCTAAAGTGCCCTTTGAGTCTCCGAACTCAAACCGGGCAAACTAGGACCCACCACGGGGCCCACACTCACCCCACTGCTACCAAGACCCTAAAACTCTGAAAAATTGGGTCGGGTCGTTACACTATCCCTTGGGAATCCATATGAGATTTTGATCCGGACCTTTGCTCTCAAATCCATGAACCTTGGGCATTTTGACTCTTCCTTTTTAAACATTTGGCCCAAGTCCAAAAGATTGAGACAAGACCCTCCTTTTAGTCTTCCTATTTAGAACATGAGGAGGTCTTGAACTATCCATATTAGATTTCACAGTGTAGGGATGATGTCAAGTGTGAGGTGCAAAGTGTTTCCTATGAACATTCACAAAATTAAATTGATATACCTTATTCTTTGCAATGTGTGAATTTCCAATCACCTCAATCTTTCTTTTCTTTGCTCTTGGAGGAAGACCATAAGCCACCTTTGATTTAACCTGCATTCTTCTTGTCTTGTACTCATGCTTGAAATGGCGAATTAATCCACAATAAAAACATTTTACTATAGAAGCGTGTGTGGTGTGGCTTTTACCTAGTATGGATTGGTTCATGGTCTCTTTAGGTTTGACTGAGAATGTCCAAGACTATGCCAATCACCATGTGGCTTACCTAAAATTGGTTCTTCCAATTTTAGTTTACATTGGGTAGACATTTCTTAATATTTCTTGACATTTCTATCTCCAAGATATTTTCCAACTTCCTTGAGCTTGAAGATGTCATTTTCTTTAGTCTTTAATTTTTCTTGAAGCAACTTTTGATTTTCTCTCAAATTCAGCATTTCATCATTTGCATTTTTCAAATTTGTTGAGAGAATATCATTAGCACTTTGAAGTTGGGTAGAGAGTTTGGCATTCTCAATTCTTGCCTTATCAAGATCGTTTGCCAGTTTCATACTCTCTATGTACAATGCATTAAAAGATTCTTGGAGGTCATTATCATCCTCATCAAGATCCTCTTCACTGGAGGGTCCCTTTTGTACATCACCAATGGAGGCTACAAAACATTTCAAATTTACATTTTCACCTCTCTCATGATTCTCTAATTGGTTATGAGAGGTGGAGCCTTCCATTGAACTATCCAAAGGTATGCAAAACTTTTCAATAAACTCATCTTGGATAGAGGACCAAACATCGTTTTCATATGAGGCCAACACTTTCTCTATTTTGTTTTTAAAGAAGGTGAAAATAGTAGAGAGAAGTGGATTAAATTTTTGACACTCATGATTGGTGTTCTACAACAAAGATCTACTCGGATTGTTAGATCCTCTATGAAGAGCATGAGGCTCTGATCCCAATTGTATGTTCCCGGTGTGCTAGAACATGGTCCAAGATTGTCCCTAGAGGGGGGGTGAATAGGACAATCACCAACTTCATTGGTCTTTGCAAAATTCTTTATGAATTAAAATTACAAGAAGTGGATTAGAAAGATAATCAAGATGCAAAGTGTTTGTGTGACCAATAGAGTGTACCAATTGTTGATCAAACACACAAACAATGTTAATCACCCGCAACACTAGATTTATAATGGTTTGGAGTAAACCCTCATACATCCACTAATGGACTCACCCAACCTTGGGTTATCCCAATTCACTATGTGGGGACTTACACCCTCACAAATAGAGTAGGAATTCCACCTATCTCAATTGATTGAGAATTTCACCCAATCCCTGGTCTACATTCTTATCCCTCTATTTTATAGTGGTTCCAACTTCCTTGCCTTAGTCCATTAAACAAGATGTTTTAAAAGAAAAATTAAGCACTAACAAGCACTTGCCTTGTTTGAGCTCTCTTGAGTAGATGTTGTGTTTCTTGAAGATCTTTTCCCAATGTGATGTCGTTTGATGTGGAAGATGTGCCGAGTATAAGCAATTACAATCTATAGGAGGTTGCTAGGTTATGGATTTGCAAGTTGATCCTAGGCTTGGTTTTTCTCTCTTTCTCTCTCTTAATCTCAATCTATGAAGATTGGATTTTCAATTGATTCACCTATGTGAAGTGCATGGAGAGGAGGTGTAATCTCTGGGAATGCCTTTCGATTTTCCTATTCAAAGCTCTCTTCATGTGTCCAACCAAACACAATAATGTTTGGAGTATATATAGGCAAACATAAAAATCCCAACTCTGGGTAACAGATGGGTCAGTATGCTCAACAGGGCAATGCAAGCAAAGTGTCGTTGCAAAGTGAATGTTGTGCATTAATTGCAACTCAAACGAATATAAAACGTTCACAACAGATGGGTCAACATGACTTATTATCGATGTGTCATTTTGTTGATCGTATCAACCTGAGGCAAAACCATGCAAACAGAGTTTCAAGTTCAGAAACTTGTCAAACCTAGGTCAACATGTCGGTACCATCGTTGGGTCGGCTTGTTATTCTCGATCGGTCTATACATTGATGGGTTGATTCTAAGAGTACCCCAGAGTTCTAAGTTCCAAAACTCATCATTTACCTTGCTCAACTTATCGATGACCTAGATGGTCGATTGTGTACCATCGAGGTGTCGGTGAATTCTGTACGCTCGATCAGAGAGCAACCCCGAATGACAATGTGTTCATTCTAGAACCCTTGTCAATTCAGTTGATCAGAGAGCAACCCCGAATGACAATGTGTCAATTCTAGAACCCTCGGTGAATTCTGTACGCTCGACCTAACAGATTACCAATTTTATAATGTTTATCCCATCTGGTTTTGTGATTATCATGGGTGCACTTAGGTTTGATTATGAATTTACTAATATGATATCTAAGTCTAGGTAAAGTCCACATAAGAATTTGGTTTCCACCTAAAGTCATTTATGGCCAATAACCTTTGTATGATGGCCATACACTTGGTGATGCTTGAATCTTGTACTTGATCTTCCTTCTTTGAGCTTTGGATTAAATCTTCATGACACCTTGAGTCTTTCTCATAGCTTCAACCTTCCTAGGCAATGTTTCACCTAAGTCATGGAATTTGCAAATAGGTGACTCAGCAAGCAGGGGCACTAACAAAGCGTGAATCGACGATGAGGGACTTGTATCCTGATTGTTTGTAGAGAAATGTATGATGTTGAGTTTAAATTTCGAGACAAAATTTCTTTGAGGGGGTAGGATGTGTGACTTTGACCCTTGCTTAGATTAATGAGTTAATTTTTAGACTGTTAATCGTGTTTTATGATCAGTTAATCTTGTAAAGCTTGAGTGAGCTTTCCTAAAAGTTCAAGTTTGACCTAATCTGAGCTCATTAGCTCAGTGATCTGGTTTGTTAAAGTCTAGAGGGCAAAATAGTCATTTCACAATGTTGTTTGTTTTATATGAAAAACCAATTAATAGTACCTTTGAAACACTCTCCTGACATAGTTAGACCTTGAAATTCGCACACATTATTTCTTTGAATATTTCACTCAGTGGTATTTCTGGATTTTTCTGACAATTTCTCGAGATGTGATTTTTAAATGAGCATTATCTAAATCCCCGATTTTTCAAATACCCCGTAATCTGAAATTTTGCAAAGGTTTATCAGAAGTAATCTATGTTTTAACAAAACTTTTGCCATTTTTAGATTTCCAAATTGATATTTTGAACACCCTATTTTGGATATTAAAATACAAATCGTCTATTTAGATAAAAAAAAAATTGTGAAAATACCCAACTTTTGGTATCGGAATTGTTAGCGCCCCGACTTGGCCGAGTCCCTGTTTGTCAATTCCATGACTCGAGAAGAAGCACTTGCTAAGAAGCTTGCAGACTTAAGATGATCAAGAGTGAAGATCATGTTCCACCAAGTTCAAGCTCATCGATATAACAATCACAAAAACAGGCAATTGGACATAGATGAGTAGGTGGAACCCACACCTGAGAGAGGACTACTCCTAGGCTTAGTTGAACAAATGGTAAAACGACAAAGAAGCCTAGAGAGGAAGCTGAACAATGAACTTGGAAATATGAAATACGTTCACTGTCAGATCGACCAGTCGCTCTTACCGACCCTCGGTGGAGACAGGATCGACCCATCGTGGTCAAGGACTGGTTGACCAGATTAACAGAGGTTCTGGATCAAACAATTGTCAATTCGGAGTATCCCTCTAAGCGATAGTCTCGTATGCACCGAAACCTTGGTGATGAACCTAAACAACCCCTTGTGGTCGATGAGTCGTCGGTAAAAGACTTATGAGTTCGGGACTGTGAACTCAAATGGGCTCTCGAAGAAACAGACATCGGTATATCAAGACCGATCGAGAGTTATAGGACCGAACCATCGGTAAAGGGCGACAGGTGCTTCTGGGTAATAGGTTTCTATACTAGAAACTATTGTCAGCATGTCTTTGCCCCAGGCCGAGCCTCTCGTATGGACCGACTTATCGGTACCATAACTATCAACCCATTGGCGACATCGGCATGTCAACCGGGAAGTAATTATGCCATTGGAAGTGCATTTAATGAGCAACGGTCGGGTGGTTGAACGGTAATAAATTTGAACACCGACCCATCGGTGCCACAAACCTGTCGGACCTGTACAGTCTGAAAGATCGTTATGACTCCTCTATAAATATGAGCATTGGCGATCGTTTTACTATATTCCTTGAGCTAAAAAAAGTTAATACACTCTAAGGAATGATCAACACTTTTGTGAGAAAGAGATGAGGGAAGAAAATCCTTTATCAACCAATTTATTAATTGAGTTTGTCAATGAGGAAAAGAGGAAAAAAAGAACTAATTTAGGAAAGCTTTGGTTCAGCCAAGTTTCCTCGTCGCCCTGAGTTTGTGACTGCTATACTACGGCTACAAGGATGAGCGTTGGCACTAAGTGGGTGGAATCTTCAAGAAGCACACATCAGAGAAAAAGATCTTCAAGGCAAGTGCTTCTTGGTTTTATTTTATTTTAAAACCTTCGATGCAAAAGTGGATTAAGGGGAATTTGCTTTGAAACCACTATAAAAAACTCTAGAGCGTCGTCTCCGGCACAGTGGTTGGTGGAATTCCCAACCGATTGAGTGAGGTGGAATTCCTACTCTAATTGTGAGGGTGTAAGTCCCCACATAATGAATTTGGAGATAAATCAAGGTTGAGTGAGTCCTAACAGTGGATGTAGGTTGGCGAACTGAACCACTTTATATTTTATGTCCTTTTGTTTGAGGTGTTAGAGCTATTTTCTTGTATTGATTGTTTAATCACACACTCACTTGATTGGTATATCCGTTGCACTTAATTAATCAATGAAGATAATTTTAAAATGACCAATGATATTAGATTGATCTATTCACCCTCCCCCCCCCCCCCCCCCCCCCTCCCCTCCCTTTCCCCTAAGGTCAATCGCATTGTTCTAGCTCCGAAGGGAACTTTCAATTTGTATCAGAGCTTAGTGCTCGTTATAAGGATTTAAGCATCCGAGTAGATCCAAGATAGAACACCATAGGAAATAGTCATGCAATACCCAAACCTCCTTATTTCGATGGAACAAACTATGCCTCGTGGAAGACCAAAATGAGGAGTTTATTTGTCTCCATCGACTCATCAGTATTGGATATTGTAAAGACTGGATGGCAGGAACCAATGGAAGAGAAAATGGTAGCATCCGCCACATCCGTGTTGTTGACCCCCAAACCTTTTTCCTCTTGGAGCCTCATGAAGAAAGCTGCTCAGACAGTTGATGGCAAAGCCATGAATGCCCTTAATTGTGCAATTTCTGACACTGAATACAGGCGGATTATGACTTGTAAAACTGCAAAGGAAGCATGAGCAGTTCTTGAGAGAACCTATGAAGGCACCTCAATAGTCAAGAGGTGCAAACTTCAGATCCTCCAGAATCAGTTTGATACTCTTAAGATGAGAGAGGATGAAGTCTTCATGGATTTCTATTCTA
Organism: Chimonanthus salicifolius; assembly: GCA_013350335.1. Taxonomy (NCBI): domain Eukaryota; kingdom Viridiplantae; phylum Streptophyta; class Magnoliopsida; order Laurales; family Calycanthaceae; genus Chimonanthus; species Chimonanthus salicifolius. The sequence goes on along the minus strand of CM023536.1, from coordinate 72,999,371 downwards.
ACATAAGCGACAATGTAAATCAAAACGCTTTAGGGGAAGGGATACCCGAGGACAAGGTATGTACCAAAATTGTTCGGAATCTTGTTGAAAGATTCAAGCCCAAGGTTGTGGCTATGGAGGACAATAGAGATGTGTCCTTAATGAATACTGATGATTTGGTTGGTTCACTACAAACCTATGAGCTACACTTTGAACAACCAAAGGATAAATCAATTGTCTTGAAATCTTCCTTAAAACAAAAGAAGACTAAAGAAAAGTAAAATGTTCGGAAGATGAACTCTCAAGTGATGAAATGTCAATATTTGCCAAGAAGTATTATAAAAACTTTGTTAAAAGAAATAACTTGAGAAGAATGGGTAAGGGTGAACCAAGTAAAAATTATCCAAGAAAGAAAGATGAAAGTAGAGGGAAGGGGGGAGAGAGAGAGAGAGAGGATGTCAAGGAGCAGACTTGTTTCAATTGGGGTGGGGGGGGGGGGGGGGGGGGAGGACACTTCATGAATGAATGTCCCTCAGATAGAGTTAAAAAGGCTATGAACGTGGCGTGACCCATGTGGAAACTTCTAAATCAGAGAGCGATTCAGATGATGAGACTCAACAAAAAGTTGATATATCAAAAGGTCTCATAGCCTCGATCATATGTGATCAAGAAAATCCCATAATTGAAATAGAGGATAAAAGTGAAGAAGATGAAAATCTTCAAGCATCTTACAGTGCCTTGTTCGTTGAGAGTGAGAGCTTAAAGGTGGATACAAGGCAAGACTCTTTGTTAAGACAAATGAACCATATCTTAAGAGAGTTGATGAATCCCAAGGGTGGTCATCAAAGGTACGATCGTAGGGGTGTGTATGCAACACCAAATGCCACAATCTTCATACCTAGGAGATAGACCATTAATCATATTTTGTTGTGGTTTAAGATTCAATTCTATATCTTAGACCACTTCAAATGGACTCACAAGAGACCATGTGAGTTCACATAGCAGAAAAGTGCTATGACATGAGAAAAGGAATTGGCTAACTACAAGTCTAGAATGTATTTTTCCTGGCTATAGTGCATATTCTACATGGAAAGCCATATATTCCATTCAAAATATTGTTGAATTGTATTTTTTGGAATGTGAATTTTTGTATGTGCATTTGATGAGTCATGTTTGATATGTCTATGCATTGGAATAAATCTATGAATGCCACGTCTAGAATAGGACTTCATCAATTTGCAAATATCAAGGATGATTGCACTACAATCTGAACCTCTCAAAGTAATCGACATCTCGGTGAATAAGACCTGTTTGTGTGACAGACATGTCAATACGGTGCTAAATTGAGCACTGTCGAATAGGGGGAAATGTCGAAAAAGTCGACCTGTCGATGGAACCGATATGTCGATGAGACAGAAAGTTTGAATTAAAAAGGGACTCCTTCTACAAAAGCGATAATCATTTCGAATTCGCTGTCTCCCCTCCCGCGAAGGTCTGATTGTCCCTTCTTATCCTCCCATGCCCTAGACTAGTCGATAGAACCTCTCGGAGCAATTTTCGTGCCGGAAACTATAGGGCTTTCGTTCCTCAAGTCCTAAGAAGCTAGAAAATCACTATTTCGGTGATTCTCCAACATCAGGTTAGGATCAGTCTTCGTCTCTTTCATCTCCGTGTCACTTGCTGAGGATCCCTTCTAAGAAAAAACAATGCCTAGAAACATGTCAGCTCAGACACGTCCTGATACCACTGTAGAACGAGGAGAAACCAGTCGTACTAGCCGTTGGGCCAAACGTACCAAAAAGTCTGCCTCTTGGTCGTGCCCAGAGTCAAGCTCTGAAAATCCTATGTATATTCAGGATCAACAGGAAATCCAGCCAGAGAAGGAAGAAGAACCCTTCGTTGACAAGGGTGTCATCTTCGCCGAAGAACGACGTGAAGGGAGGAGAGAAGATGTTGAAGAAGGGAATGGTCGTCAAACTGGTAATGAAGATCATGTCAGTATTCCCAATGATAGCAATGAAGAAGATGGTTCCAGTTCCAATGATTTCTGGAGAGACTTTGAAAAGGGGGAAGAATACGAATTTCCTTCTCAAGATAATGTCAATCTGGTAAGAAAGTCTGAAGACTGGAAAGAAGAATGGACTATCTTGAAAATAGTCTGGAAAGTCCGATTGACTGTCCTGGATTTGGTCTTTGTTGTCTCCCTCTCAGACAAAGCCCCAGACACCCCATCTCCTCCTCATCCAGCACCTCCTCAAGATGGCTCTGCTAAGGGTAGTTTTTCATGTTCCATGTTTTTTGGAAAAACTATTCTTCTCATATTTTGACTAAGCATCCATGATGTCCCTATCTAAACCATATGTATTGAATGCACATTTGTTTTAATCAAATGATATGGTTTGGTATGATGTGTGTATTGCTGTATTGAAATGCCTTATATCTCGTGTCTATGGTTAACATGGTTTTTGTTAAATAGACTAACATACAGGTTTGAATGAGTTAGTTTTGTATTGGCATGTTAGGGAGATAGGGTTCGGACTGTGATGATGCACATATCCTTGGAGTATGGGGGAGGACAAAATATGTGTTGATTAGCTGCTATCACTGGTCATGACATTGAATGCAGGAAGGAGGATGCAAGCTTAAAAATAAGCTTGAACTTAGGGGGAGCTAAGTCTATGGGGGAGCTGGGGAGAAAAAGGAAAGAAGATAGCTTAAAGAATGGGTGAGGAAACTCAAAGGAAGCTACGTACGTTAGCTTAACCCATGAAGAAATCAGCTGGAACTCAGCTTGAGCAGGGGCAAATAAACCTTGATGCACGAAAAGTGTGCACTAAACCATGGGGGAGAACCATGAGGTGGAGCACAACTTGTTAAGTACTAAATGTAAATAGCATAACACTTCGGAATTCCATGTTATCAATATTTACGGAATTTGCCATTTTAATTATGAATTAACGGATATGAACCTTAGATGGGTAAGGTGTTGGGTCAATGGCCCAATTAGGACCCAACGGTTATGGTATAAGGTTCAATTTAAATTAAATGGGGTTGAATTAAAATGGTAACGCAATATGTCTATAAATAAGGGATTGTCTAGATGAGGATGACGCACACATAGGGTTGGCCAGTTAAGGGTCGGACTTTAGAAGTTCGGACTTAGCTCGCTTCAACGTCCCGCTCTTTGTCTCACTCTTTATTTAAAAAAAAAAATAGACTCTGATTTTCGGAAAGCTTAGAGTAAAAAAAGGACGGGGCGTTACAAATAGCAAGGGGGAGTGCTTGAATTCGATGTTTGTCTACTGAATCTTTGTCAATTAAATGACAAAATGGGGGAGAAAATTAGTAGAAGCTGTAAGCATGGGGGAGTGCATAGTAAAGCCGAAGTGCTTGGCCTCCAAAAAGAGAGAGCCATAAAGGGGACGAATATGAAGAAGCCAATGGACATGGGGAGAATGTCTATGCTTGCTTGGAGTTTGGGAGTTCAAGCTAAAGAAGTTTCGGGGAAAAAATCTTCTCAACACTAGGCAGTGTTGTTGGCTAGGAAATCATTAGTGTATGGAGGAGAATGAATGGTTATCTTTCATAGTCCATGGATGCAAAATTAATGTTTTGGGACTAGCCCCACTAATGATTTGTCGAGTGTTGCTTACTTGTGTGCTTGAACAGGAAACACATGTAAAAGAACCAAGCTCATCAAGATTATGCGAAGATCATAGTCTTGCTATCCATTTGAATATATACACGTGATGTAATATTTTTTTGTATTCAAATGTGTTGTAATAAAGGGTGGGATTGTAATTGGGTTAGCTTCTAGGTTGTATCATGCAATTGACAAAGGGTGAGATTGATAATGCCCCGGCTTGGCCGAGTCTAAGTTTCTCAATTCCATGACTTGGGAAGAAGCACTTGCTAAGAAGCTCGAAGACTCAAGATGATTAAGAGTGAAGATCATGCTCCACCAAGTTCAAGCTCATCGATATAGTAACACAAAAATAGGTAATTGGCCATAGATGACCTTAGGTGGTACCCACACCTGAGAGAGGATTATTCCTAGGCTTAGTTGAACAAATGGTAAAATCATAAAGAAGCCTAGAAAGGAAGCTAAACAGTGAACTTAGAAATATGAAATATGTTCACTGTCAGATCGACCAGTTACTCTCACCGACCCCTCGGTGGAGACAGGATTGACCCATCGTGCTTAAGGACTGGTAGGTCAGATTGACAGAGATTCTGGATCAAATAACTGTCAATTCTGAGAATGCCTCTGACCGAGAATCTCGTATGCACCGACCCCTCGGTGATGAACTTAAACGACCCCTCGTGGTTGACCACCCGTCGATAAAAGACTTTTGAGTTCTGGACTGTGAACTCAAATGGGCTCTCGAAGAAACAGACATATCGGTATATCAATATCGATCGAGAGTAACAGGACCGACTAATCGGTAAAGGGCAATAGGTCGCTCTGGGTAATAAGTTTATATACTAGAAACTATTGTCAGCATGTTTTTGCCCCAGACCGAGCCTCTCGTATGGACCGACCTATCGGTGCCATAACTGTCGACCCATCGGCGACACCGGCATGTCGACCGAGAAGTAATTATGCCGTTGTGAGTACATTTAATGAGCAACGGTCGGGTGGTTGGACGGTAATAAATATGAACACCGACCATCAGTGCCACCGACCTGTCTGTCCTGGACAGTCTGAAAGACCGTTAAGACTCCTCTATAACTATGAGTGTTGGGTGATCATTTTACTATATTCCTTGAGCTGAAAAGAGTTAATACACTCTAAGGAACGATCAACACTCTCGTGAGAAAGAGAGGAGGGAAGAAAAACCTTTATCAACCAATCTATTGATTGAGTTTGTCTGTGAGGAAAAGAGGAAGAAAAAAACTAATCTAAGAAAACTTTGGTTCAGCCAAGTTTCGTTGTCACCCTGAGTTTGTGATTACTATACGAAGGCTACAAAGAGGAGCATCACCACTTAGTGGGTGGAATCTTTAAGAAGCACACATCAGCGAGAAAGAGCTTTAAGGCGAGTGCTTATTTGTTTTATTTTATTTTAAAACCTTTGAACCGAAAGTGGATTAAGGGAAATTTGCTATGGAACTACTATAAAAAAACTCTAGAGTGTCGTCTTTGGCACAGTGGTGGGTGGAATTCTCAGCCGATTGAGTGAGGTGGAATTGATACTTTAATTGTGAGGGTGTAAGTCCCCACATAGTACATTTGGAGATAGCTCAAGGTTGAGTGAGTCCTAACAGTGGATGTAGGTTGGCGAACCGAACCACTTTATATCTTGTGTCCTTTTGTTTGTGGTGTTAGAGATATTTTCTTGTGTTGATTATTTAATCACATTTGCTAACACACACTCACTTGATGGGTATATCTGCTGCACTTAATTAATCAATCAAGATAATTTTAAAAAGGACCAACGATATTAGATTGACCTATTCACCCCCCCCCCCCCATAGGGTGAATCGTGTTGTTCTAGCTCCCAAGGGAACTTTCAGGAACAAAACTCTGACTTTGCCAACATGAGCAAACCCCGCGTCCACAACCCGGCTGCGATGTTGGATTTTTGTTAAAAGATTTCTAAAAAAGTCTGAATTTACAAAACTAGGAGATGTAGTTTGTTTCAAATATTTATCAGATACTTTGGTTTTAGAAGGGATAAAAGAAAAAAAAAATGAGAAGAAAAGATAGCAGAAGTAACTGCTCCCAGCCATTCATCTCAACTAATGAAATGAATGGCTAGGGTGATCCAAGACATTTTTAGCTGAAACCTATAAATTCAGATGTTTGAGAGGGTTTCTAATCAGTTTTCCGTCATTGTTTCTGCTCTGTCTCTTTCATGCTTCTGCTTTCTTCTTCACTGTTCTTCATTTTTAATGTTACTTCTGCAACTGCAACTAAAGCTTATTTGGTGTTGATTTTGAGTTAATTTTCTAAAGGATTTTGGTATGCTTACTAACCCCATTTAACATTTTTATTTTAGAGAGCATCATAAGAGGAAGCAATATTTAAAATTGTACAGAAAAATACCTTGTAGTTTTTCTGTGAAAAATCAGAGAAGAAAATGCCAAAAAATGGAAAACTGCTCCACCAGGTGGAGAACATTCGACCCATCAAAAAATCTACGGAGGGCGGAGGATTAGTGGAACTGTTCGACTAGTCGACCCTAGTCGACTCATCGAACACTATCCATTTTTTGGACATTTTTTAATAGTGCCAGGGGCAAAAATGGCAATTTTTGTAAAATTTTTAAAAATTGTAGAAATGATTTGTTTTAATTAAAATTCATGTATTTGACCACTTGGGTGTTTATTTTTAAGTAAATGATTGTTTAAATACTACTGTTTACTTAGGCCACTTGGCCAAACATTCTACTTATCTTAGGAAACGTGCAGCACTCTGTGTTTCCGTAGGTGTCGCGTGCAAAATAGGTCCATTCTCAGACTATTGTCCTGAGAGGTAAGCTCTAGAGTTACAAATACCCATTCGAAATGTCTCAGAGGCCTGTGCATCTAGTACTTGCAGAACTTCTCCATCTGCAGACCTCCTAGTCCGTTTGCCATATGAGTGACGAATAAATTCTAGTGACTAAAGTTTCGTTCTGAACTAGGTTAGTGCAATGGGTAGAATGATGGGTAACTTAGTTGTGGATATTAATTTTTTTTTTCTTCTTTATTTGCTGGGCCACTCAATAAATCACGGTAACGGTCACCCGTTGATAATATGAGACGGGCACTGAATTTTATTTCCTTTGTGTTTTGTATGCCGACTCTTCCTAAAACACCACGTTCTCTGTGCTATTTTATTTTATTAATTTTTCGTCAGTTTTGCTTCCATTTGGATGCTCTTATTATTTTGCGTGTATTATCACATGCATTGTCACCGAGTTTTTACTCTTTAAACGTGCATTTGTACATCTTGATTTCTCAGTTAGATAAAGGACTACAAAAAAATATATATATAAGAGATAAAATTTGTATTCATGTTGTTATTACATGTATTTTATTTACTCAATTTTAACGTTTTACAGTTCGACAAAAATTTTGCCTATTTAAACGGTGAAGAGATTCAACCACACCGTGTTCTTTAAAATGCATTGCATATTTGCATTTAAAATCTGATATTCTAGTCCTACAGAAATGAATGGGGGTTCGTGGTTATTATATTGACGGAAAAGATGTGAACGGGACCAGAACGTGATGCCGACACTGTTCCATGTAACGGGATGAGATGTGTGTTTCTATATATGAAACATGAACATGAGAGTGTGCGGGATGCCAACGCCTAGCCATCCCTTTGCTCCTGTTGCTAAACTGGTCATCGTATGTTCTCTACTTTCCATTGTCTCTGTTAAGCAATGGTCTTTTCATCAGCTTGATATTAACAACGCCTTTCTATAAAGTGATCTCGATGAAGAGGAATATATGACGCTTCCATCTGGTTTTACACAAGAGGGGAAGCAACAGACTGCAAACTGAGCAAATCCATCTATAGGTTTAAGTAGGCATCCCGACAGTGGTTTACGATATTTTCTGCTACTTTACTTGAAGTTGGTTTTTCACAATCAAAGTCTAATTATTTGTTATTCACTCATGGCCAAGGAGATTCTTCTACCTTTATTTTGGTATATGTTGATGATATGATTATTATTGATAATAATGATTAGGCCATTCAACGCCTCAAGTGTTTCCTTGTAGCAAAATTCTTTATTAAAGATTTGGGTACTCTCAAATACTTCATTGGTATTGAAGTAGTCCATTTCAGAAAGGTATTTTCCTTTTTCAAAGGAAATATACTTTGGACATCCTCAAGGATACATGTTTGATTGGTGGTTGCATCTCAAATTTCCCTGTGGAGCAACATTTGAAGTTATCGCCTGATGATGGAACTTTACTATCTGATCCCACTCTATATCACTGATTAGTGGGACATCGTATCTACACTACCGTCACACAACTAGATATTATTTATTATGTCCATGTTTTAAGTCAATTCATGCATTCTCCTTGTAGTGTTCATCTAGACGCTGCAAATCGTGTGGTATAATACTTGAAGGGTTCTTTCAGGAGGGAGATTATTCTGTCATATTTTAGCTGTAATACCCCAGATTTTCAATTCATGAATATATATGGAAATTGTCCATTTAATTTGTGAATTAATGGAGATGGACCTTAGATGGGTAAGGAGTTGGGTCATTTCCCCAATTAAGACCCAACGGATTATGGATAAGGTTCAATTGAAATAAATGGGTAAGATTTATTTAATTGGGTCAAGGTTGTCAATTGGGTCAAATGCCCAATTGGGACCCAATGGGTCATGGTTGACTTGGTTGACCACCAAATGAGTTCAAGCTTAATTAAGGTGTGGCTGAATTAAATTGGAAATGGAATCAAGAAATTGAGTTAATGAATAAGTACAAGTCTTAAGTTTAAAAGACATAAAAATATTTAAGTTAAGGTGAGTTGGATGGGAAGTTAATGGGACTTTCATCTTAAGTGAGTTAGGAGAGTAAATGGAGAGTTGCATCTCATAAGACCAAACCCAAGAGTACACACGTTGGGGGAGGTGGGAGTTTCATCTCATGGGATGAAACTCCAAAGGGATCATTAATGATGAAGTGGACGGCTTTTGTTGTTACACAAAGCATATCCAAGAGCACACGTTGGGGAGATGGAGGGTTTCCATCTCATGATGGAAACCTAAGAGGCACACGGTTGGAGTTTCATCTCATGGGATGAAACCCCCAAAGAAAATATTAGTGTGGGAGGTGAAGAGTCATAGTTGTTACAAAGGGGCATCACCCAAAAGACACCACCCTTGGCCCAATTACATTGGACAACAAAGAAAGTTCCTTGCTTCATCTCACTCTCTTCCTCTCTCTCTTGGCAGATCCCCCTCTCAAGACAAGAAACACTTGGAGTATTTTCTATCTCAAGCTTCTCTCCCTCTCATTCAAGGCCGATCCTCTCTGAAAGACAAAGGAGAAAGGACTTAGAGTTTTCCATCTCAAGCTCCTTTCCCTCTCACAAGAACCCTAGGGCCAACCCTTTCACAAAGATCAAGGAGGAAGAAAGAAGAAAGACTAAGGAAAGAACGGAGGAGTAAGTCGGAAGGAAAGAAACCGGAGGAGTCGCGGAATCGGTAAGTACTTGATGAGATTTTATTAAGTAAGAAAAGATGGTCAAGGAACATGGTTCGGCCATGACCCTAATCTTGTTATGGCTAATGTCCCATGTAGGAAGTGGTGGATGATCAAAAATCATGGTTTCGCCTTGCATGGCCAAACCCTAAGTTTTATGTATGAGAACTATCAAGGACAAAAAGGGACGGATGAGGTTCGGTCATGATGTATGGCCAAACCCCATCAAAGGATTAAATCTTGGAGGTATAATTTTTAAAAGAAAATGATGAACCAACATGGCCGAACCCCATGGAAGGGTATTGGTAAATGTTACTGAGTGGTAAAGGATGAAAATCATGCAAATATATTAGTGATTTAAATAAGGTTTAAATGTTGTAAATGATAAACTTGAAATGAGGAAATAAGGAAGAACCAAGGACCATGGGTTTGGCCATGTTGTATGGCCGAACCCCATGGAGAAATGTTAATGGATTTATTATGGATCTTTGGGTTTTAAATGATGAATCTAAGTGTATGATTAAACCCCCCATGGAGGGACTTTGTTTATGGACCTAAGATTGTAAATAATTTAAAGGAGAAGATGGGAAATGAGACATCATGGGTTCAGCCATGGTGTATAGCCAAACTCCATGGACCATTTTAATGGGTCATTTAAAGATTTATGCATGTTTAGATAAACGAATGATTAAACTAGGAAATGGAGGGATTTAATTATGGGTCTATGTTGATGGATCATTTGTGGATCCATGCATGAAATGTTTAGTTATGGATCTATGTTCTAGACCTAAGCATGGGTAAATAAATTAGGTGATGGAAATAATGGCCAAGATGTAAATGGGTGGCAAATGAAGGACCATGGGTTCGGCCATGGTGTATGGCCGAACCCCATGGAGAAGGTTTTGTGGACTTAGGGTTTTATGAAAGTTAGATGATTAACTTATGTGTGTTTGGATTGATTAATCAAAATATGGAATGATCTTGGACCCACATTTATTTAAAAGATCAAGGATTAAAAAGAGGGACCCAAAACCAAGTGAGTGAGGTTCGGCCATGTTGTATGGCCGAACCCCACCAAGGCATGTTTATGGACTTAAACATGGTTTGAAATCAAATGGAACATAGGTTTAATTTATTGATGTGTAATAAGGTAACGGGATCTCACAAGCAGTGTACGATCGGCTTGACGTGATCGGTGAGCGGTTTTCAAACAAAAACGCAAGGACACATTAGTTGGTCATTGGTAGGATTCGTACCTTATTGTAAATCATGGAATATGTAAATGTGAATGTTTTACTTGAAATTATTTTGGTATCAAATGATATGTCTTAATGATGGGATTTTAATGCTATGATTTGTATTATTATATAGCATGTTGGCATTTGCATCTCATGCATGGCATTGAAGGGATGAAATGTAACCGGAGACCCACGTTCCGTCGGGGCGTCCATAAGACATTCGTGAGGGTACCTTGATGTGCATTATCCATCAAGAGGGATGTATGATTGATTTGTAACCGGAGACCCACGCTCCATCAGGGCGTCCGTAAGGCATTCATGAGGGTACCTTGATGTGCATTGTCCATCGAGAGGGATGTATGATTGATATGTAACCGGACATCCACGCTCCGTCGGGGCGTCCGTAAGGCATTCGTGGGAATACCTACCTTGATGAGGAGTTTTCCATCAAGAGGATATTATGTGATGGTGATATGCCTGATGGGTGGGACTCATGGCATATGACACCCATACCATGGCATTGGCTTGCATGTTTTTGATATTATGTTATCTATGTGATTTTTGTACTAACCATGAGTTGACCCTACTTGGAGTACCTACTGTGTAATGGCCCAAAATTTTTAAATCAATAAATATGTGGTTATTATTTATTTTTAATGGTGGAAATTGGGAAAATTGATGGAATAGATGGTAAATGAATCAAAATTTGGACAAAGGCCCAAATATGGCCAAATGGACCATGAATTGGATTTAATTTATCTTAATGGTCAATGATGGTCAAATTGGGCCAAGGGTAGTCAAATTGAGCCCAATACCCATTTGGGACCCAATGGGTCAAGATAATGTAAACTCTAAGATAAATGGGTAAGGATGAATGTAATTAGGCCATGGGCCCAATGGTGGCCCAACTAGTGGGAATGGACTTAATGAAATTTGAATCACCTAAGTTGGTGATGAGTTGACCAAGGTGACATGGTCCAATGGGACCCATCTCCACCTCACCAAGTGAGGTGGCGTGTGGACCAAGAATTGGTGGGGTCGGCCACCATGGTTGACTTGGTCAACCATGGGTGGATTTCTTAGAGGGAATTTAATGGAATTAAATTAAGTAGGAAATAAATAAACCTAAGTAATTATCTAGTTGATTAATTAAATAAAATAAACAAAATGTGGTCAAATGGTCAAAGAAGACCAAAAGCCATCTTATTTTTTTACACCAACGTTGGCTAGTGGTGGGGTTCCAACCACCACCATAAAGCATGAGAATATCTCATGTGGGGTGGTTGGGAAAGTTAATGATAAAGTGTATTATAAGCAATAAAAAAAAAAAGGTTGTCTTCATCTCATTCTCTACACTTCACTCTCATTTCATTCTCTTTCTCTCTTGCTCTCCCACACCACCGTCCCTCATCTCCAAGAAATAGAGAAGAAGGAATCTTAGAAGAGAAGAGAAGAAAAGTGCAAACTTGGGGCCACCTCTTCAAGACCAAAGCTTGAGGTAATTTTTCCATCCCATCCTCTCTCTCTCTCTCTCTCTCTCTCAAGTACACCCCATGGTAGATGTTTGATTATTTATTAGGGTTTATAAAAATGGAAGCATGGAGAATGATTTAGGGTTTTAAGTTTTTAAATGATTAAATGTGGGTAATTTTAAAGGGTTTTTAAATGGAAGCCATGGTAAGTGTGGTATGATTTTTAGGGTTTTAAAGAATGGAATACATGTAGGGTGGTTAATGATTTTAGGGTTTTAAATGAATGAGTGTGAGAGAGTTTTAAAGGGATTTAAATGAGGAAAAATAAATGGGGAATGCTTTTGAACCCTATGGTGATGTATGTGTAATGATGATGGGTGTAAAATTATGGAAATTGATGGAGAGTGATTGGTGAACTTCGAGGTATTTGGATCATAGTGATGATGAGGGAAACTCCACTTTAATTATTAGAATGATTAGTTTGCCTATTAGGTGTATGTGTAAATGCCTAAATGAATTATCATTATGATCATACATGATATGTGATCAATGAAATTGAATGAAATAGGTGTGGGGTGATGATGGATGAATAGTTTTTAATATGTGGTTAATGAGATTTATAATTATTATATTGTGGATGAGATTATAGGGTAGAACTTGTGTTTGATGTATGGTTTGAATCTAAATGAACGGCTCATGTACTTTGTTGAGAAAATGGTGCTCATATTAGATGAACATGTATTGATGAGGAATAGAGGGTGTGTACCTACCATACCAATGGTGGAAAGAGTTGTTGGTGAGGACTTATCCCCTTTCTTTGGTTAAACTTGCTAACTTGGTTGAGTTTTCAAATGTTTGAAGCTTGAAATTAAAATGGATGATTGTTGTAGAAGGTGGAAAAATGTTTTATATGTTAGATATGGTGTAGTGATGATAGCCATGAAAATGGCATATGGTGCTCATAATAAATACCATCCTACAACTTTATCTCGTAGGAAGATTATGTAATGAAAATGTGAAGAGACTTGAGGTGGAATTGCATTTCATGTTCAGACCTTGGAAATGTATGTATACTAGACATTGGAGTGTAATAGGGTGTTGTATAGCCCATGCAAATTGTGGTGAATTGAGAAATGCATGTAATATCAAGGTAATGCTTATATGAAGGGTGATATACACGTGAATGAGGTGTGGAGTATGTTATGGGAGTGTGAGGGCTCAACCCTTGTTGCTCTAAGATTGTGATTAGGGAATGGATGAATATTCTTTGTTGGAATGTTTTACCTTGTACTAAATTGCTAAGACATTGTATGAAAAGTGTGGGTATGATTGTATCTATGTTGAAATTGGTATGTTTGGAAAGGAGGTAGTGGCAAAACCGTAAATATTGGCCAAATGAAGAACCCATGGAAGATGATCATGGACTTAGGGGCTGTAACGCCCGCCCCTTTTCACCGAAAATCAGAGTCTATTTTTTTTTTTTAAAGTGACAAAGGGCGCGGACGTCACGACGCGAGTTAAGTCCGAGCTTCTAAAGCCCGGCCCTTAACTGGCCAACCCTACGTGCGCGTGGAACGAAGTCCACGAAAAAAGGTTAACACGCAGAAATAAGCTCGAGGAATACTACCCTAAGTGCGGAAATTAAAATAGAGGCTAACCTACCATTTTTAGATAGCAGGGAAGATAGTATTTATAATATTACCAAAACATCTCAACATCTCAATGTTCCAAAATAGAAACCCAACATATAGCAAGTAATCTGAATTATACAGTCCGACAAGCTAAATTATAAAAATACACATTTCCCAAGATAAACTTAAATAAAGGAACTGGTCCGCCTCCCCAAGCTCCTAAGCTTGGCTCCCGTCTCGTCCTTCTGCTCCGGCATTTCCTGCGTCATCAGCTAGGGTAGAAGTAGGGCGTTAGACCACGTACCTAGTAGGACTCCGAGTAGGGCTAACACATGGATTAGTGATAACAAAGCATATAGATAATATTATAATAAAACCATGCACTTTGGGCAATGTCATGCAATGGGTGTTCTATGTCATGAATCCCACCCATCAATCTCATGATCATTGTACAATGTCCCTTTTTCAACCATACATAGTGTTCCAAATAAAATCCATACCATCATCGTGCCATGACCCTCTTGATGGAAAAGCCTCATCAAGATGCAATCCACACTAGGCATCCCCCTTGATGGAAGAACCATCATCAAGGTATAATAATTACAAAGATCCCCCTTGATGGCAAAGCCTCATCAAGGTATAATAATACATATATGAAATATCCTCATGCTTGTTTATCGGTCACTCCGACGGAGCATGGACTCCGGTTTCATTTCATTCTTCCCCTGTCATATTCCTCCCATGCCATGCATGAGATGTAGATGCCATATGCCTTGTCATATATGTAACTCATAGTCATAAAACCCATCTTAAAAACAATGCCATGATTATCAAAATAAATCAAGGAAACCCATCACATAATATCAAAATCCAAAACCTATCTTAAAAACAACCACATGATTACCAAAATAAATCAGAGGAAACATCACATGATACTAAATCCAAAACCCATCTTAAAACAAACCATATAATTTCCAAAATAATTCAAAGAAACCATCACTCAATCAATGGCTTACAAAAAGGTAGGAATCCTACCGAATACCGACTAGCGTCCTTTTTCGCTTTAGTCCGATGATCCGGTCACCTATCACGCACCACTTGCGATGTCCGGTACCTTATTACACATTAATAATTAGTCCATGTTTCCAACTATTTCCAAGCCCATTATCATTTCCAAGTCCACATGAATAATCGGTCACTATTTAGGTTTTGTGGGTCCCATTTAATCCATTAACCCCTTTAATTTGTGAGTTTAAAACAAACTAGCCATCCTAGGCTTTATTTGGCCATACATAATGCCATTACTTAGAATCCCTTAAACCCATGATCATCTCCCATGGAGTTCTTCATTTTAGCCATTATTTACGGTTTTGCCACTACCTCTTCTCCATGGTTAATTTCTCATTCATCACCCTTGCCTAACCAAGTTCATAATTGATCATAAACTTGGATCTCTAACTTAGGTCCATTAATGACCCATTCAACCATGGCACATGACCATTAAAATTAGCCATTTAATTTACTTAAACTCCATTAACCTAACATAGAAATACACATTAATCTTAGGCCTTAATTGATTCACAAAATGGGTCCATTGATGTATTATTACCCATAACATAACAACACTAAAAAATTTAGGCATTTAAATACTCTAACTCTCATTCATTTCTCCCACACATAATACCAAATTTTAATCCATAATTTTACCCACAAATGGAAAGAAAAACAGTGATATTTAGGAAAATTTCCCTCAAAATGAGAAAAAAAATCTAGTTTTCCCCCAATTGATGGAACAGTAATGGGTTTATCGAATGTAGGAAAGTTTCTCCGTTCTCACCAAATGGAACAAGCATTGGTACTTAAGGATGTTATTAAAAAAAAAAAATTTTAGACTCTGATTTCGGTGAAAAGGGGCGGGCGTTACAGTTGGTATCAGAGCGAACTCTGAAGAATAAATCTCTCGAAGTAAGATTAAGACGGTTGCATGTCTCACTGGCAGCTAAGAATCCCAACTGACCGACTCTTCGGAGTCCACTGCACGGGGGCCGGGTTAATTTACTTCGATTGACTCAAACTGAAGTATTCAATTTGAAAGCAACGTTTGACAAAAAAGAATGATAGCAAGGGAAGAAAGATTCATTCTAAGTTAGATTTATCAAACGCAGCAATATAGGGCTTATTTCCCTCGAAAATGAAAACACAATACTTTGATACTTTGGAAATTTTCCCCAAAACAAGGTGTGATCACTTAGAAAGCTTTCCCCCGAATTGATGAAACAATGATAACTTTATCAAACGTAGCGAAAATAGGATGTGTTTCCCCAGTATCCTTAAGTTGAACAACAAACAGTAAGAGTTTAGAGATTCTCCCCCCAGAAACAAAGGAAAACCAAGTGTGCTTATTTGGCAACTTCCCCCCAAATGGAAAGAAAAACAGTGATATTTAGGAAAATTTCCCTCAAAATGAGAAAACAAATCTAGTTTTCCCCTAATTGATGGAACAGTAATGGGTTTATCGAACGTAGGAAAGTTTCCCCGTTCTCACCAAATGGAACAAGCACTGGTACTTAGAGATGTTATTCCAAAAAAAAAAATTAGTCTCTGATTTCTGTGAAAAGGGGCGGGCGTTACAGGGGCACTAAATAATAAGTTTATGTATGGTTAAAAAAAACCTAGGAGGCTGATTTTTAGACTCATGTAATTAAAATATGTAATGGATTAAATGGGACTCACAAAACCTAAATAGTGACCGATTTTTTATATGGACTTGGAAATGATTAATGGGCTTAGAAATAGTAAAATGTGGACTGATTATGTGTATGTAATAAGGTATTGGATATCGCAAGCGGTGCGTGATTGGTGACCGGATTATCGGACGGAAGCGAGAAAGGACGCTAGTCGGTATTCGGTAGGATTCCTACCTTTTTGTAAGCCATGGATTGAGTGATGGTTTCTTTGAATTAGTTTGGAAATTATATGGTTTGTTTTAAGATGGGTTTTGGATTTAGTATCATGTGATATTTTCCTCTAATTTATTTTGGTAATCATGTGGTTGTTTCTAAGATGGGTTTTGGATTTGGGTATTATGTGATGGGTTTCCTTTGATTTATTTTGATAATCATGGCATTGTTTTTAAGATGGGTTTTATGACTATGAGTTACATATATTACATGGCATATGGCATCTACATCTCATGCATGGCATGGGAGGGATATGACAGGGGAAGGATGAAATGAAACCGGAGTCCATGCTCAGTCGAGGCGACCGAGAAACAGCCATGGGGATAGCCTGATAGGCCATAACCGGAGACCATGCTCCATCGGGGCGACCGAGAACCAAACATGGGGATATCTTGATGTGATTCATCCATCAAGGGGGTACCATAAGGTACAACCGGAATTCATGATCCGTCGGGGCGACCGAGAAATAAGCATGGGAACACCTTGACGAGGCATTGCCGTCAAGGGGGATACAGTGTGATTGGTTATATCTTGACGAGGTTTTTGCCGTCAAGGGGATGATTTGTGACTGTTTATATCTTGACAAGTTTTTTGCCGTCAAGGGGATGATTTGTGACTGTTTATATCTTGACGAGGATTTTCCGTCAAGGGGGATATGGCATCATGATAGTAAGGATGATGGGTGGGATACATGACATAAGACACCCATGGCATGGCATTCACTTTCTAGTTTTCATTATATGATTATCTGTATACTTGTTATCACTAATCCATGTGTTAGCCCTACTCAGAGTCCTACTGGGCGCGTTGTCTAACGCCCTACTTCTACCCTAGCTGATGATGCAGGAGATGGAGGAAACAAAGGACGAGACGGGAGCCAAGCGTAGGAGCTTGGGAAGGCGTGCTAGATAGTTTACTTGTGTTTATTTTGGGAAATGTAAATTGAGTAATTTAGTTTGTCGGAATGTAATAATTTAGCTTACTTGCAACGTTTGGATGTTATTTTGGACATTATCATTTTAAGGTATGTTAGTAATTAAATGAATGTATCTTCCCTGTTATCTCAAATTTGTAGGATAGTCTCTATGGTAATTTCCACACTTAGTTAATATTCCACAAGCTTACGTCTACGTGTGAACTGTTCTCCGTGGACTTCGTTCCATGCACACGTAGGGTTGGCCAATTAAGGGCCGGGGTTTAGAAGCTCGGACTTAACTCGCTTCGTGACGTCCGCACCCTTTGTCACTTTAAAAAAAAAATAGACTCTGATGTTTTCGGTGAAAAGGGGCGGGCGTTACATATTGGGCGCGTTGTCTAACGCCCTACTTCTACCTTAGTTGATGACACAGGAAATGGACGGAACAAAAAAAGTGATCGGAGCGAAGTTTAGGAGCTTGGATGTTTTAGTTTCAATTTATTTAAGTTACTCATGGACAATGTAATTTGAGTAGCTAGCATTTGAGACTGTAATAACTTAGATTATCTGCTATGGTTTGGAATGTTAATTTTGGATATTTTAACTTAAGATAATTATTATTAAGAGATGGACTTCCTTGCTATTTAAAATGAAATAGGATTGTTATTCTATTATATTTCCGCATCTACGAATTATTCCGCATGTTTAACTTAAGTACGTGTGAACCACTTTAGTAGAGTTGGTCCACGCACACGTATGGTTGGCCAGTTAAGGGTCGGGCTTTGGAAGCTCGGACTTAGCTCGTGTCGTGACGTTCACGCTCTCTCTCACTCTTTATTTTTTTTAAAAAAAATAGAATCTGATTTTCGGCTAGTGAAAAAGGGCGGGGCGTTACATTAGTAGCCTTCATATATGCGACTCTTGTAATTCTGATTGTGTCAATTTCCCTGTGACTTGACGGTCAACCACTAGGAATTGCATTTTCCTAGGTTCCAATCTCATTTTATGGAAAACCAAGAAACATGCTACGGTTTCTCGCTCCTCCGCTGAGGCCAAGTACCATACCATGGCTACTTTGACATGCGAACTCCAATAGTTGAAGCACTTGCTCGAAAATTTTGGTATTTCCCATCTTTTGGCCATCATCTCATTCTATGACAATCAAGTTATGTTACATATCGTTAATAATCCTGCCTTCCATGAATGCACCAAAGATAGTGAACTTGACTTTCATTTTGTCCAAGAAAAGATCCAATGAAAGCTGCTTGTTCCTCAACACGTTCCTACTTGTAAACATCTTCAGTAAACCATTGAGCAATGATCTATTTTATAATTTGATTGACAAACTGGACGTTATTTTCATACATGCTTCACCTTGAGCAATGTGACAAATATCGCTGAGAAAATGCAATTTATCATGAAATTATAAAAAAATTACCGTTCTCGCGTTAAAACGTGAATGCCATTTTTAATGGAAAAATTTAATACGAAAAATGTTAAAACCGCTTTAAAAATGTGTTTTTCCCAAAGAAAAATTGGAAATGGAAGGTCGAAAGTCGGAAACCTTTCTCACCTCGTCACTATTTCTCTCTCAAAATGTCTCCTTCCTCTCTCTCTCGCAATCTCAGTACCGTCCAACTATTCCTGAGAGGCTGAGACCGTCCCCGACGATTAACAAATCCAGGACGTTTAGGTCTTGGAATCTCAACGGCGAGAACTTACTGAGTCCCTATTTTTCTTGCTTCCTCACTCGCAGGATTTGGGAAAAAAGGAAATCAGGTATACCCTCCCTCTTCCAAGACCAAAATCCATTCTTTTTCCGTTCTTCCTATTATTTTTCCGATTCTTCTTCCCTTCAGACGCTACGAGACCAAAATCCCACCAATTCCGTTCTGATCAAAATCCCACCTATTCCTTTGAGCATGGCACGCTACAGGAACTCCCAATGAATCACGCTCTCATCTCTTCTGTCATTTGTAAACAGAATTTTTTTTTATGACCTTTTTTTGTAATTTTTAGATGATCAGCAGTAGCAGATTTTTTTTTTTTCAGTAATTTGTTGTCACTTGTCACTCTGCAGGTTTGGCCCGGCTTGAATAAGAGATACTTAAGTATGTCTATGGGATTGATTGAGATGAACAAATAGATGGATGTACATCAGTAGTTTAATGATCTTTAAATTTCAGTCAATGTGTTTTAAGTTTCCAAGTTCTGGTTCATACATGGTTTCCTGTTTCCATTCACATTTTTAATTAGCAGGGAACTGAAGGGACATGTCTACTTCATTAGTAAATTTGGTTAATGAATTACATTGAGATATGATTTGGTCTGTTTAAGTCTTCCGTCTTCTAACATTGAATTATAATTTAGATGAGAATTATTTATTTACTACATTATTTTTTATTATTTTTAAATATTTATATTTTTTACGAGATTTTCCTATTAAATTCTCAGTAAAATATGAGAATTTGAAAATTTCCCATTATTAAGAGTTGCCATTAATTTCCCAAGAGAACGGTATTTGTGACAGTGACATTGAAGGGGAGAGTTAACATATACGGGATTTTCTGTTTCCATATTCATCAGATATTGATATGTATTCATACCATTTTTGCTGATTTCCCTTTTTCTAGGATTTGACTTTCTTTATTTGTACATTTTATTTTGCTTATAAATAAAATTTTATCCCTGCTCTATCTTGAATTTGAGGAAGACAAAACAGATCCCTTGTCTCATTTTCAGATGTTTTGACAGTAACAATTCACAACACAGCATCAGTTCAATTGGGATTCTTTTAAAAGAAAAAAGAAAAAATTTCGTAGTTGATTTGACTATATAGGAATTTGGCAGAAATGAGTGATATTCAAGCACAACTGCTAGCGGATAAATTTGATTAAAAATTTGATTACAAGACGAAGAAAGCCCACACTGGCGGATAAATTTGATTACAAGACGCAGAGAACCACATCAGAACTTTCACAGATACGTTACTCTGGGTGTAGGTGGATGCATCATTTACCATTCTCATCATAATACAATGATACCTAAATCACTGATGGTACCACAAAAAATAACAGTGTTCTGATTTCCAGCCAATCACCGAGCATCAATGATAACATACGCTTAAAAAAAAGAAAGAGATGCAAGTTTGCAAATCATTTATCTAAGAAGACAATTCACAAACCAAATACAAATTCCCGTTTCGATACATGCCAATCCCCCCAACTATCTTGTCACTAAATTATATGCCTGTTAAGTGAGCAAAATATAAGTGAACGGTACATCCTACTGTTCAACTTTCATTTTCTGCCCTAGCAAAGGAGATAGCACATCTGAATCAAGCTCCGGCAACTGATGGACAACAATAATATTTTCTGGGGCTCAGGCCAAGAGGGAAAACTTACAAATCCGAATATAACTTTTCTTGATACCTATCATGAATCAAAACACCTTCCAGGAGCAATATGATGTAGAAAAAGCTACAAGTGGTAAAACCCCACAATTAATTCATGACCCAATATTGCCAAGCCAGAAAAACAAAGGCAATTGTGCCACGGCCATGAAAAGCAGAAAATAATGGTGTCTACTTGAATGCTTCTCGTAACTCCTTGCCTCTGCAAAGAGAACTTGTTTCATGGCCTTCACCAAGAAAACCCCCATGCAAAAGCACATCCAAGAAAGAACAGTATAATAGGCAAATTTTGGAAAGATCACTGCCAGAACAGCCAAAGATGGGCCTGCGAAGGTATACCCTCCGTAAGCCATAATGTCTAGCAAAGGGGCCTCTCCACTTCCAAGTGAATATAAAAAAACTTTAAGCTGTGCGACCTGCAAAAGCCAGCCAAGAAGTCCCTTCGTGAACCATAAATTCAGAGCTTCCGGGCTAACCTGCATAAGAAACAATGAGTAAATGATATTAAAGCATAAGAAGCAATAATAATAAACATTTATATGAGAATTACAGAACCTTGATGGATTAAAATATAGTTCTTGCACAACATTCCACCTGATATATATACCCTTCATTCAGTGATCACTGCCATTGATCTAATGGGCTACACCATTGATGGGGTATAGTACTAAAGTACCACAACAATTGACGGTGGTGAAGGCCAAAAATCTGATGATTGGTATAATACAATTCAGATTCCTTTTCGGGTAAGAAAAAACAAAAAACCTCACTCACTTTCCAAGAAGACCCAATGAGAAGCCCGCAAGGAACAAATAGGTTCCGAATGACATGAACGGAATGTATAAATCTGGAGCATTGATATCATAAATTGGAGGTTTGTTGGAAGGCCTGCCACCCACTGGCTCAGCCATTCTTGTCCATTGTCCCTATGAAAAAAGAAAACATAGAACCACAATTAGATTTAGGCATTGTTGGCAACAGTATAGAGGAAAATCAAGTCAGTTACTGCTTACCCTGTGTTAGGAATGGAAGCAAAACCACCTTCAATTTGTTCCTTACATACTGGTCATTCACTTGAAAATAGTATTGGGGATCAGAAAAATACCTACTGATCTGCACAAAAGATGAGTAATTTAACACAGATGAGTATCAGTAGGAACTCACTTGCATGAACCATCAGACATGAGGCTGTGTCTGGTTGAGAACTTAACGTAGGAGGTTCTCCAAGGGTAGAACTTCTGCCATCTTCTCTTTTCTCTTGGAGAAGATGATGTTCTCCTGACAGAGGTGGAGAATACCATCTTCTCTTGGAGGAGAGGAAGATTCACTCTTGCGGACCACAATTTCTCCTTGATAATGGATTCAAATAGAAGTCTCTCCACTTCACCCCATCCAAAAACAGCCGAGGTATAAAGCTCAATCAAGAGTAAAATAATGGCAATTTTTTGTTCAGCTTGAAACGCAACAAGAGGGACCCACCTTTAACAGTCAATCATCTGACATTCAACGACTAAATTTAAAGGTCAATCTTCTTGGAAATGATCAATCACAGATAGTTGCCAATATTTGATGAATCATTCAAAAAACAAAAAAAAATCTGCATTTAATGAGACCCCAAGATAGATGATTCAGTGAGACGACAGCAATCTTAGTTCAGCTGGAAATGCAACAAGTGGGTCTGGTGTTTCAGCAATCTAAGCCAATCCAGCAAGTCTTGTCATGAGATAGTTCATACCTGAACATCTTCCTACTGGAAGATTCCAACTACCATAATTGGAATGATTCCAGGTAAATATTGAGATATTTCCCAACAGGATTAGACCCATCACATGGACACCTATGGGTCACCCCACATTTGCAGTCTGCTGGCAAATGGTTCAATAGAAACATCTCCCTTCACTGTGAGTCCTATTGGCTGCTGCTAACTTGAGATGGTTGACCACAGTCACTGGTCTACATTCAGTGATGATTCTGACCTGGGTCAAGACCCATAAACGGATGGCTTTGGATGACCCAGAAAGTAAATTTTGTAAACCTATATAATGCTATAATAGCAGCCATGCATATTTCTTCAACATTTATCAGTCCGTGTGCACATTGTGTGTAAAAAATGGTATGCTTACATTGCTTTGCACATATTCTGAGCTCGAACCTAAAGTTTTCTCCCCATATGCACCTAACCCACCTCGGATGAGCCCTGTACCGGCTCCATAAAATGTATCTTGAAAAGGGATAGGTTGAGGATTTAAGGGGGGTCTCTGCATCCCTGGCTGGCTTGCTCCCAGATTATCATACATGTCTGCACGATGACAAACAGCCATTTAAAAATGAAAATAAAGAAGAAATGGAAGAACATCAACTCAAGAATACAACAAATAATAAAAACTGAATGTCATATGTCAAAAATAAAGTACTCAAGGACAACAGTAGGTTCAAAAAATATGGTCCAAAAAATCCTGGAAGGTAGATAGCGGATTCAGTTGTGGTAGCTCATGAATGTCTGGACTCTAGATTCTTGTCAAGGAAGCAGGTGTGGTCTGCAAATTGGATTTTCAAAAAGCTTATGTTAATGTGCATTGGTCCTTCCTAGATTATGTGTTGCAAAGATGGGTTTTGGTGATTGTTGGAGGAGTTGGATGCACTCATGTTTATAATCGGCTCATATGTTTGTGTTGGTGAATAGGAGCGCTAAAGGGTTTTTCAAGATGGAGAAAGGAGACCGCCAGGGTCATCCTTTTTCTCCTTATCTCTATGTTGTTGTGGCAGAGGCTCTTCATCTTATGATTCATATGGTTTCTTCTCAGGGTTGGATTCAGGGTTTCCGTATTGCGAATTCCGATATTCAGATTTCTTATTCGCAATAGACCGATGATATTGTTCTATTCCTTAAGGCGGAGAAGGAGGTGTTCAAGACGATCCATGCAGTGCTTGGATTGTTTCGGATTTGTTCAGGGTTGAAGATAACTTTGATGAAAGTGAATTGATGGGAGTGAATGTTGAGTATAATCAGTGTGTGGAGTTGGCCTCATTGTTAGAATGTAAGGTTGCTTCTTTCCCTTCAATGTATCTTGAGGTTCCTCTTTCTAAGGGTAAACCTCAGAAAGCAAGTTGGGATGAGATTATTGAAAAAATGGAGAGGCGACTATCTACTTGGAAAGGTAAGCACCTGTCAATTGGTGGTAGAATCATCTTGCTAAAGCCAGTTTTATCTAGTCTTCCCATCTACTTTCTAAGTGTTTTTAAATGTCAAGCGGCGGTGGCGAATAAGCTAGAAAGGATTTAGGGACAATTCCTAGGGAATGATGATAGAGAAAAGCGAAAATTTCATTTGGTCAGTAGGTCTCAGGTTTGTAAGTCTAAGGAGGAAGGTGGTCTGGGAGTTCGTCCAATTCGACAGGTCAATGCTGCTCTGCAAGAAAAGTGGCTATGGTGGTTGGGGGGGACTCTTCGGGAGGTTTACGGAAGGACATTCGTTGCAGGAAGTATAGGTTGCACGGTAGTGGGTGGCGGATAGTAAATGCTAATAGGAGGGCCTTTGGGATTTGGAAGATTGTTGGTTCCATTGCGGGGGTTTTTTACGTCATATTCTGTACCGCGCCTATTCAGGTGATGAAATTTTATTTTGGAAGGACAAATGGTTGGGTGATGCTCAATTGGCTCATCAATTCCTAGTGCTCTTCTCCCTTACTGCAAAGAAAGTAGATACGGTTAAGGAGTGCTATGATATCAATCAGAATGTTGTAATTTGGGGCCCACAATTTCGTAAACAGTTGGAGGATTGGATGGTGGATGGTTGGGCATCTCTATGACCTTATTGGAAGGTGTGTTTCTGGTGGGCTATGGGAAGGATTTGTCACACCCTACCCTTCCAACACCTAAATGGGGCATGACCTGCTAAAGAAATCCATAATTAACTGTTTACTAAATGGATCTTACATAACAAATCTGTGGTCTTAAAATTTTTTTTCTCAATTTCATCACAACTCAATTAATGCCAACGAATTCTTCAAGCCCTCAGTGATCAAACTAAAATGAAAAAGTCTGGATTTAAAATTACGTAACTTGTAAAATCAACCACTAATACATGTATAATGTTAAACTCGCAAGTTTGCTCACATTTCCAAACCATAGAAATAATATACTAATATATATATCCAGTGTTCTCAATGGCATTGGACTCATTGTCCAAGCCTCACGAATCCAACATAAAAATAAACCGTAACTCTTTCTGAGTTCCAAACCATAACCAATATCAAACCATAACACATATCAAAGTGTGCATTGTACTAAAAGAAAATAAATCTAATTATGCTTCTAATAACTTCTTGTCTTCTAACTTTGTTCATGATTTCTATCAAGGCCTAATTCCACTGGGTTTCCTGCAATGTAAAGGGTATAAGCTCCAAGCCCAATGAAGAAAATAATAACACTAACATATATTTACCTGAAATAATTATCCTTCACAATCCTTACTCTTTCAAACAATAAGTATAACAAATTTCACCACATTTATTGTCATACTTTAGTGTTCAATGCAAATGCCAGTGTCAATGCTCAATGGAGGGTGCAACCATCTCCACAAACTTATCTTCTATTACTTGGTGGACATCCCACCGAAGTGAGGAATACACAGCTACCACCGAGGTGGACATTCCACCAAAGCGAGGAATACACAACTTCCACCAAGCAATAGCCATCATGATTTTGTCATAGAATACACAACTACTACCAAGTGCCCATCCCACCGAGTGAGGGAAATTAAACCTTCCACTTGATGCACCAACTGGCCATCATGACAAAATCACGGAAGACACACCCGCATATCTCATTCCCATGAATATGAGAATGTCATGTTCAAATCAATGCAAAATACAACATGCTCAATGCACCCATCTCCATAAACACCTCTATTATTACTCGGTGGCCATCCCATCGAAGTGAGGAATACACAATTTTCACCAACCAATAGCCATCATGATTTTGCGACAGTATACACAACTACCACCGAGGTGGCCATCCCACCGAAGTGAGGGAAACTAAACCTTTCACTTGATGCACCAAGTGACCATCATGACAAAATCACGGAATACACATTCACATACTCAATCCATGAATGTGAGAATGCATGCCTATCACATACAATCAATATATCACAAAAATTCCCCTAATATATGTATACGAATTGAGGAATTATTCTAAGCGCAATAGCTAATGTCCATGTAACACCCCGGATTTTCAATTCATGAATATATATGGAAATTGTCCATTAATTTGTAAATTAATGGAGATGGATCTTAGATGGGTAAGGAGTTGGGTGAATTACCCAATTAAGACCCAACGGATTGTGGATAAGGTTCAATTGAAATAAATAGGTAAGATTTATTTAATTAGGTCGAGGTTGTCAATTGGGTCAAATGCCCAACTGGGACCCATGGGTCATGGTTGACTTGGTCGACCACCAAATGAGTTCAAGTTTAATTAAGGTGTGGCTAAATTAAATTGGATTAAGTTCAATTGAGTAAGTTTAAAATGGAATCAAGGAATTAAGTTAATGAATGAGTACAAGTCTTGAGTTTAAAAGAATTAAAAATATGTGAGTTAAGGTGAGTTGAATGAGAAGTTAATGGGACTTTCATCTTAAGTGAGTTAGGAGAGTAGATGGAGAGTTGCATCTCATAAGATCAAACCCAAGGTGTACACACATTGGGGAGGTGGGAGTTTCATCTCATGGGATGAAACTCCAAAGGGAACATTAATGAGGAGGTGAAGAGTTGTTGTTGTTACACAAGCCATATCTAAGAGCACACGTTGGGGAGTTGGAGGGTTTTCATCTCATGATGGAAACCCAAGAGGCACACGGTTGGAGTTTCATCTCATGGGATGAAACCCCCAAAGGAAGTATTAATGAGGGAGGTGAAGAGTCATAGTTGTTACAAAGGGGCATAACCCAAAAGACACCACCCTTGGCCAAATTCCATTGCACAACAAAGGCAGTTCTTTTCTTCATCTCACTCTCTCCCTCTCTCTTTTGGCCGATCCCCCTCTCAAGACAAGAAACACTTAGAGTATTTTCTATCTCAAGCTTCTCTCCTTCTCACTCAAGGCTGACCCTCTCTCAAAGACAAAGGAGAAAGGACTTAGAGTTTTCCATCTCAAGCTCCTCTCCCTCTCACAAGAACCGTAGGGCCGACCCTCTCACAAAGATCAAGGAGGAAGAAAGAAAAAAGACTAAGGAAAGAAAGGAGCGGAGGAGCAAGTCGGAACGAAAGAAATTGGAGGAGTCACGGAATCGGTAAGTACTTGATGAGATTTTATTAAGTAAGAAAAGAGGTTAAAAAGAACAACCCATTTTGGATTGGAGAGTTCGCCAAGATATTATGGGCCATGGATTTAAAATCCATCCAAGGAATGGGATGGGTTGAACAAAGGAAGGGTGATTAGGGTTACCCATATGATTAATGAATATGATTAAGCATGAAAAATTATGGTTCGGCCCTTGCATGGTCGTAATCTTGTTATGGCTATGGACCTTATGCATGTCCCATGTAAGAAATGGTGAATGATCAAGGATCATGGTTTGGCCCTTGCATGGCCAAACCCTAGGTTTATGTATAAGAACCCCTTCAAAGGATCAAATCTTGGATGTATGATTTTTTTAAAAGAAAATGATGAACCATAGGCTTCAGCCATGTTGTATGGCCGAACCCCATGGAAGGATATTAGTGATTTTTAGTGGGTTTAAAGGATGAAAATCATAGATGTATGATTAGTGATTTTAAAAGGTTTTAAAGGACTATAATGATGGGAGATTATTGGTGATTCTAAGTAGGTCTTAAATATTGCAAAGCATGATCTAAAATGTTGTAAATGGTAAAGAACCATGGACCATGGTTTCGGCCATGTTGTATGGCCGAACCCCATGGAGGGATGTTGATGGACTTTGGGTTGTAAAATGATGACCTAAGTGTATGATTAAACCCCCCCCCAACCCACCCCCCCCCACCCCCCCCCCCCCCCCCCCCCCCCCCCCCCCCCCAATGGAGGGACTTGATTTATGGACTTAATGTGGTAAATGATTTAAAGAGAGGATGAAAATGGGACACCATGGGTTCGGCCATGTTGCATGGCCGAACCCCATGAACCATTTTAATGGGTCATTTATGGATCTATGCAGGTTTAAATGAATGAATGATCAAGCCAAGGAATGGAGGGATCTATCAGGGTTTTATGTTATGATTAATGAATCATGTATGGATCATTTTTGGGACTTAAGTCATGTGTAAATAAGCTAAGTGATTAGCTATGGAAAGAATGATGGCTAAGATGGAAATATCATTTTCCAAATCGTTAGGTTAAATTGGTAGGATGAAGGGAATGGTTTAAATCAATTGGAATAATTAAATTGGATATTTTATGGAATTAAATGGATCACCAAATTGATGTATGTATATGTTCAATGTAATAAGGTAACGGGATTTCACAAATGGTGAACGATCGGCTTGACGCGATCGGTGATCGATTTTTGGACGAAAACACAAGGACCTGTTATTTGGACGTTGGTAGGATTCTTCTCTCATTGAAACCATGGGATATGTATGATGATTTTAATTCATATTTTGATGAGTTATTTTGTATAAATGATATGTTTCAAATATGAGATTTTAATGCTATGATTTGTATTGTTACCTAGCATGTATACATTTGCATCTCATGCATGGCATGGGAGGGATGAAATATAACTGGAGTCCACGCTTCGTCGGGGCGTCCATAAGGCATTCGTGAGGGTACCTCGATGTGCATTATCCATCGAGAAGGTTTTATGATTGATTTGTAACCGGAGACCACACTCCGTCGGGGCGTCCGTAAGGCATGCGTGGGGGATACCTTGATGAGGAGATTCCATCAAGAGGATAATATGTGTGTGTGTGATATGGATGATGGGTGGGACTCATGGCATATGACACATAGCATGGCATGACTTGCATGTTTTTGATATTGTATTATCTATGTGATTTTTGTTACTAACCCATGTGTTAACACTACTTGGAGTACCTACTAGGCGCGTTGTCTAACGCCCTACTTCTACCCAGTTGATGACACGGGGAATGGACGGAACGAGGAACGAGATCGGAGCCAAGCTTAGAAGCTTGGATGTTTTAATTTCGTTTTATTTAAGTTATCATGGACAATGTATTTTGAGTAACTAGCATTCGGGACTGTAATAACGTAGATATATTTGCTATGGTTTGGAATGTTAATTTTGGATATTTTAACTTAAGTAATTATATTTAAGTATTGGACCTCATTGTTATCTAAAATGGAATAGAATTAATATTCTATTATATTTCCGCATCTATGATTTATTCCGCATGTATAACCTTATTTCGTATGAACCATTTTAGTGGACTTGGTCCACTCACACGTAGGTTGGCCAGTTAAGGGTCGGGCTTTGGAAGCTCGGACTTAGCTCGCGTCGTGGCATCCCGTTCTCTCTCACTCTTTATTTAAAAAAAAGAAAAATAGACTTTAATTTTCGGCGAGTGAAAAAGGGTGGCACGTTACAGTCCACATCCATCATAAACACAATATTCATCATCTCAACATGCTCATAAATTAAATCTCATAGCTGTCATTCATTATAGCAATGTAGCAACGTAAAAATTCATAATTGAGCAATTCCATTAACAATATGCATAACACACCAATCCATTCAAATTCTAAGAAACATACCACTACTTTTAGCCAATATAATCACTAGACCTTTCAACAAGGATAATAGTTAATTTTCTATAAATCCGGGCGAACTGAGTTTACTCACGGCCGATGGAACAGTTTGGCCTATACACCCTTTACATTACTGTGAGTTTGCACTGGATTATAACCATCATGAAAGTCACTACTCGGCCTATTTTCAGGTCTAATGACTACATTTCATATAATAAATAATCATATAAGAATAATTTCCATTGCACAACAAAGTAAGGAATCGTGTAAAAATCAGAATATGTAGTGTATTGTTCCCGTCACCTAGAGTTGTGGAGTGCACAGAATAAAACCTTGAAGTTCTTTTAATCGATCAGGACCCAAGGCTTGAGGAAATAATAATAATAACCAAACCAATAAAAGTCTATCTTAAACAATTTTCTTGAAGTCCCCACACTATCTTACTTTGATCATAGGTTAGAACCAAAATTTCCATCTTATGATCTGGGGTTTTTAAGGTGTCCCAAACGCTCTAATATTGTTCCAAGGATTCAAGGTCACTAGTTGTGTAGCGCCCCACCCTTTTCCCAATGCTTAAAATCAGAGTATTCTTTTTTTGGCTAATACAATAGAGAAAAAGGGACGGAGACGGCCACGACGCGAGTCGATCCCGAATTCAAAGACTCGGACCTCGACTGACCCAACACAGTTTGTGTGCATAAACTTCTGTCTATGATAATCTTTACACACTTACTTAGGAATATCAGCGGAAATTAAATCATATTTATCCAAGATCTATATGAATAACAAAGTATGGAGTCTCTCATGAGTTAATATGTCAAACCAACAACAAAGTAAATGAGTCTAGGACTTATAAGTATTACATTCTCAAAATATTACTCCTACAAAATACATCTCATCTATGATCAAAATAAACTAGATCAAAATATCATTTCTTCTTATCCAATTGCCCACGCTCTACTACCACTTGGTTTGGCTCCGTTTCCTTGGGCTGCGATATCATCTAAAGGGGGAAATTATGGGCTTAGTCAACACGCCCAGTAGGTAAATTCGATCAAAAGGGAAGGGGTGCACATGAGTGTTATAATCATTATATCATATACTTTTATAAAAAGCATACACACATTACTCTCCATTCAAAAATCATAAGATAAAGAATCATATACATATCACAAGTCACGATTAGTAGGGAAGATTCATAGACATAATCATCTCACATAATTAGGATCACATACATCTAGCCATTATTAACATGAATGCTATGCCATGTATGTCATGACCTATGCTTTCCTTTCTTGATTTTATACTCAATCACAAATCATTCTCATTCAATGGTTCATATATTGGTCAAACATGTGTCCGCAGCATTTCTGAGGGCAACCGACAAGGTGCTATACCCTATACTGACATTTAACCGGGGGAGTACCAATCTCCTATACTTATGCGCAGGTTTCAGGACTTCTACTGACCCTGGAGCTCTAATGGCCCAATTTAATGCATTTTCTTTGTAACCAATGGACGTGACCAATTCATAACAGTTTGTTAAATCAGTCTAATCATCATTTCATATGCAAACCCAAGGCTTGGTTCTACCTAATGTAAGTCCCATCCCATGTCACATGCATGAGGTATGTGTATGTAAGATGCCAAGTCCATTCCATTTGTATTTCCTCAATTCTTTCCAAAACATGGTATCATAATCAAGTATTACTTAATCAAAATCATATATTATCATTTACCTAGTCAACATTAC
Source organism: Chimonanthus salicifolius (assembly GCA_013350335.1). Classification (NCBI taxonomy): domain Eukaryota; kingdom Viridiplantae; phylum Streptophyta; class Magnoliopsida; order Laurales; family Calycanthaceae; genus Chimonanthus; species Chimonanthus salicifolius. The sequence goes on along the minus strand of CM023536.1, from coordinate 72,968,128 downwards.
ATGCTTAAACATAGTATCATATGCTCAACATATCTCAATCACTTCATAATGAACCATCATCAATTTCAGGAACATATACATATAACATTTAGATTACATCTCTAAACATCTCATGATATTATATATTCAAGGATTAGTTAATCAAAATATATATACTATCATCTACTTAATCAAGAGCATATGTTTAACCAAAATATAGTATTGTAATTCAACATATCTCATTGTTTCGTTAATTTGAAGCAAGTTCAATTGGTCATTCATAATAATAGATAAGATATACATAATATCACTCTAGTGCTTCAACAGAGTAGGATCACCTACTTTTTTATTGGTAATCACCGAAGGAGAGGATTCCAATCCACACATACAACGCCGGGTCACTCTCGAATCCTTTGTTCATTTCATGTATATCAAAACATCATAATCAAGTCATTACACTTAACCTAATTAATTGTCCTTAATTTCCAAATCTAATCTTGTTACTTTCATTAATATGGTCTTTGCTCAAAGTTTAGATTTAGTTATTAAGTGATTAAAACTAAGTGTGTCAACCTATGAAATTCAGCCCCTAAGTTGTCTATAGTGGACATAAATCTTAGTTTAGGAGTTGTCAAAAAACTGGGCCTGATATGTAACAAATATGTGGTTGATGGGTGTTAAGGACAGCAAAAATAGTCCTGCATTCTAAATTAATTTAAAGCCCAGGTCCGTTTAAATTTGGCTGAAGCAATAGGAACTATGAATGGGATTTCCAACAGCAACATATCTTAAGATTTTGGACTTAGTCAAGTCCAACTGAGTTTGCCCATGGGCAGCAAGACACATTCATTTAAACTGGTTTAAGCAGTGTTATTGGCTTAACTTACATGCTAGACTCAAATAAGATACTCACCGATCAAGAAGGTAGGTGAGGAAAGTCTTACATAGAAATACAACAACACATTAGGAGTGGTAAAGTAGATTCCTGGCTGGTTTTTGAGGTAGCAAGAGATAATAATAAGATAAAAGGTAAAGAGAAAATAAAATTAGAAACTCATTTACATATGCTCTCATATGTTCGGCTGATAAAAGGGATAAATGTGCATCCATGTGAAGTGGATGTATTAAATGAAATTGGAAATCAGCCAAAGGAAGGCCATCATCTCTTATTGGCATTTTCTCAAACAGTGGGTGGACAAGTACAAGGGAGGAGATGAGAGATTCATTTATAAGCTCTCTTTTTTAAAAGAAATAAAAAATTTATCAAACACCCATATAAATAAATAACTAATTAAAGTAAAAGAAATAATGTTACTTGTGAATCAACCCAATTAGGTGGCCTTTGACTGCATGGACATACCATGCAACAATTTGATGAAAAACTTAATCGGTTGGGGTGCTTGGCTACAGGTGCATGTAGCACCTTGGCCATGTAGTATAGTTTATGAAATTAAATGAGGAAAGAGAAAAGATAATGAGGGTGAGAAAAGTCTCTCTACTGACTCCTTCATATTTTTCATTTCATAAAAACAAGTTAAATCTGGGAATCCAGAGAGGGTGGGACTGTAACGCCCCGTCTGTAACGCCACGCCCTTTCCGAGATTCAGAGTCTAATTTTTTTTTTTAATAATAATATAACAACACCGGAAGAGAGCAGGCGGCGTCACGACGCGAGCTAAGTCCGGACTACCCAAGTCCGACCCTTAACTGGCCACCCATGTGTGCATGGACTAAACCATGAAAGACAAACCACACATGGAACTAATCAAGTCATGCGGAATAAACTAAACCAATTGCGGAAATAAACTGAATAGATAACAAGTACAAGTCTCAACTATTAAAATAACTTAATCCAACATCCATTGTCAACACGATAAACAAACCATAGCAAAGTTTACTGGCTATCACATGTCCACAAAATATAACTCAAAAGACAGTAATAAAGAAATCCCAATCATCATTCAAGCGCTTAAGCTTGGCTCCCCTCCTGGTCCTCGACCTTCTCTTTCCCCTCCCTTGTTCCTGCATTATCCTCTAAGGATAGAATTAGGGCGTTAGATCAATGCGCCCAGTAGGTTCCCGATCAGGGCTACCACATGGTTAGTGTATACCATGCATAAATCATAGTACATGATCATCAATAAAACATCTGAAAACCAATGCTATGTATGTGCAAATGTAATGAGTCCTACCCATCACAAGTCTACATAGCCATTATTTGAAGAAACTCTTACATCAAGATAATCCGGAGTAGTCCTCATTTCCTCTAGATAGGTAAGCTAGTGTAATCCACATTTCCTCTGGACAGGTAAGCCAGAGTAATCCACATTTCCTCTTGGTAGGATTCTTATGTTAAGGTAATCCAGAGTAATCCACATTTCCTCTGGATAGGATTCTTATCATTAAGTTGTTCCATAACCATCACCCCATGTCATGCATGAGATGTCAATGTACATGTATGTCATTTGTAAATACATATCTCATTATTCCAAAACCAATTTGAAACATAAAAATAATAACAACATATTTCATCAAAACCATCATAAAACCAATCATAATAGTGGTTACAAGTAGGTAGGAAAAACCTACGGAAACTTTGCTTAAGTGTCCGTTCCATTTTAAGCTTCTCCCGGTCACAACTTGCACGCCGTTCACGTTCCGTTACGTTGTGATGTAACAACAAGTCAATCATACTATCATTTTAAATTTCCATTCATCTTAAGACCCAAAAACCATCTTGTGGGGTTCGGCCATACCCATGCCCGAACCTCAACAACTTAGGATTTAACCTCGCTTTTCATTTGATCTCTCTTTTATTTAATCCTTATTAAACATCATATACTACAAAAATACCTTGGTAGGGTTCGTGTATCCAATCCTATGATCATTTCATCCATAATTACCTTTATGCCATTTAGGCTAACCTTTTGTTTAATTTTCCTTAAACACCAAGGTCCATATCCAAACCACCTTAGTGGGGTTCGGCCATACAACATGGCCGAACCTCACCACCTTAATTTGGTCCTTTACATCATTCATACATACATCCCTAATTCATTATGAATTAGCACTAAGTCCATCAAATAATCATTGGTGGGGTTCGGCCATACTACATGGCCGAACCTCACCCTATGGATTTTTATCCCATATTTCCTCATCTATCATGCTTGGTTATTTACTGATATTAAGACCATAATATACATACATAATTCTTGAATCAAAGGCATGGATTCATTCAAAATCTCCAACTATGTTCTTACTCCATGTAACCGTAAAAATAGTCCATGGGGTTCAATGATTCCATCAGTTGTTCTTAACTTAGGTTCTACTTTTTAACTACATGATTCAGCCATCCAATGGCTGACCCAAAACAGTAACCATATCTCCACTTAAATTACATAACAATTCTCCACTATTGGAATGGTTTTATCTCTCCAAATACCATACCAAATTATCAAACACTTTCATGGGGTTCGGCCCTCACAAGTGGCCGAACCCTGTGGCCCATAATTTGAACTTTTTATCAAACACTTAGCCTCATTAAAAACATGTAAAAACCAGCATAATATTGCATGGTTTTTACCTTTCAAAACCCATTCAAATACCAACATCATTGTAACACCCCGCCCTTTTCATTCTAATTTTCAGAGTTTATTTTTTTTTTTTTTTTTAAATATAATAATCATGTGATCGGGGCGGAGTGTCACGACGCGAGTTAAGTTCGGATCTCTAAATCCGACCCTTAACTGGCCAAGCCCATGTGCGTATGAACTAAGCCCATAAAACTGATCCGCACATGGTATATATATAACTTGCGGAATTAACTTAGTCTTATTCTAACTGAGGTTATAATAGAACCTATGACTATTCCATTTTTTTCAATATTAGATAGCAAATTACATAATCTTATTCTCCAAAATTACTAACTAATATTATTCTACTATTCAATCCAACCATCCAAAATAAACTAATCCACAGCATCTACTTATCTACTTATTACATGCCAACAAATCTAGCTACCAAATTACATTGTCCACATAATTCAAATAACACATCCATGAATAGTCCATTCAAAATCATTCAAACCGGCCAAGTTTCCGTGCTTGGTCATCTTCTTCAACCACGTTCTTTCCTTTCCCTGCATCATCCACTAAGGATATAGATAGGGCGTTAGATCAACGCGCCCAGTAGTGTTTCCGAATAGGGCTACCACATGGTTAGTTAAAACATGCAAATAATATCATAATAATACATATGAGACAAAATTCCATAAAATCATGCTATGTATGAAATGAACATGTAATGAGTCCCACCCATCACCATTCAACACAGCCATCACTTGACGGGATTCTCATCGTCAAGGTAACCCACAGTGGTCTTTCGGACGCCCCGACGGAGTGTGGCCTCCGGATTCCTCCTGATGGGATTCTCATCATCAGGGTACCCCACAGTGGTCTTTCGGACGCCCCGACGGAGTGTGGCCTCCGGTTACAACACCATCATCCCATGCCATGCATGAGATGTCTATGTATAAATATCATTTAGAAACATAACTTTACAATCATATAATTTATCGAAATCAACATAAAACAGCATATTAAATTGTGGTTACAATAAAGGTAGAAAACCTACAGAAGAATCCCTTCAGTAACTGATCTTTCTTTCGCGTCACTCGATCACAACTCGCACGTCGTTCGACTTCCGGTACCTTATCCATATACCAATCAACAAGTCATAACATCATTTACTTATTCAATCACATCTACGACCCATCCGCATCATGTGGGGTTCGACCATGCCCTTTGGCCGAACATCACCAACTTAGGATTTAACTTCCTACTTTATTTAATCAACTCTTAAACACTTAACCCTTTTAAAATGACATGGTTCAGCCCTATGTTGGCTAACCAATAATCAGCAAGTTAAACTTCCATAAATCACATCAAACACCATATTTTATATGGTTTAAAACTCACCAACTTCAACAAAACTAACATGGGGTTCGGCCATCCAAAGTGGCCGAACCCTATGTCCATGTCTTGGTCCTTATGTATATGTTTTAAATCCTCATTTAGACAAGTATTAATCAGTATATTACTACTGCATTTTTACCTCTCAAAACCATAGAAATAAGTTAATCACTTTGTCCGAATGACCACAACATTTTATGGGATTCGGCCATCCAAGATGGCCGATCCAAATGGTCCATAATATCAATTTAAATCTACTGTTTAAACCCATATTAACTTCAGTCTTCTTGTCATTCAGATCCATGTTTATCATCCCTTCTATAACATGTATTTGATTCTTAAATAAAAACCCAAAACAGTCCACCAAAGTTCTATGGTTCCCATGTTTCAAACACCTTAAAACCAACCATCATTTGCATGGGGTTCGGCCCTCCATAGTGGCCGAACCCAATTGCTATGTTTACTGTTTTTAAACCTCATATAAACATGTATAAACAGTATATTAAATCAGGTTTTAACTCTCAAAGAAATCATCCAAAACAGTCCATAAAAAGTCTATGGTTTACATGTTTTTCCAACATGAAACCAACATTCTTTTACATGGGGTTCGGCCCTCCATGGTGGCCGAACCCAATGGCTATGTTTACTGTTTTTAAACCTCATATAAACATGTATAAACAGTATATTAATATCAGGTTTTAACTCTCAAAGAAATCATCCAAAAACCAACACCATATCATGGGATTCGGCCATCCAAGATGGCCGATCCCCATGGTCCATCTTTTCCAATTTTACTCCACTGATTAGACCACATATCTTCAGCCTTTTCTGATATTCAAACCCATGTTTTAACCCTCTTTAAGTATGTATTTTAAATCTTAATAAAATATGTAAAAACAGTCCCCAAATGGATGGTTTTAAATTTCAAAAACCATAACCATTAACCAACTCTTTTCATGGGGTTCGGCCACCCAAAGTGGCCGAACCCAATGGTTCATTTCATTTCTTTTTGACACCTTCTTCTATGGTTTAGACCCTTGTCAAATTCGGCCATGGTATGGCCAAATTATAACATGCAAATCCATGTTTTCAATCTTTCCAAAGCATGTATCTTAGACCTCTAAAATCGGTCCTATTCTTGCATGGTTTAATCCTTACAAAACCATCAACACTAACCATAAAATTCCATGGGGTTCGGCCATCCAAAGTGGCCGAACCCTATGTCCATGCTTTCCATCTAATTGAGCATAAAGGAATCATATTTTAACCCTTTGATAGATTTGACCATCACATGGCCAAATCATGTCTTATTTTACCCATTTTATTAACCATTAATCAATGGGAAAAAACTTACCACTTTCCTTTGCCTTTTGCTCTTGACTTTTAATCCTTGTTTCCTTAACTCCTTGCTGATTGTATGCTTGAATATTTGGTACCAAAAGCCTCTGCTGTTCCAGCCAAGAACACCAATTGAAGAGAGGGAGAAAGAGATGGGAACAATTGGGTTTCCTTTGACAAAAACGGCCAACCATGGGTGTTTGTTGTTCTTTTGTAGTTCAGCCCCAAAAACCTCTCAATTCCCCATAACTTCTTGCTCAAAACGGTGGGCATTGGGTGCCATCCAAGGCACCCCTTGGCAGCTACCAATACAGCCATTCAAATCCCCAAGCAACCCACCTCTAACCCATGCACTTATATTTAATATTTACCATGGAACTCACCAAAACAAGTCCCCAACGTGTGGGACTTGTTTTGGTTGGGTTGAGGCCAGCCAACCTCTTCAACTTACCCTTAAACTCACTGATTTACAGTCCCTTGAATTTCCATTTTGACTCACCCAACTCAAGGTATTTTTATTCCAACCCAACTCATCACATTTAATGCATTTCATTTAATGCACATGAGTTAACTCACCTTTTGATTTAATTCCAACTCACCTCAGTCCCACTCAACTGATTTGACTCGTGTTTGAGCTCCCTTGAGGGTTCACACGGTCAACAATAGTCAACTCGACCCGTTGGGTCCACTTTTAGCTTCTTGACCCGTTTTTGACTCCATGACCCAAATATGGAATTTTGGTCATTTGTAAATGGTTTTCACACATGGATCAAGCCTACCCATTTCTTCTCCACTTGATTTCCAATCAAATAGGCTCAACCCCATTTAATTTAAATTTACAAAACAGTCATTCTTGACCCAAATGATGAAAATTACCCAACCAGTCAAACTTAACATTCATAATATGCTCATATGATTTTAATTTGAGCAATGGGTCCCACTATTTCCTTTATTCACATCACAAAATAATTAATTTAACAACTCAGGGGCATTTTGGTAATTTTCCATTTCATTGAGAAATTGGGGTGTTACAATATAACCCTCTTTTTAAAATTTTCGTCCCGAAAATCGAGTGAAGTAGGGTTCTCAATGAATTACACAAATAATTCAGGGTGAGCTGTTCTCATCTCCGACTCAAGTTCCCACGTGGCCTCTTCATCACCATGACGGTCCCATACCACCTTGACGAACTGAATTGCTCGGTTACGCAACACCCTTTGCTCATTCTCTATTATTCTGACCGGCTTCTCGATGTAAGTGACGTCGCTTTGCACATCTATATCTTGCACATTCAAAACATGAGACGGATCAGGGTTGTACTTCCTCAGCATCGACACATGAAATACATCATGTAGAGACGCCAATTACGAAGGAAGTGCCAACTGATAGGCTACATCTCCCATCCTTCTGATAATTGAAAACGGTCCCACATATCTTGGCGACAATTTTCCTTTCTTCCCAAATCTCATGTGCCCTTTTCGTGGCGAGACCTTCAAGAATACCATATCTCCCACTTCAAATTCGAGAAACCTCCTCCTCTTATCAGCATAGCTCTTTTGCCGACTCTGTGCAGTCAACAAATGTTGACGTATCAACTGGATCTGTGCAGTAGTTTCGGCAACCAACTCGGGTCCTATCAGCGCAGGTTCGCCGACCTCGGTCCAGCACACTAGTGACCTGCATGGTCTACCATACAAAGCTTCGAATGGTGCCATCTGAAGACTTGCTTGGTAGCTATTGTTATAAGAAAACTCCACCAATGGCAAATGATCCTCCCATCCACATTTGAAGTCTAGCATGCACGCCCTCAACATGTCCTCCAACGTTTGTATTGTTCTTTCCGATTGTCCATCGGTCTGTGGATGGAATGCTGTGCTAATAAGTAGATCGGTCCCCATGGCCGACTGCATGCTCTGCCATACCCTGCCGGTGAATCGGCCATCTCTATCAGACACTATAGTCCGTGGGATACCATGTAATCTGATGATGTCTTTGATATATCTCCGACCCAATGTCTCTGATGAATCCGTCATTTTGATAGCAATAAAATGCGCGGACTTGGTCAGTCGGTCTACCACAACCCATATAGCGTCATTGCCCTTCGAGGACCTCGGCAACCCCGTCACAAAATCCATGGAAATGTGCTCCCATTTCCATTCCGGCACTGCTAAGGGTTTGAGTAACCCTGGTGGCTTCTGATGTTCTATCTTAACATGCTGACAAGTTAAACAATGAGCCACGAACTCTGCAACATCCTTCTTGAGTCCATGCCACCAATAATGTCTTTTTAAGTCATGATACATTTTTGTGCTACCCGGATGAATGGAGAGCTTGCTCTGATGTGCCTCTATCAGTAATTCTTTTCTGCAGCTTCTTGGCACATAAATTCTACCCCGGAACATAAGACCCTGTCCTGGTCGTAATTCCCAATCCGGTACAACCTCGCCAATAGACATCTTAGCCCATGTCCCTGCCATTTCCGGATCTGTTCGCTGCTCCTGTTCAATCTTTGTAACCATGTTGGATCGTATGATCAAATTGTACATACTCCCATGGTTTGTGATGTATAGATTAAACTCACGAATGGAATTCAACATCTCCCATTCGGTCCTGATCAAACATGCCACTGATGCATGAGACATGCGGCTGAGAGCATCCGCCACTTTGTTGGCCTTTCCCGGATGATATCGGAGCGCAAATTCATAGTCCGCCAGATATTCCATCCATCTGCGCTACTTCAGGTTGAGCTCTTTCTGATCAAATAAATACTTCAAGCTCTTGTGATCTGAAAATACTTCAAACTTCTCCCCATATAGATAGTGTCTCCAGCTTTTGAGAACGAAGACCACCGCAGCTAATTCTAGATCATGTGTGGGGTAGAGGCGTTCATGTATCTTTAGTTGTCTTGAACCATATGCCACCACCCGATCACGTTGCATGAGTGAACATCCCAGTCCCTCTCCTGATGCATCACATTGTACTTCATAACCTTTGCCTCTTTCCGGCAAAACTAGAATAGGAGCAGTTGTAAGTCTCTCTTTCAGCTCCTCAAATCTCTGATTGCACAACTCTGACCATTCATATTTGACTCCTTTCTGCGTGAGTCGAGTCAATGGGGAAGCAATTTTGGAGAAGTCCATGATAAACTTCCTATAATATCCAGCCAAACCCAGAAAACTACGGATTTCAATGACATTCTTTGGTGCTTTCCACTCACTTACTGCTGCCACCTTAGCCGGATCAACGGCTATACCATCTGCTGTTATAACATGCCCCAAGAATTTGACCTCAGGTAGCCAAAATTCGCATTTGCTTGCTTTAGCATACAACTGGTTTTGTCTCAAGGTGTTCAATACTATTCGTAGATGCTCAGCATGATCCTCCTGACTTTTGGAATAGATCAGGATATCGTCAATGAACACTATAACAAACCGATCCAGATATGGACGGAATATTCTGTTCATTAAGTCCATGAACACAGCCGGTGCGTTGGTAAGCCCAAATGGCATGACTACAAATTCAAATAGTCCATACCGTGTTCTGAAAGCTGTCTTCTCGATATCTTCCTCCCTGACCCGGATTTGATGATAACCGGACATCAGGTCAATCTTGGAAAAATGACTGGATCCCCTCAACTGATCGAATAAATCATCGATCCTGGGTAGAGGATACTTGTTCCGGACAGTTAGCTGATTCAACTTCCGATAGTCCACACACATTCTGAGTGAACCATTCTTCTTTTTCACGAACAACACTGGAGCTCCCCATGATGATGTGCTGTTCCGAATGCAACCTAGTCTGAGTAACTCATCAAGCTGCTTCTTCAACTCAGACATTTCTGCTGGTGCCATCCGATAATGGGGTAGAGACACTGGTGAGGTACCAGGATACAGTTTGATCTCAAAATTGAGCTCCCTCATAGGCGGTATACCAGGGAGTTCTTTTGGAAAGACATCAACAAATTCTTTCACAATTGCTGGAAGTTCAGTGACTGGTGCTTTGTTGATGACAATATTGTTCAACACCAAATGATGCAACCCTTCCTACAGTTTGCGTTGCTTGTCGGCACGAACTATATACTGTTTTCCCTCGGGTGACCAAAACGTCACTCTTCGGCGATAACAATCAATATTGGCTTCATAACCAGCCAACCAGTCCATGCCAAATATAATATCGTACTCAGTCATGTCGAGTACCAAATAATTGAACTCAAATCTGAGTCCAGCAAGTTCTGTATTTATGGCCTTGCATATGAGTCCCAAAGACGTGTCTCCGACAGGGGATACTACTGTGAGTGTGGTGGACAGCTTTTGTACTAGTGTTCCAGTAGCAGTTATAAAGGATGCAGATATAAAAGAGTGCGATGCTCCAGAATCAAACAATGGATAAGCATAAGAACTATTGACAACGGCCATACCTTGAATCACAGAATGATCCACATCCTCAGGAGGTTCCAGAGCAAATAGTCGTCCAGATCCGGTAGGATTAGGCGCCCGTCCCGCCTGATTATATGTCCTACCTCCTCGGGAGTTAGCTGGCCTAGCTGGTGGATGGAAAGATCCTCTGGAATATGAGAGCCTATTGAGCTTTGGACAGTCTCTCTTGAAGTGACCCGGCTGATTACAGTGGAAACAGTTGTTCACCCCTCTGACTGACTGGGTGACTGATGCAGATGGGGAGGGCTGGTTGGGACGAAAGCTCCCCGCGGACCCAGTAGATGGTGAGGGTCTACTGAGGTTCGGACGGAACCTCTTGTTGGGCTGAAACCCACCCCTCCCACTTGGAGCTCGATGATTGTCAAACCGCACTAGTGCATTCAACTCCTGTTCTGCTATTGTGGCCTTGCTGACCACCTCAGCCAATGTGGTGCACTTAAATATGGTCACTTTGGCCTTGATGTTTGGCCGTAGACCCCTCTCAAACTTTCTTGCCTTGCGAAGTTCTGTGTCCACCATATAGAATGCATAAATGGATAAACTGAGAAATTCACGGTGATACTCTGCCACCGTCATAGAGCCCTGTACTAAGGACAGAAAAAGTTCCGTCTGTCGCTCCTTCTCCTCCTCCGGAAAGTAATGTTCCAGAAAGGTTGCTGAAAACTCATTCCGTGTCATGGCCATCCTCTCCCTAGCTGGTATGAGTTCCCTCTGCTTCTCCACCACCTCCCACCATTTACCGGCATCTTCTATCAATTGTGAAGTAGCCAGTAAAATCCTGTCAGCATGACTCGAGATCTTAAGTAATTTTAAGATTTGAGTGATCTCCTTCAGCCAATGCTCGGCTCCGACAGCCCCTTCCTTCCCTTTGAAGTAGGGAGGACGCTGTTGTTGAAATTCTCGTGCCATACTCCGGTCACTGGCATCCCTGGAACTTTCACTCCCATTCATATGTTGCTGGAGTACAGAGGTTACCACTGCTTGGACTAAGCCCTGAAGCTCAGGCGGCACATGCGGTATATGTACACCACTGTTCCCTTCTCCCTCCTTCCGTGATGCATTCTCACTCCCCTTCTCTTCCCTCCAAGAGTGGTGTGATTCTTCCCCATTGTGAGACTTTTCATGAACAGATTGCTCCTCATCAGGTTGGGTTACCTCTTTCTTATGTATAGATGGCTCCTTCTCATGCACAGATTTTTCGTGTTGTGATAATACTTTCTCATGTTGCGTGATTTGCAACACCTTTTCCTTCCCTTTCTGGTTCTGAGGGATCCTTTTCTTTGGAGCCATTTCCCTAAGTCATAAAACATTATTGACTTAGTTTCCTCATACAGTTTGTACTTTTCACAATTTTGGGGAGATTTCCAAGTAAGCAAACTTGGTTTTCTATTTGTTTTTGTGGGGGAAGTCTCTAAATTCCTTATGTTTGTTTTTCTCAATTGGGGCGTATTGGGGAATGTATATCCTATTTTGCTACGTTTGATAGATCAATTATAATAATGTACTTTTGCTATCTTTCACTGTTGTTCTCAGATTGATTTGTTCAGTCCGAGTCCACGAAGTAAATTAATCCGGCCCCCAGTTAGCGGACTCCGAAGAGTCGGTCAGTTGGGATTCTTATCCGTCAGTGAGACATGAAACCGTCTTAATCTTACTTCGGAAGATTCAACTTCCCGTTTCGCTCTGATACCAACTGTAGCACCCCGCCGTTTTCATTCTAATTTTCAGAGTTTATTTATTTATTTATTTTTAAATATAATAATCATGTGATCGGGGCGGAGTGTCACGACGCGAGTTAAGTTCGGATCTCTAAATCCGACCCTTAACTGGCCAAGCCCATGTGCGTATGAACTAAGTCCATAAAACTGATCCGCACATGGTATATATATAACTTGCGGAATTAACTTAGTCTTATTCTAACTGAGGTTATAATAGAACCTATGACTATTCCATTTTTTTCAATATTAGATAGCAAATTACATAATCTTATTCTCCAAAATTACTAACTAATATTATTCTACTATTCAATCCAACCATCCAAAATAAACTAATCCACAGCATCTACTTATCTACTTATTACATGCCAACAAATCTAGCTACCAAATTACATTGTCCACATAATTCAAATAACACATCCATGAATAGTCCATTCAAAATATTCAAACCGGCCAAGTTTCCGTGCTTGGTCCTCTTCTTCAACCACGTTCTTTCCTTTCCCTGCATCATCCACTAAGGATATAGATAGGACGTTAGATCAACGCGCCAAGTAGTGTTTCCGAATAGGGCTACCACATGGTTAGTTAAAACATGCAAATAATATCATAATAATACATGTGAGACAAAATTCCATAAAATCATGCTATGTATGAAATGAACATGTAATGAGTCCTACCCATCACCATTCAACACAGCCATCACTTGACGGGATTCTCATCGTCAAGGTAACCCACAGTGGTCTTTCGGACGCCCCGACGGAGTGTGGCCTCCGGATTCCTCCTGATGGGATTCTCATCATCAGGGTACCCCACAGTGGTCTTTCGGACGCCCCGACGGAGTGTGGCCTCCGGTTACAACACCATCATCCCATGCCATGCATGAGATGTCTATGCATAAATATCATTTAGAAACATAACTTTACAATCATATAATTTATCGAAATCAACATAAAACAGCATATTAAATTGTGGTTACAATAAAGGTAGAAAACCTACAGAAGAATCCCTTCAGTAACTGATCTTTCTTTCGCGTCACTCGATCACAACTCGCACGTCGTTCGACTTCCGGTACCTTATCCATATACCAATCAACAAGTCATAACATCATTTACTTATTCAATCACATCTACGACCCATCCGCATCATGTGGGGTTCGACCATGCCCTTTGGCCGAACATCACCAACTTAGGATTTAACTTCCTACTTTATTTAATCAACTCTTAAACACTTAACCCTTTTAAAATGACATGGTTCAGCCCTATGTTGGCCAACCAATAATCAGCAAGTTAAACTTCCATAAATCACATCAAACACCATATTTTATATGGTTTAAAACTCACGAACTTCATCAAAACTAACATGGGGTTCGGCCATCCAAAGTGGCCGAACCCTATGTCCATGTCTTGGTCCTTATGTATATGTTTTAAATCCTCATTTAGACAAGTATTAATCAGTATATTACTACTGCATTTTTACCTCTCAAAACCATAGAAATAAGTTAATCACTTTGTCCGAATGACCACAACATTTTATGGGATTCGGCCATCCAAGATGGCCGATCCAAATGGTCCATAATATCAATTTAAATCTACTGTTTAAACCCATATTAACTTCAGTCTTCTTGTCATTCAGATCCATGTTTATCATCCCTTCTATAACATGTATTTGATTCTTAAATAAAAACCCAAAACAGTCCACCAAAGTTCTATGGTTCCCATGTTTCAAACACCTTAAAACCAACCATCATTTGCATGGGGTTCGGCCCTCCATAGTGGCCGAACCCAATGGCTATGTTTACTGTTTTTAAACCTCATATAAACATGTATAAACAGTATATTAAATCAGGTTTTAACTCTCAAAGAAATCATCCAAAACAGTCCATAAAAAGTCTATGGTTTACATGTTTTTCCAACATGAAACCAACATTCTTTTACATGGGGTTCGGCCCTCCATGGTGGCCGAACCCAATGGCTATGCTTACTGTTTTTAAACCTCATATAAACATGTATAAACAGTATATTAATATCAGGTTTTAACTCTCAAAGAAATCATCCAAAAACCAACACCATATCATGGGATTCGGCCATCCAAGATGGCCGATCCCCATGGTCCATCTTTTCCAATTTTACTCCACTGATTAGACCACATATCTTCAGCCTTTTCTGATATTCAAACCCATGTTTTAACCCTCTTTAAGTATGTATTTTAAATCTTAATAAAATATGTAAAAACAGTCCCCAAATGGATGGTTTTAAATTTCAAAAACCATAACCATTAACCAACTCTTTTCATGGGGTTCGGCCACCCAAAGTGGCCGAACCCAATGGTTCATTTCATTTCTTTTTGACAACTTCTTCTATGGTTTAGACCCTTGTCAAATTCGGCCATGGTATGGCCAAATTATAACATGCAAATCCATGTTTTCAATCTTTCCAAAGCATGTATCTTAGACCTCTAAAATCGGTCCTATTCTTGCATGGTTTAATCCTTACAAAACCATCAACACTAACCATAAAATTCCATGGGGTTCGGCCATCCAAAGTGGCCGAACCCTATGTCCATGCTTTCCATCTAATTGAGCATAAAGGAATCATATTTTAACCCTTTGATAGATTTGACCATCACATGGCCAAATCATGTCTTATTTTACCCACTTTATTAACCATTAATCAATGGGAAAAAACTTACCACTTTCCTTTGCCTTTTGCTCTTGACTTTTAATCCTTGTTTCCTTAACTCCTTGCTGATTGTATGATTGAATATTTGGTACCAAAAGCCTCTGCTGTTCCAGCCAAGAACACCAATTGAAGAGAGGGAGAAAGAGATGGGAACAATTGGGTTTCCTTTGACAAAAACGGCCAACCATGGGTGTTTGTTGTTCTTTTGTAGTTCAGCCCCAAAAACCTCTCAATTCCTCATAACTTCTTGCTCAAAATGGTGGGCATTGGGTGCCATCCAAGGCACCCCTTGGCAGCTACCAATACAGCCATTCAAATCCCCAAGCAACCCACCTCTAACCCATGCACTTATATTTAATATTTACCATGGAACTCACCAAAACAAGTCCCCAACATGTGGGACTTGTTTTGGTCGGGTTGAGGCCAGCCAACCTCTTCAACTTACCCTTAAACTCACTGATTTACAGTCCCTTGAATTTCCATTTTGACTCACCCAACTCAAGGTATTTTTATTCCAACCCAACTCATCACATTTAATGCATTTCATTTAATGCACATGAGTTAACTCACCTTTTGATTTAATTCCAACTCACCTCAGTCCCACTCAACTGATTTGACTCGTGTTTGAGCTCCCTTGAGGGTTCACACGGTCAACAATAGTCAACTCGACCCGTTGGGTCCACTTTTAGCTTCTTGACCCGTTTTTGACTCCATGACCCAAATATGGAATTTTGGTCATTTGTAAATGGTTTTCACACATGGATCAAGCCTACCCATTTCTTCTCCACTTGATTTCCAATCAAATAGGCTCAATCCCATTTAATTTAAATTTACAAAACAGTCAGATAATCCAATAAGACCCGATAGGTCCCATTTGGGCCCTTTGACCCATTTAGCCATTTTTGACCCAAATGATGAAAATTACCCAACCAGTCAAACTTAACATTCATAATATGCTCATATGATTTTAATTTGAGCAATGGGTCCCACTATTTCCTTTATTCACATCACAAAATAATTAATTTAACAACTCAGGGGCATTTTGGTAATTTTCCATTTCATTGAGAAATTGGGGTGTTACAATCATTTCATGGGGTTCGGCCATCCAAGGTGGTCGAACCCAATGATCCATTTCATCATTTTTTACACAACCATTACCCAAGGTTTAAACCTTTGATGAATTCTGCCATTCATGGCTAAATCATGACATCCAATTCCATGATTTATAATCCTTTATCTTGCATCTTAAACACATATAATTCTCCATAATTTTTGCATGGTTTTTAGCTTCCAAAAACCATCAAAACACCGAAATAAATCTCATGGGGTTCTGCCATCGAAGGTGGCCGAACCCAATGATATCTTTTTACCACTTTAAACAACCTTTAACCAAGGTTTAGGCCCTTGATGAATTCGGCCATTCCATAGCCAATTCATGTTCCATTTAATCTAATTTATTAAACAAAATTGTATGGAAATTCTTACTAATTTCTCCAAGTCTTTCTTCTTGCCTTTGCTCTTTGCTTCCCTCTTACTTCCTTCCTTCTTCCTTAGCTTCTAGTCGAATTAGTGCTTGATCAATGGTGAGAAACACCAATGCTGATTCGGCCAAGGAGGGGTGTTCTTGAGGGAGAGAAAGGAGATGGAATTCTAAGGTTTTCTTTGGAATAAAATTCGGCCAAATGAGGTGTTGTGATCCTTTTGTTCAACAACCCTTTGGATCCCTCATTAATCTTCCTCAAAACAAAGGGTCATTTGGTCCCAACCAAGGCATCCCTTGGCACCAACCAATGCATCCTCTCAGCTCCCTATGCAATCTTATCTCATTCCCATTCAATTCCATTCAACCATGTACATGGAGATTACCATTACAAGTCCCCAACGTGTGGGACTTGTTTTGGTTTGTTTGAGACCAAGGCACTTCCTCATATTCCATTTGACTCAATGGAAATAAGACCTCTTTGATTTCCATTTTAACTCACCCCAACTCAATGGCTTAACTCACCACATTAATTGCCATTCATTTATTACACTTGAGTCAACTCAACCATTTAATTTAAATGCAACTCATTTCAGTCCCAACTCAACCTGATTTAACTCACAATTGAGCTCATTTGAGGGTCCACATGGTCAACACGACCCATTGGGTCCCCATTTAGCCTATTGACCCAATTAACGCCTAGACCCAATTATGAGTGGTTTAGCCCCTTTGAATGTGGTTTACCCATTTGCATCAAGCCTACCCATTTATGCTTCACTTAATTTCCAACCAATTCAGCTTAACCCCATTAAATTTGGGCTCAACCAATGGTCAAACAAGTCCAGTATGACCCATGGGTCCCAATTGGGTCCTTTGACCCAGTTAACCATATTGACCCAATTTGATGTTCATTACCCATTCATTATAAATTGACCCTTATACTATGTTCATAAGGCCATAATTTGAACAATGGGCCCCACCATTTTCTCATTTACAATTACATTTATTAAATTCACCAATCTAGTGGCATTTTCGTAAATATTCATCTTATTGAGAAATTGGGGTGTTACAATATAACCCTCTTTTTAAGATTTTCGTCCCGAAAATCGAGAGAAGTAGGGTTCCAAAATAAATTACATGAACAATTCGGGGTGAGTTGTTCCCATCTCCGATTCAAGTTCCCATGTGGCTTCTTCAACATCATGTCGGTCTCATACCACTTTTACGAATTGAATCACTCTATTTCGCAACACCCTTTGCTTTGTCTTTAATATTCTAACTGGTTTCTCGACGTATGTCACGTCGCTTTGTACTTCTATGTCCTGCACATTCAATACATGGGACGGATCGGGATTGCATTTCCTTAGCATCGACACGTGAAACACATCGTGTAAAACTGCCAATTGTGAAAGAAGTGCTATCTGATAAGCCACATCCCCCACTCTTCTTATGATGGAAAACGGTCCCACAAATCTTGGTGACAGTTTCCCCTTCTTCCCAAACCTCATGTGTCCTTTCCGTGCGAGACTTTTAAGAATACCATGTCCCCCACTTCAAATTCCAGAAACCTTCTTCTTTTGTCAGCATAGCTCTTTTGCCTACTCTGTGCAGTCAATAAGTGCTGACGTATCAACTGAATTTGTGCTGTAGTCTCCGCGATTAGTTCGGGTTCAATCAGTGCAGGCTCACCAGCCTCTGTCCAGCACACTGGTGATCTACAATGCCTACCATATAAAGCCTCGAATGGGGCCATCTGAAGGCTTGCCTGATAACTATTGTTATACAAGAACTCTACCAGTGGTAAGTGGTCCTCCCATCCACCCTTGAAATCTAACATGCATGCTCTCAGCATGTCTTCCAAGGTTTGTATCGTTCTCTCCGACTGTCCATCAGTCTGTGGATGGAATGCGGTGCTAGTCAGTAGATCTATCCCCATAGCTGACTGCATGCTTTGCCCCACTTTGTCGGTAAATCGGCCATCTCTATCAGATACTATAGTTCGGGGAATGCCGTGTAGCCTAATAATTTCCTTGATGTACCGCCGACCCAACGTCTTAGATGAATCCGTCATCTTGATAGGGATAAAATGTGCAGACTTGGTCAGTCGGTCTACTACGACCCATATGGCATCATTGCCCTTTGAGGATCTCGGCAACCCCGTCACAAAGTCCATGGAAATGTGCTCCCATTTCCATGCTGGCACTGATAAGGGTTTGAGTAACCCTGGTGGCTTTTGATGTTTAGTCTTAACTTGTTGGCGAGTTAAACAATGTGCCACGAATTCCGCCACATCCCTTTTGAGTCCATGCCACCAATAATGTCTTTTAGATCGTGATACATTTTGGTACTGCCCGGATGAATGGAGAGCTTGGATTGATGTGCCTCAATCAATATCTCTTTCCTACAACTCTTTGGCACATATATTCTTCCCCTGAATAAAAGACCCTGTCCTGGTCGTAATTCCCATTCTGGTATCACTACGCCAGTGGACATCTTGGCCCATATCTCTTCCACCTCTGGATCTACACATTGCTCTTGTTCAATCTTGGTGACCATATTGGACCGTATGATTAAATTATACATACTCCCATGGTTGTTGATATACAGATTGAACTCTCGAATGGTGTTCAACATCTCCCATTCTGTTCTGATCAAGCATGCTACCGATGCATGTGATAGGCGGCTGAGGGTATCCGCCACCCTGTTCGCCTTGCCTGGATGGTATCGAAGTGCAAATTCATAATCCACCAGATGCTCCATCCATCTACGCTGCCTTAGATTGAGCTCCTTCTGATCAAATAAGTATTTCAAAGTCTTATGATCAGAAAATACCTCAAATTTCTCACCATAGAGTTAATGTCTCCAACTTTTGAGAGCGAAGACCACTGCAGCTAGCTCCAGATCATGTGTGGGATAAAGACGTTTGTGTATTTTTAACTGTCTTGACCCATATGCCACCACACGTTGACCTTGCATGAGTGAACACCCTAGTCCCTCTCCTGAAGCATCGCATTGTACTTCATATCCTTTGCCCCTTTCTGGCAAAATTAAAATAGGAGCTCTTGTAAGTCTCTCCTTCAGTGTTTCAAATCTCCAGTTGCACAAATCTGGCCACTCATACTTGACTCCTTTCTGAGTGAGTCGAGTCAATGGAGACGCTATTTTGGAAAAATCCATGATAAATTTTTGATAATAACCCGCCAATCCTAAGAAACTGCAGATTTCAGTTACATTTTTTGGCGCCTTCCAGTCTTTCACTGCCAGCACCTTAGCCGGATCCATGGCTATTCCTTCCTCGGATATAACATGTCCCAAGAAATTCACTTGAGATAGCCAGAACTCACACTTACTGGCCTTGGTATATAGCTTATTCTACCTCAAAGTATTCAAGACTATCCATAGGTACTCTGCATGTTCCTCCTGACTCTTGGAATAGATCAGAATATCGTCAATGAACATAATTACAAACTGGTCCAGATATGGATGGAAGATCCTGCTCATTAAGCCCATGAACACAGCCGGCACATTTATGAGTCCAAATGGCATGACTACAAACTCGTATAGTCCCTACCGCGTCCTGAAGGCTGTCTTCTCTATATCTTCCTCCCTAACCCGAATTTGATGACATCAAATCAATCTTTGATAAATGGCTGGAACCCCTCAATTGATCGAACAAATCATCGATCCTGGGTAGAGGGTACTTGTTCCGGACAGTTAGCTGATTCAGCTTCCGATAATCTACACACATCCAAAGTGAACCGTCCTTCTTCTTTACAAACAATACTGGAGCTCCCCATGACGATGTGCTGTGTCGGATGCATCCCAGCCTGAGCAGTTCATCAATCTGCTTCTTTAGCTCCGACATTTCTACTGGCGCCATCCGATAATGTGGTAATGACACTGGTCCAGTGCCAGGGTATAACTTGATCTCGAAATTAAGCTCCCTCATGGGTGGTAGACCAGGGAGTTCTTTTGGAAACACATCCGCAAATTCTTTTACAATTGCCAGAAGTTCAGTAATTGGTGCTTTATTTATAATGATATTATTCAATACCACGTGGTTCAACCCTTCCTGCAATCCACTCTGCTTGTCTGCACGAACCACATATTGCTTTCCTTCGGGTGACCAAAATGTCACTCTTCAGCGATAACAGTCAATGTTGGCCTGGAACTTAGCCAATCAATCCATGCCGAATATTATATCATACTCAACCATGTCGAGTACCAGATAATTGAACTCAAATCTGAGTCTAGCTAGTTCAGTGTTAACTGCTGTGCATATAAGTCCCAATGCCGAGTCTCCGACAGGGGACGCAATTGTAAGTGTTGTGGCTAATTTTTGAACTAGGGTACCGGTAGCAGTTATAAATGATGCAGCTATGAAGGAGTGGGAAGCTCCAAAATCAAATAGTGCATATGCATAAGAACTACTCACTACCGCCATACCTTATATCACTGAATGATCCTCATCTTCTGGAGAAGTTAAAGTAAATAATCGTCCAGCTCCAATAGGGTTGGGCGCCCGTCTCGCCCGATTATACGTCCTGCCTCCTCTGGAGTTAACCGGTCTGGCTGGTGGACGGAATGATCCCCTGGAGTATTTCAGCTTGTTGAGCTTTGGACAGACTTTCTTAAAGTGACCTGGCTGATCACAGTGGAAGCAGGTGCTCACTCCTCTAGAAGCCTGAGTGACTGCTACAGATTGGGAGGGCTGATTGGGATGAAAGTCCCTAGTAGATCCAACAAATGGCGAGGGTCTTCTGAAGTTCGGTCAGAACTTCTTGTTGGGTTGATGAGTACCCCTCCCACTCGATGCTCGACGGTTGTCCACCCGTGTGAACTCAGCCAATTCCTGCTCAACAATAGTGGCTCTGCTGACCACTTCCGCCAGCGTAGCTGCTTTGAACACTGTCACCCTGGCCCTAATGTTTGGCCCCAACCCACGCTCGAACTTGCGAGCCTTCCGATACTTCATGTCCACAATGTAGAACGCATAACATGATAAGCTCAAGAACTCCCGATGATACTCAGCTATTGTCATGGAGCCCTGCATGAATGACAGAAATGCTTGAGTCTGACGTTCCCTCTCCTCCTCTGGGAAATAGTGTTCCAAGAACGTCGCTGAGAATTGTTCCCAGGTCATTTCAGTTCTTTCCCTCTCTGGCACAAGTGCCTGCTGTTTCTCCATTACTTCCCACCACTTACCAACGTCATCTATCAGCTGTGACGTGGCCAATAGAATCTTGTGGGCGTGACTCTTGATGGTTAGCAGAGTCAATATCTGGGAAATTTTCTTCAGCCAGTTCTTTGCTCCAACCTCTCCCCTTGAAATAAGGTGGCCGCCGTTGTTGGAAGTCCCTGACCATGTTCCGGTCACTGGCCTCACTGGTGCTTCCACCTCCATTCAGATGTTGTTGGAGGATGGAAGTAACTACAGCTTGTACCAAGCTTTGTAGTTCAGGCGGCACATATGGTATTGGTGTATGTACGCCGCTGTTGCTGTTCTCCTCTTCCTACTTATCATGGAGTGATTGGTGTATGTACGCCGCTGTTGCTGTTCTCCTCTTCACACTTTGTTTTCTTTTGTTTCTGGGAGAATCTCTAAATTCCTGTTGTTTGTTTCTCAGTGTGGGAATATCGGGGGAGTACATCCCACTTTGCTATGTTTGAAATGTCCAGTTATGATGACTATACTTCACTTTGCTATCTTTCATTGTCGTTGTCAGATTGATTGTTCAGTCTGAGTCACTCGAAGTAAATTAATCCGGCCCCCAGTCAGTGGACTCCGAAGAGTCGGTCAGTTGGGATTCTTATCTGTCAGTGAGACATGAAACCGTCTTAATCTTACTTCGATGATTCAACTTCCTGTTTCGCTCTGATACCAACTGTAACGCCCCGCCCTTTTCGAGATTCAGAGTCTAATTTTTTTTTAATAGTAATATAACAACACCGGAAGAGAACGGGCGGCGTCACGACGCGAGCTAAGTCCGGACTACCCAAGTCTGGCCCTTAACTGGCCACCCATGTATGCATGGACTAAACCATGAAAGACAAACCACACATGGAACTAATCAAGTCATGCGGAATAAACTGAACCAATTGAGGAAATAAACTGAATAGATAACAAGTACAAGTCTCAATTATTAAAATAACTTAACCCAAACATCCATTGTCAACACCATAAACAAACCATAGCAAAGTTTACTGGCTATCACATGTCCACAAAATATAATTCAAAAGACAATAATAAAGAAATCCCAATCATCATTCAAGCGCTTAAGCTTGGCTCCCATCCTAGTCCTCGACCTTCTCTTTCCCCTCCCTTGTTCCTGCATTATCCTCTAAAGATAGAATTAGGGCGTTAGACCAACGCGCCCAGCAGGTTCCCGATCAGGGCTACCACATGGTTAGTGTATAACATGCATAAATCATAATACATGATCATCAATAAAACATCTGAAAACCAATGCTATGTATGTGCAAATGTAATGAGTCCTACCCATCACAAGTCTACATAGCCATTATTTGAAGAAACTCTCACATCAACATAATCCGGAGTAGTCCTCATTTCCTCCGGATAGGTAAGCCAGTGTAATCCACATTTCCTCTGGATAGGTAAGCCAGAGTAATCCACATTTCCTCTTGGTAGGATTCTTGTGTTAAGGTAATCCAGAGTAATCCACATTTCCTCTGGATAGGATTCTTATCATTAAGTTGTTCCATAACCATCACCCCATGTCATGCATGAGATGTCAATGTACATGTATGTCATTTGTAAATACATATCTCATTATTCCAAAACCAATTTGAAACATAAAAATAATAACAACATATTTCATCAAAACCATCATAAAACCAATCATAATAGTGGTTACAAGTAGGTAGGAAAAACCTACGGAAACTTTGCTTAAGTGTCCGTTCCTTTTAAAGCTTCTCCCGGTCACAACTCGCACGCCGTTCACGTTTCGTTACCTTGTGATGTAACAGCAAGTCAATCATACTATCATTTTAAATTTCCATTCACATCTTATGACCCAAAAACCATCTTGTGGGGTTCGGCCATACCCATGGCCGAACCTCAACAACTTAGGATTTAACCTCCCTTTTCATTTTATCTCTCTTTTATTTAATCCTTATTAAACATCATATACTACAAAAATACCTTGGTAGGGTTTGTATATCCAATCCTATGATCATTTCATCCATAATTACCTTTATGCCATTTAGGCTAACCTTTTATTCAATTTTCCTTAAACACCAAGGTCCATATCCAAACCACCTTAGTGGGGTTCGGCCATACAACATGGCCGAACCTCACCACCTTAATTTGGTCCTTTACAGCATTCATACATACATCCCTAATTCATTATGAATTAGCGCTAAGTCCATCAAATAATCATTGGTGGGGTTCGGCCATACTACATGGCCGAACCTCATCCTATGGATTTTTATCCCATATTTCCTCATCTATCATGCTTGGTTATTTACTGATATTAAGTCCATAATATACATACATAATTCTTGAATCAAAGGCATGGATTCATTCAAAATCTCGAACTATGTTCTTACTCCATGTAACCATAAAAATAGTCCATGGGGTTCAATGATTCCATCATTTGTTCTTAACTTAGGTTCTACTTTTTAACCATGATAACTACATGATTCAGCCATCCAATGGCTGACCCAAAACAGTAACCACATCTCCATTTATATTACATAACAATTCTCCATTATTGGTATGGTTTTATCTCTCCAAATACCGTACCAAATTATCAAACACTTTCATGGGGTTGGGCCCTCACAAGTGGCCGAACCCTATGGCCCATAATTTGAACTTTTTGTCAAACACTTAGCCTCATTAAAAACATATAAAAACCAGCATAATATTGCATGGTTTTTACCTTTCAAAACCCATCCAAATACCAACATCATTTCATGGGGTTCGGCCATCCAAGGTGGCCGAACCCAATGATCCATTTCATCATTTTTTACACAACCATTACCCAAGGTTTAAACCCTTGATGAATTCTGCCATTCATGGCCAAATCATGACATCCAAATCCATGATTTATAATCCTTTATCTTGCATCTTAAACACATATAATTCTCCATAATTTTTGCATGGTCTTTAGCCTCCAAAAACCATCAAAACACCCAAATAAATCTCATGGAGTTCGGCCATCCAAGGTGGCCAAACCCAATGATAATCTTTTTACCACATTAAACAACCTTTAACCAAGGTTTAGGTCCTTGATGAATTCGGCCATTCCATGGCCAATTCATGTTCCATTTAATTTAATTTATTAAACAAAATTGTATGGAAATTCTTACCAATTTCTCCAAGCCTTTCTTCTTGCCTTTGCTCTTTGCTTCCTTCCTTCTTCCTTAGGTTCTAGCCGAATTAGTGCTTGATCAATGGTGAGAAACACCAATGCTGATTCGGCCAAGGAGGGGTGTTCTTGAGGGAGAGAAAGGAGATCGAATTCTAAGGTTTTCTTTGGAATAAAATTCGGCCAAATGAGGTGTTGTGATCTTTTTGTTCAACAGCCCTTTGGATCCCTCATTAATCTTCCTCAAAACAAAGGGTCATTTGGTGCCAACCAAGGCATCCCTTGGCACAAACCAATGCATCCTCTCAGCTCCCCATGCAATCTTATCTCATTCCCATTCAATTCCATTCAACCATGTACATGGAGATTACCATTATAAGTCCCCAACGTGTGGGACTTGTTTTGGTTTGTTTGAGACCAAGGCACCTCCTCATATTCCATTTGACTCAATGGAAATAAGACCTCTTTGATTTCCATTTTAACTCACCCCAACTCAGTGGCTTAACTCACCACATTAATTGCCATTCATTTATTACACTTGAGTCAACTCAACCATTTAATTTAAATGCAACTCATTTCAGCCCAACTCAACCTGATTTAACTCACAATTGAGCTCACTTGAGGGTCCACACGGTCAACCATCGTCCACATGGTCAACACGACCCATTGGGTCCCCATTTAGCTTATTGACCCAATTAACGCCTAGACCCAATTATGAGTGGTTTAGCCCCTTTGAATGTGGTTTACCCATTTACATCAAGTCTACCCATTTATGCTCCACTTAATTTCCAACCAATTCAGCTTAACCCCATTAAATTTGGGCTCAACCAATGGTCAAACAAGTCCATTATGACCCATGGGTCCCAATTGGGTCCTTTGACCCAGTTAACCATATTGACCCAATTTGATGTTCATTACCAATTCATGATAAATTGACCCTTATACTATGCTCATAAGGCCATAATTTGAAGAATGGGCCCCACCATTTTCTCATTTACAATTACATTTATTAAATTCACCAATCTAGTGGCATGTTCGTAAATATTCATCTTATTGAGAAATTGGAGTGTTACACAACCCTTTTTCACTCGCCGAAAATCCAAATCTTTTTTTTTTTTTTTAAATAAAGAGTGAGAGAGAGCGGGAACGTCACGACGCAAGCTAAGTCTGAGCTTCCAAAGCTCGGCCCTTAAGTGGCCAACCAAGCGTGTGCGTGGACTAAGTCCACGAGGAATGGTTCACACGCGATAAGGTTAAGCTTATGGAATTACACATAATACGGAATTATAATAGAGTTCTATCCTATCCAAATTTAATTAGCAAGGAAGTCCATCACTTAATGATAATTACCATAAGTTATAATGTCCAAAATTAAAATCCAAACCATAGCAAATAATCTAACTTATTACGGTCCCAACTACTAGCTACTCAAATTACATTGTCCATGAATAAACCTAAATAAAATGAAACTAGATTATCCAAGCTCCCAAGCTTGGTTCCGATCGCCTCCTTCGTTCCGTCCATTTCTTGTGTCACCATCTAAGGTAGAAGTAGGGCGTTAGACAACGCGCTCAGTAGGTACTCCCAGTAGGGTCAAACACATGGGCTACTAAAAAAATCACATAGATAAATATAATATCAAAACCATGCAAGTCAATACCATGTCATGGGAGTCATATGCCATGAATCCCACCCATCATCCATACCACAATCACATAGTAAATTCTCTTGATGGATAATCCACATCAAGGTTGTAATGGGTCGGAAATTGTAAAGTAATATATATGTGTTATTATTTATTTTTTTTATGGTGGAAATTGGAAATTGGAAGGAATAGATAGTAAATGGATCAAAATGGACGAAGGCCCAACTAGGGCCCAATGGATTATGGATTGGATTTAATTTATCTTAATGGTCAATGATGGTCAAATTGGGCCAAGGATAGTCAAATTGGGCCCAATACTCATTTGGGACTCAATGGGTCAAAATAATGCAAACTTTAAGGTAAATGGATAGGAGAGAACTTAATTGGGCCATGGGCCCAATGGTGATCCAATAAGGGAAATGGATTAAATTGAATTTTAATCACCTAAGTTAGTATTAATTAGACCTAAGAAACATGGCCAAGTGGGACCCACCTCCACCTCACCAAATGAGGTGGCGTGTGGACCCAAGGTTTGGTGGGGCCGGCCACCATGGTTGAATTGGTCAACCATGGGTGTATGAAGGCAAGTTAAGTAAGTGGAATTAAGCTAAATGGGGTTAATTAGCCTAATGATGTAATTAAGTAATTAAGTAAGCTTATCTAAAAAGGTGGTCAAAGAGGGAAGACCCAAATCAAACCACCTCATCTCCAAATACACAAAGAAAAACGTTGGCTAGGGTGTTGGGGTCAAAAAGCATATAAAATATCTATGGGGTGGTCGGGAAAGTTAATGTTAAAGTGTAAAGATAAGATAAGTTCTATCTTATTTTTTTCCCATCTTTTTCCATCTAACTCCCATTCCACTCTTTCCCTCTCGCTCACTCCCTCATGGACGTCCCCCACTAGGAAGAGAAGAGAAGAAAAAAATTAAGGAAGAAGAAGAAGAAAAGCTTGGAAGAAAAGAGAGGACGAAGTTGTAAGTTGGGTTATCCCTTTAAGATCAAACTATAGAATCCTATTTTCTCATCTCCATCTTTCCCTCTCCCTCTCTCAAGCAAACCCTACCTTGGCCAATCCTAAGTTAGGAGGGTTTCACCATTGATCAAGCATCTTGACCTACCAAAGATCAAGAGGAAGGAGAAAGGAGCCTAAGGAAGCTGACGGGAGTGGCGGAAATCGGAGGAGACGATGGATTGTGAGTATTTCTTAAACAAGAAATTTTGGATTTTTAGGGTTTAAGATTTGGGATTTATTTTGTAAATTTAATGGTGGCCTAATGATTTTATGCCATGGATTTAAAATCCATCAATTTGAAGGATGGAAAGTGGACAAAACCCTAATGGGTAAATTAGGGTTAGTTTAAGGAAAAATAAATGGATTAAGGAATGTAATGTAATTAAGTTATTAAGCATGGAATTATGTGGAATTGGAAGGTAATGTGTGATTTTCTTAGGGTTTTAAGGTATGGAGGACATTGTGTAATTTAATTATGTAAAAATGGAAGCATGGAGAATGTTTATGGTTTTAGGGTTTAATGATTAAATGTTGGTAAATGGTAAATAAATAAAAAAATGCATGGGAGAAGTGCATGATGTTGATGGCCTTAACAATGGTAGATGATGGAGTATTTTATTAGGTTTTGTAAAAATGGTAGAGGGGGATGAACCCCATGGTAGATGATTGGGTTAATTATTAGGGTTTATAAGAATGGGAGACCATGAGGGTGGTTAATGATTTTAGGGTTTTAAAATGATTAAATGTAGGTAATTGAGGAAATTATAATGGAGTGTTTAAGGTTAAAATTATTGGATCATGAACCATGGGTTCGGCCATGGTGAATGGCTGAACCCTATGGTGGTGTAATGGTAGTTTAAATGAGTACAAAAAATGGGGAAAATGATGGTTTTATGATGGTTTGATGATGATTGTAAATGGATTTAAAGTGTGATAAAGGATGATGATTGAAATGTATAAGTTAAGCCCCTTCATGGAAGGGCTTATGATGGGTTCAAATGTATAAGTAGGCCAAAGAAAAAAAAATGGGAAAAGGACACCATGCGTGCGGCCATGGTGTATGGCCGAACCCATGGCCCAATTGTGAGCCTTTTGGTGGGTTAAATTGGATGGTGAATGATGTTTGTGGCCTCCAAAGGGAATGAGTGGGTAATGGACTCATTGTAGTTAAATGCATAAGGTAAACCCCATGGGAAGAATTGATGAATTGGGTATTTTGAACCCATGGCCCATTGGTGAACCATTTAAAGGGTTAAGTATGGGGTTTTGGATTCGTTTAAATGAATAAGGTTAGATTAATTAAATGGATAATCTTAATGGTCATGTGACATAATTGAATGGATCATTAATGGAGCTAAGTTAGGGATCCAAGTTTATGATCAATTATGAAATTAGTTAGGCAAGGGTGAGTAGTTGATTAACCATGGAGAAGAGGTAGTGGCAAAACCGTAATTAATGACCAAAATGAAGAACTCCATGGGAGAGGACCATGTATTTAGGGGCACTAAGTGATAAGTTTATGTATGGTTAAATAAAGCCTAGGAGGCTGATTTTAGACTCATGTACTTAAAAATATATAATGGATTAAATGGGACCCGCAAAACCTAAATAGTGACTTATTTTCATATGGACTTGGAAATGTGAATGGACTTAGAAATAGTTAAAATGTGGACTGATTATGTGTATGTAATAGGGTATTGGATATCACGAGCGGTACGCGTGTCGGTAGCCGGATTATCGGACGAAACCGTAAAAGGACGCGAGTCGGTATTCGGTAGGATTCCTACCTATTTGTTAGCCATGGATTAGATGCTATGTGATTGGTTTATTGGTTTATTTTTAGTAATTATATTGATTGGTTGTATGATGGGTTTTAAGATTATGATATGTTTAAGATGGATTCTTATGGCTATGAATTATGTTTAAGGTTATGCATTATAAGTTAAGGCTATGTATGATATGTTAAGGTTATGAGTTATAAATATTACATAGCATAATGCATTACATCTCACTGCATGGCATGGGCGGAAAAAAAATAAACAAACCGGAGTCCATGCTCGATCGGGGCGACCGAGAACAGGCATGGGGATACCTTGACGAGGTCTTGCCGTCAAGCGGGATATGACATCATGATGGTAGGGATGATGGGTGGGATTCATAACATAGACACCCATGGCATGGCATTCACTTTATATTTTCATTATATGATGGTTTACCAGTTTTCATTGTATTATTATTTGTATGCTGTTATTACTAATCCATGTGCTAGCCCTACTCGGAGTCCTACTGGGCGTGTGGTCTAACGCCCTACTTCTACCCTAGCTAATGACGTAGGAAATGCCGGAGTAGAAGGACGAGACGGGAGCCAAGCTTAGGAGCTTGGGAAGGTGGACTAATTATTTTGTTTAAGTTTATTTTGGGAAATGTGTATTTATATAGTTTAGCTTGTCGGAAATGTAATATTTAAACTTATTACTATGATTTGGATTTTATTGTAGACATATGATGTTATGGCATTTTAGTAATTGAATGATGAAATCTTCCCTGTTATCTAGAAAAAATTGGTAGGGTAGTATCTATTATCATTCTGCATTTAATGCATTATTCCTCGAGCTTACTTCTACGGGTGAACCATTCTCCGTGGACTCCATTCCACGCACTCGTAGGGTTGGCCAGTTAAGGACCGGGCTTTAGAAGCTCGGACTTAACTCGCGTCATGACATCCGTGCCCTTTGTCACTTATTAATTAAAAAAAAAAATTAGACTCTGATTTTCAGTGAAAAGGGGCGGGCGTTACAGTTGGTATCAGAGCGAACTTGGAAGAATGAATCTCTTGAAGTAAGAATAAGACTGTTGCATAGTCTCACTGGCAGCTAAGAATCCCAACCGACCGACTCTTCGGAGTCCGCTGCACAGGGGCCTGGTTAATTTACTTCGATTGACTCCAACTGAAGTATTCAATCTGAGAACAACGTTTGACAAAGAGGAATGATAGCACGGGAAGAAAGATTCATTCTAGGAGAGATTTATCAAAACATAGCAAGATAGGGTTGAATTTCCCCGAAAAGGAGAACATGGTAATTTGATACTTAGGATTTTTTCCCCCAAATTTGAACAGCAAACAATAGGGATTTAGAGATTTCCCCCATAAACAAAAGAAAACCAAGGGTGCATATTTGGTAATTTCCCTCAAATGGAAACAAAAACATTTGATTCTTAGGAATTTTTTTTTCTCAAAATATGTGAATACAACAATTCTACGAAGGAACTAAATCAATAAATATTTTGATGGTTTAGGAAATGCCTCCAAGAAGTAGGACTCGTCGGAACCCCCGGGTAGAGGAGGAGGTACCGCCACCGCATCAAGAGGGGGTACCGCCACCTCATCAAGCAGAGGGGCTAGAATAGTGTGAACATACAAGGTGTACCTCCCGAACTAAAAGACGTAGTTCAAGCGGCAGTAGCTGCTGCTCTTCAACAACATTTGAACGGAAATGCGACTACTAGCGACACCAATAAACGGAAGATGGTCAAAGACTTCCAGCAACAGCGCCCTCCCTACTTCAGAGGAAAAGAAGGGGTTGTAGGAGCAGATCATTGGTTAAAGAAGATCACTCAGATATTGAATCTGCTTCAGATTTCCAGTCCGGCTGACAGAATCTTACTGGCAACATCTCAACTGATTGAGGATTCCGGCAATTGGTGGGAAGTGGTGGAAAAACAGCAAGCACTAGTGCCGGAAGGGCTAAGGATTGCCATGACTTGGGAATGGTTCTCAGCCACTTTTCTAGAACAGTATTTTCCAGAGGAAGAAAGAGAGAGCTAGACTCAAGCTTTTATATCATTAGTACAAGGCAATATGACAGTGGCAGAATATCACCGGAATTCCTTCGTCTGTCTGTCTATGCTTTCTACATGGTGGATACCGAGCATCGGAGGGCCCGTAAGTTTGAGCGAGGCCTTCGGCCGAGCATCAGAGCTAGGGTGACCATTTTCGAGGAAACCACACTGGCAGGGGTGGTCAGCAGGGCCACTATCGCAGAACGAGAATTGAAATGAGTTGGCGCGGCCTGACAACCGCTGGAGGCAGAGTGGGCGGGGCACATTTCAACCCAACAAGAGGTTCCGCCCGAGTTTCAACAGACCCTCACCCTCCATTGGGTCTACAGGGGGCTTTCTCCCCAATCAGTCCTCCCCGTCAACATCAGTCACCCAGGTCCCACGGGGTGGGAGCACTTGCTATCAGTGTAGCCAACAGGGCCACTTCAAGAGAGAATGTCCACAGCTCAGCAGACCCTCTAACTTCAGAGGTTCTTCCCTGCCCTCCAGCTAAGCCAGCTCAGTCGCGAGGAGGCAGAGCGTACAACCAGGCGGGGCGAGCGACAAACCCTGCAGGATCTAGACGGGTTTTTGCTATACCTTCTCCAATAGCGGTGGATCTCTCGATGATTCAAGGTATGGCTGTAGTTGGTAGTTCTTATGTTGTTGCATTATTTGACTCTGGAGCTTCCCATTCATTTATATCTGCTGCATTCATATCTGCTACAGGCACATTAGTACAGAACCTGTCCACCTCACTTACCATTGTGTCCCCCGTCGAAGACACATCTTTGGGACTCATATGTACGGCACTGAACACTGAACTCGCTGGATTCAGATTCGAGTTCAACTATTTAGTAATCGATATGGCGGAATACGATGTTATATTTGGTATGGACTGGTTGGCTACATATCAGGCCCATATTGATTGCCATCTTCGAAGGGTGATATTTTGGTTACCCAAGGGAAATCGGTATATAGTGCCCACTGATAGACAAGGTATTCCTAGAAGACTGCAGGAAGAATTGAACCACCTTGTCTTGAATAGCATTAGGTTAGACAGGGCACTAGGGGCTGAACTTCCAGCGGTGGTAGTAGAATTTGTCGAGGTATTTCCAACAGAGTCCCTGGTTTGCCACCCAAGAGGGAGATAAACTTTGAGATCAAGTTATATCCCGGCACTGCTCCAGTATCGTTGCCAAAGTATAGGATGGCACCAGCTGAGATAACCGAGTTGAAGAAGCAGATTGATGAATTGCTCATATTGGGTTTTATTCGGAATAGCACATCAACATGGGGACCCCCGGTATTATTTGTGAAGAAGAAGGACGGTACCCTTCGGATGTGTGTGGATTATAGAAAATTGAACCAGCTGACTGTCAGGAACAAGTATCCCCTACCCAGGATTGACGATCTGTTTGATCAACTTAGGGGTTCCTCTCATTTCTCCAAGATTGATCTGATGTCTGGATACCATCAAATCCGAGTTAGGGAGGAGGACATAGAGAAGACAACCTTCAGAACAAGGTATGGTCTATATGAGTATGTAGTCATGCCGTTTGGGCTTACTAATGCGCCAGCTGTGTTCATGGACCTGATGAATAGGATATTCCGGCCTTACTTAGATCAATTTGTGATCATATTTATTGATGACATCCTGATCTATTCCAAGAGTCAGGAAGAACATGCTGAACACCTGCGGATAGTTCTGGACACCCTGAAGAGGAACCAGTTGTATGCCAAAGCTAGCAAGTGTGAGTTCTGGCTATCTAAGGTTAACTTCTTGGGACACGTTATATCGGAGGAAGGTATAGCCGTGGACCCGGCTAAGGTAGCGGCAGTGAAGGAGTGGAAAGTGCCGACAAATGTGACTGAGATCCGCAGTTTTCTGGGATTGGCCGGTTACTACAGGAAATTCATCATGGACTTCTCCAAGATTGCAGCTCCACTTACCCGACTCACTCAGAAAGGAGTCAAATTTGAGTGGTCGGATCTGTGCAACCGGAGATTTGAGGAGCTAAAGGAGAAGCTTACAACCGCTCTTATTCTGATCTTACTAGAAAGAGGCAGAAATTATGAGGTGTAATGTGATGCCTCAGGAGAGGGACTGGGGTGTACACTCAGTCAAGGTAATCGGGCAGTGGCGTACGGATCAAGACAGTTGAAAATCCATGAACGCCATTATCCCATACATGATCTGGAGCTAGCCGCAGTGGTCTTCGCTCTCAAAAGCTGGAGACACTATCTCTATGGAGAGAAATTTGAGGTGTTTTCCAATCACAAGAGTCTGAAATATTTGTTTGATCAGAAGGAACTCAACATGAGACAACGCCGATGGATGGAATATCTGGCAGATTATGACTTTGCACTCCGATATCATCTCGGCAAGGCGAACAAGGTGGTGGATGCCCTCAGCCGCATGTCACATGCGACAGTAGCCAGCTTGATCAGGACGGAATGGGAAGTATTGAATACCATTAGAGAGTTTAAAATCTACCTCAATAATCATGGGACCAGATATAATCTTATCATACGATCTAACATGGTCTCCGAGATTGAACGGGAACAACAGACAGATCCAGAGGTGGAGGAGATATGGGCTAAGATGTCTACCGGTGAGGTTGTACCGGAGTGGGAACTACGACCAGGACAGGGTCTTGTGTTCCGAGGTAGGATATATGTGCCTAAGCGCTGCAGAAGAGAGTTGTTAATTGAAGCACACCAAACCAAGCTCTCTATCCATCCGGGCAGTACCAAGATGTATTATGACCTTAAGAGGCACTATTGGTGGAGGGGACTCAAGAAAGATGTCGCAGAGTTTGTTGCTCGTTGCCTAACTTGCCAGCAGGTTAAGGTGGAACATCAGAAACCACCGGGTTTACTCGCACTCTTACCAGTGCCGGAGTGGAAATGGGAGCACATATCTATGGATTTCGTATCAGGGTTACCAAGGTCATCAAAGGGCAACGATGCGATATGGGTCGTAGTGGACTGGTTGACTATATCTGTGCATTTCCTTCCTATCAAGATGACAGATTCATCGGAGACATTGGGTCGACGGTACATCTGGGATACCATCAGACTACATGGTATTCCAGGACTATTGTGTCCGACAGAGATGGCCGATTCACCGGCAGAGTATGGCAGGGCATGCAGTCGGCTATGGGGACCGACATATTGACTAGCACAGCATTTCATCCACAGACTGATGGACAGTCGGAGAGGACAATACAGACATTGGAGGATATGCTGAGAGCATGCATGCTAGACTTCAAGGGTGGATAGGAGGATCACTTACCACTGGTGCAGTTCTCCTACAACAACAGTTACCAAGCAAGCCTCCAGATGGCTCCGTTTGAGGCCTTATATGGTAGGCCGTGTAGATCTCCAGTGTGTTGGACAGAGGCCGGTGAGCCTGCTCTGATTGGGCCTGAGTTGGTTACGGAGACTACGGCGCAGATTAAATTGATACGGCAACACTTACTCACTACGCAGAGCCGTCAGAAGAGTTACGCTGACAAGAGGAGAAGGTTCCTCGAGTTTGAGGTGGGAGACTTGGTGTTTTTGAATGTCTCACCACGGAAGGGGCACATGAGATTCGGAAAGAAGGGGAAACTGTCGTCTAGATTTGTGGGGCCGTTTCCTATCTTGAAGAGGGTGGGGGGGTAGCTTATCAGTTAGCGCTTCCTCCACAATTATCCTCTTTACATGATGTGTTTCATGTGTCCATGTTAAGGAAGTACAATCCTGATCCTTCCCATGTGTTGAATGTTCAAGACATCGATGTACAAGGCGATGTAACATATGTGGAGAAGCCGGTCAGAGTAATCGGGACCGAGCAAAGGGTGCTGCGGAACCGTGCCATTCAGTTCGTCAAGGTGGTATGGGAACGACATGGCAATGAAGAAACCACCTGGGAACTTGAGTTGGAGATGAGAGTCGCTCATCCGGAACTCTTTGTATGAGATGTTTAAGACCTCTACTTCGCTCGAATTTTCAGGACGAAAATTTTAAAAGAAGATTGTATTGTAATGGCCCGGAAATTGTAAAGTAATATATATGTGTTATTATTTATTTTTTTTATGGTGGAAATTGGAAATTGGAAATTGGATGGAATAGATAGTAAATGGATCAAAATGGACAAAGGCCCAACTAGGGCCCAATGGATTATGGATTGGATTTAATTTATCTTAATGGTCAATGATGGTCAAATTGGGCCAAGGATAGTCAAATTGGGCCCAATACCCATTTGGGACTCAATGGGTCAAAATAATGTAAACTCTAAGGTAAATGGATAGGAGAGAACTTAATTGGGCCATGGGCCCAATGGTGATCCAATAAGGGAAATGGATTAAATTGAATTTTAATCACCTAAGTTAGTATTAATTTGACCTAAGAAACATGGCCAAGTGGGACCCACCTCCACCTCACCAAGTGAGGTGGCATGTGGACCCAAGGTTTGGTGGGGCCGGCCACCATGGTTGAATTGGTCAACCATGGGTGTATGAAGGCAAGTTAAGTAAGTGGAATTAAGCTAAATGGGGTTAATTAGCCTAATGATTTAATTAAGTAATTAAGTAAGCTTATCCAAAAAGGTGGTCAAAGAGGGAAGACCCAAATCAAACCACCTCATCTCCAAATACACAAAGAAAAACGTTGGCTAGGGTGTTGGGGTCAAAAAACATATAAAATATCTATGGGGTGGTTGGGAAAGTTAATGTTAAAGTGTAAAGATAAGATAAGTTCTATCTTATTTTTTTCCCATCTTTTTCCATCTAACTCCCATTCCACTCTTCCCCTCTCTCTCACTCCCTCATGGACGTCCCCCACTAGGAAGAGAAGAGAAGAAAAAAATTAAGGAAGAAGAAGAAGAAAAGCTTGGACGAAAAGAGAGGAGGAAGTTGTAAGTTGGGTTATCCCTTTAAGATCAAACTATAGAATCCTATTTTCTCATCTCCATCTTTCCCTCTCCCTCTCTCAAGCAAACCCTACCTTGGCCAATCCTAAGTTAGGAGGGTTTCACCATTGATCAAACATCTTGACTACCAAAGATCAAGAGGAAGGAGAAAGGAGCCTAAGGAAGCTGATGGGAGTGGCGGAAATCGAAGGAGACGACGGATTGTGAGTATTTCTTAAACAAGAAATTTTGGATTTTTAGGGTTTAAGATTTGGGATTTATTTTGTAAATTTAATGGTGGCCTAATGATTTTATGCCATGGATTTAAAATCCATCAATTTGAAGGATGGAAAGTGGACAAAACCCTAATGGGTAAATTAGGGTTAGTTTAAGGAAAAATAAATGGATTAAGGAATGTAATGTAATTAAGTTATTAAGCATGGAATTATGTGGAATTGGAAGCTAATGTGTGATTTTCTTAGGGTTTTAAGGTATGGAGGACATTGTGTAATTTAATTATGTAAAAATGGAAGCATGGAGAATGTTTATGGTTTTAGGGTTTAATGATTAAATGTTGGTAAATTGTTTTAAAGGGATGGTAAATAAATAAAAAAAAGCATGGGAGAAGTGCATGATGTTGATGGCCTTAACAATGGTAGATGATGGAGTATTTTATTAGGTTTTGTAAAAATGGTAGAGGGGGATGAACCCCATGGTAAATGATTGGGTTAATTATTAGGGTTTATAAGAATGGGAGACAATGAGGGTGGTTAATGATTTTAGGGTTTTAAAATGATTAAATGTAGGTAATTGAGGAAATTATAATGGAGTGTTTAAGGTTAAAATTATTGGATCATGAACCATGGGTTCGGCCATGGTGAATGGCCGACCCTATGGTGGTGTAATGGTAGTTTAAATGAGTACAAAAAATGGGGAAAATGATGGTTTGATGATGATTGTAAATGGATTTAAAGTGTGATAAAGGATGATGATTGAAATGTATAAGTTAAGCCCCTTCATGGATGGGCTTATGATGGGTTCAAATGTATAAGTAGGCCAAAGAAAAAAAAATGGGAAAAGGACACCATGGGTGCGGCTATGGTGTATGGCCGAACCGATGGCCCAATTGTGAGCCTTTTAGTGGGTTAAATCGGATGGTGAATGATGTTTGTGGCCTCCAAAGGGAATGAGTGGGTAATGGACTCATTGTAGTTAAATGCATACGGTAAACCCCATGGGAAGAATTGATGAATTGGGTATTTTGAACCCATGGCCCATTGGTGAACCATTTAAAGGGTTAAGTATGGGGTTTTGGATTGGTTTAAATGAATAAGGTTAGATTAATTAAATGGATAATCTTAATGGTCATGTGACATAATTGAATGGATCATTAATGGACCTAAGTTAGGGATCCAAGTTTATAATCAATTATGAACTTAGTTAGGCAAGGGTGAGTGGTTGATTAACCATGGAGAAGAGGTAGTGGCAAAATCGTAATTAATGGCCAAAATGAAGAACTCCATGGGAGAGGACCATGTATTTAGAGGCACTAAGTGATTAGTTTATGTATGGTTAAATAAAGCCTAGGAGGCTGATTTTAGACTCATGTACTTAAAAATATATAATGGATTAAATAGGACCCGCAAAACCTAAATAGTGACTTATTTTCATATGGACTTGGAAATGTGAATGGACTTAGAAATAGTTGAAATGTGGACTGATTATGTATATGTAATAGGGTATTGGATATCACGAGCGGTACGCATGTCGGTAGCCGGATTATCGGACGAAACCGTAAAGGAACGCGAGTCGGTATTCGGTAGGATTCCTACCTATTTGTAAGCCATGGATTAGATGCTATGTGATTGGTTTATTGGTTTATTTTTAGTAATTATATTGATTGGTTGTATGATGGGTTTTAAGATTATGATATGTTTAAGATGGATTCTTATGGCTATGAATTATGTTTAAGGTTATGCATTATAAGTTAAGGCTATGTATGATATGTTAAGGTTATGAGTTATAAATATTACATAGCATAATGCATTACATCTCATGCATGGCATGGGCCGAAAAAAAAACAAACCGGAGTCCATGCTCCGTCGGGGCGACCGAGAACAGGCATGGGGTATAGCTTGATAGGCTATAACCGGAGTCCATGCTCCGTCGAGGCGACCGGGAACAGGCATGGGGATAGCCTGATAGGCTATAACCGGAGTCCATGCTCGGTCGGGGCGACCGAGAACAGGCATGGGGATACCTTGACGAGGTCTTGCCGTCAAGGGGGATATGACATCATGATGGTAGTGATGATGGGTGGGATTCATAACATAGACACCCATGGCATGTCATTCAGTTTATATTTTCATTATATGATGGTTTACCAGTTTTCATTGTGTTATTATCTGTATGCTGTTATTACTAATCCATGTGCTAGCCCTACTCGGAGTCCTACTGGGCATGTGGTCTAATGCCCTACTTCTACCCTAGCTGATGACACAAGAAATACCGGAGCAGAAGGACGACACGGGGGCCAAGTTTAGGAGCTTGGGAAGGCAGACTAATTATTTTGTTTAAGTTTATTTTGGGAAATGTGTATTTATATAGTTTAGCTTGTCGGAAATGTAATATTTTAAACTTATTACTATGATTTGGATTTTATTGTAGACATATGATGTTATGGAATTTTAGTAATTAAATGATGAAATCTTCCCTGCTATCTAGAAAAAATTGGTAGGGTAGTGTCTATTATCATTCCTTATTTAATGCATTATTCCTCGAGCTTACTTCTACGGGTGAACCATTCTCCGTGGACTCCGTTCCACGCACCCGTAGGGTTGGCCAGTTAAGGGCAGGGCTTTAGAAGCTCGGACTTAACTCGCGTCGTGATGTCCCCACCCTTTGTCACTTATTAATTAAAAAAAAAATTAGACTCTGATTTTCGGTGAAAAGGGGCGGGCGTTACAAAGGTATTGTCATGACTCCCCATGAATGCCTTATCGGTCCCACCGAATGGAGGTTGGACTCCGGTTACATTTCAAACACAGTATATCTCTCCCCACGAATGCCTTATCGGCCGAACTGAATGGAGCATGGACTCCTGTAACACCCCGGATTTTCAATGCATGAATATATATATATATATATATATATATATATATATATATATATATATATATATATATATATATATATATATATGGAAAATGTCCATTTAATTTGTGAATTAATGAAGATGGATAGATGGTAAGGAGTTAGGTCAATTGCCCAATTAAGACCCAACGGATTATGGATAAGGTTCAATTGAAATAAATGGGTAAGATTTATTTAATTGGGTCAAGGTTGTCAATTGGGTCAAATGCCCAATTGGGACCCAATGGGTCATGGTTGACTTGGTCGACCACCAAATTAATTCAAGCTCAATTAAGGTGTGGCTGAATTAAATTGGAAATGGAATCAAGGATTTGAGTTAATGAATGAGTACAAGTCTTGAGTTTAAAAGAATTAAAAATATTTGAGTTAAGGTGAGTTGGATGGGAAGTTAATGGGACTTTCATCTTAAGTGAGTTAGGAGAGTAGATGGAGAGTTGCATTTCATAAGACCAAACCCAAGGTGTACACACGTTGGAGAGGTGGGAGTTTCATCTCATGGGATGAAACTCCAAAGGGATCATTGATGAGGGAGGTGAAGGGTTTTTGTTGTTACGCAAGCCATATCCAAGAGCACACGTTGGGGAGATGGAGGGTTTCCATCTCATGATGGAGACCCAAGAGGCACACGGTTGGAGTTTCATCTCATGGGATGAAAGCCCCAAAGGAAGTATTAATGAGGGAGGTGAAGAGTCATAGTTGTTACAAAGGGGCATCACCCAAAAGACACCACCCTTGGCTGAATTACATTGCACAACTAAGAAAGTCCTTTCTTCATCTCACTCTCTCCCTCTCTCTGAGTATTTTCTACCTCAAGTTTCCCTCCCTCTCACTCAAAGCCGACCCTCTCTCAAAGACAAAGGAGAAAGGACTTAGAGTTTTCCATCTCAAGCTCCTCTCCCTCTAACAAGAACCTAGGGCCGACCCTCTCACAAAGATCAAGGAGGATGAAAGAAGAAAGACTAAGGAAGGAAAAGAGCGGAGGAGCAAGTCGGAATGAAAGAAACCGGAGGAGTCATGGAATCGGTAAGTACTTGATGAGATTTTATTAAGTAAGAAAAGATGGTCAAGGAACATGGTTCGGCCATTGCATGGCCGGCCGAACCCTAATCTTGTTATAGCTAAAAGACCTTATGCATGTCCCATGTAGTAAATGGTGGATGATCAAGAATCATGGTTTGTGTGATATCCTGACCCATGAGCCAGAGGCCAGGCCCTAGATAGGCTGATCCAAGTGACACCGGGCGCTATCGGATGGGCCAATAGAGTGGGTTGGTTGGATCCGACAGCCTAGCAGTGGGTGGGAGTTGTGGAAAGTCCCACATCGGAAGTTTAGGAGTTTGAGAGGGGGTTTATAAGTAGCCTTGCTCCCTCAAACCAACAAAATGCGTTTTGGACCCAGACTTGGGTCGGGTCTGATTCAAAAACCGTTCGGGCTCACGTGAATGGGCCCAAAACGGACAATATCTTGCTGGGCCGAGCCCCAAGCCCTTTTTTATGGCCGGGCTGTTACAGTTTGGCCCTTGCATGGCCTTTTTTATGGCCAGGCTGAACCTCATCCATTAAGGAGAAAAAGGGGTGGATGAGGTTCAGCCATGATGTATGGCCGAACCCCATCAAAGGATTAAATCTTGGATGTATGATTTTTAAAAGAAAATGATGAAACATAGGGTTCAGCCATGTTGTATGGCTGAACCCC
The DNA here is from genome assembly GCA_013350335.1 of Chimonanthus salicifolius. Taxonomy (NCBI): domain Eukaryota; kingdom Viridiplantae; phylum Streptophyta; class Magnoliopsida; order Laurales; family Calycanthaceae; genus Chimonanthus; species Chimonanthus salicifolius. The sequence goes on along the minus strand of CM023536.1, from coordinate 72,926,978 downwards.
ATGGAAGGATGTTGGCAAATGTTAATGAGTGGTAAAGGATGAAAATCATGCAAATATGCCAGTGATTGTAAATAAGGTTTAAATGTTGTAAATGATAAACTTGAAATGAGGAAATAAGGAAGAATCAAGGACCATGGGTTCGGCCATGTTGTATGGCCGAACCCCATGGAGAAATATTAACGGATTTATTATGGATCTTTGGGTTTTAAATGATGAATCTAAGTGTATGATTAAAACCACCCCCCCCCCCCCCCCCCCCCCCCCAATGGAGGGACTTTGTGTTTGGACCTAAGATTTGTAAATGATTGAAAGGAGAAGATGGGAAATGAGACATCATGGGTTCGGCCATGGTGTATGGCCGAACCCCATGGACCATTTTAATGGGTCATTTAGAGATTTATGCATGTTTAGATAAATGAATGATTAAGCTAAGGAATGGAGGAAATTGTTAGAGATTTATGTCATGGTAAATGAATCATGTATGGATCTATTTTTATGGATCATTCATGGATCTAAGTATGTATAAATAAAAGGAGGGATTAACTATGGAAAGAATAATGGCTAAGATGGAAAAATGGTGAAAATGAAGGACCATGGTTTCGGCCATGGTGTATGGCCGAACCCCATGGAAAATGTTTTGTGGACTTAGGGTTTATTAATTTTAAATGATTAACTTATGTGTGAGTGGTTAAATCAAAAGAGGGACCCAAAAACCAAGTGAGTGAGGTTCGGCCATGTTGTATGGCCGAACCCCACTAAAGCATGTTTATGGACTTAAACATGGTTGGAAATCAAATGGAACATGGGTTTGATTTATTGATATGTAATAAGGTAACGGGATCTCACAAGTGGTGTACGATCGGCTTGACGCTATCGGTGAGTGGTTTTCAGAAAAAAACGCAAGGACACATTATTTATCATTGGTAGGATTCCTACCTTATTGAAAACCATAGATTATGTATATGTGAATGTTTTACTTTAATTATTTTGGTATCAAATGATATGTCTTAATGATGGAATTTTAATGCTATGATTTGTATTATTACATAGCATGTGTTCACTTGCATATCATGCATGGCATGGGAGGGATGAAATGTAACCGGAGACCCACGCTCCATCGGGGTGTCCGTAAGGCATTCGTGAGGGTACCTTGATGTGCATTATCCATCATGAGGGAAGTATGATTGATTTGTAACCGGAGATCCACGCTCCGTCGGGGCATCCGTAAGGCATTCGTGAGGATACCTTGATGAGGAGTTTCCATCAAGAGGATGTATGTGATTGTGATATGGCTGATGGGTGGGACTCATGGCATATGACACTCATGGCATGGCATCGACTTGCATGTTTTTGATATTATGTTATCTATGTGATTTTTGTACTAACCCATGTGTTGACCCTACTTGGAGTACCTACTAGGCACGTTGTTTAACGCCCTACTTCTACCTTAGTTGATGACACAAGAAATGAACGGAACGAAGGACGTGATCGGAGCCAAGCTTAGGAGCTTGGATGTTTTAGTTTCGTTTTATTTAAGTTATTCATGGACAATGTAATTTGAGTAGCTAGCATTTGGGACTGTAATAACGTAGATCATTTGCTATGGTTTGGAATGTTGATTTTGGATATTTTAACTTAAGATAATTATTATTAAGTGATGGACTTCCTTACTATCTAAAATGGAATAGGATAGTTATTCTATTATATTTCTGCATCTACGAATTATTCCGCATGTTTAACTTGTGTACGTGTGAACCATTTTAGTGGACTTGGTCCACGCACGCGTATGGTTGGCTAGTTAAGGGTCGGGCTTTGGAAGCTCGGACTTTGCTCACGTCGTGACGTTCCCGCTCTCTCTTACTCTTTATTCTTTTTAAAAAGAATATAGACTCTGATTTTCGGCGAGTGAAAAAGGGCGGGGTGTTACAACTCCAGCTACAATTCAATCATACATCCATTGGAATCAGTGTGGATTCCTCCCCACGGTTGTTTATCGAAAATCCGAATGGAGCGTGGACTCCCCTCATTTGATCCCTCCCATGCCATGCATGAGATGCAAGTGCAACCATGCTATGTAATTATAAACATCATAGCATTAAAATCCCATAGTTGAAACATAGTACTTTGATACAGAAATCAACATAGAAGTAAAAACATCATGTATACATATTCCATGGTTTTCAATAAGGTAGGAATCCTACCAACGTCCAAATATCGAGTCCTTGTGTTTCTGTCCAAAAACTGATCACCAATCGCATCAAGCCGATCGTACAACGTTTATGAAATCCCTTTACCTTATTACATTTAACACATATACATACATCAATTTGTGATCCATTTAATTCCATCAACCCCTACATCATCCTAGGTTCATCTCCCTTTACCATCCTAGTCTTTTATTCGGTTAAGTCCCCTAAGAGATTTCCATCATACATTGAGGTTGAACCATGTTTAAGTCAACAAAATGCCTTAGTGGGGTTCGGCCATACAACATGGCCGAACCTCACTCTCTTGGTTTTTGGTCCCTTTTTAATCCTTTAATCACCATGGGTCAAGCATCATTCCATCCTCCGATTTATTAATCCAATCACATAAGTTAATCATTTAACTTGATAAAAACACCTAAGTCCATAAAATATTATCCATGGGGTTCGGCCATGTTCTTTCATTCCATCTTCTTTCCATTTTAACCCTCATTTCTTAGCTTGATCATTCAATCACTTAAACATGCATAGATTTACCAAATGACCCATCAAAATGATTCATGGGGTTCGGCCATACAACGTGGCTGAACCTATGGTCTTTTGTTTCCATTTTCCCATGGTCTAACCACCTTTAAAAGCCATCAACATTTCTCCATGGGGTTCGGCCATGTTGGTCCATTGTTCTTCATCATCTCCTCATTTTAAATCATCATTTACAACAGTCAAAACCCATTTCAAATCACTAACATTCTTCCATCATTTTCATCCTTTAAAACCCATAAAAATCAATAATATTCTTCCATGGGGTTCGGCCATACAACATGGCCAAACCCTATGGTTCATCATTTTCTCTTAAATCTACATATCTATGCTTACATCATTTGATGGGGTTTGGCCATACATCATGCCGAACCTCATCCAATCCTTTTGTCCTTATATATAAAAATCTAGGGTTTGGCCATGCAAGGGCCAAACCATGATCTTTGATCATTCTCCATGCATGTTGCCATAAGCCATATATACATTTTATCCTTAATCATATCCATCAATCATATAGGTAACCCTAATCACCATTCATTTGTTCAACCCATCTCATAGGTATTTTACATCTGACATGTTTATTACTTGATGGGGTTCGGCCATACAACATGGCCGAACCTCATTTTGTCTTTCTTTGAATGGATCTCAAATCCATGGCCTCTAACATTTTGGCCAACCATTTTCAATCTATATGGAATGTTCCCTTAACCTCCCTTTAATTAATAAACCATACATACCGATTCCGCGACTCCTCCATTTTCTTTCGTTCTGAATTCCTCCTTAGTTCTTTTCCTTCCTTGGTGCTTCACTGATCCTCTAGGTGTAAAGACGAATTGGGAGAGAGGGAGAGAGAGAGAGAGAGATGAGAAGAGGATGAAATATCTTGGTTGTGCAATAGATGGAATTCGGCCAAGGGTGTGAAGTGCCCCTTGGTGGTATCTCCTTGTAATCAGCCCAAACTCCTTTCAGTCCCTTCCTTTCTTGTTCTTCGGTTTCTCTAAGTGTAGAGATGAAATTGTGAGAGAGAGAGAGAAGAGAGGAGAAACTCTTTGCTCACAATAGAGAATTCGGCCAAGGGTGTGATGCCCCTTGGTTGGTGTCTTTTCAGCAACATCTCACACCTTTCACTTCCTCATAATGGTTCCATCTTAACCAAGGTGTCCCTTGGCTTAACCAAGGCACCCCTTGGCTTCCCAACGTGTATCACCTGGGTCTGTGCCTTTTGGGTTTCATCCCATGAGATGGAAACTTCCATCTTCCCTCATTAAGGTTGTATTCAACCAAGGTGTCCCTTGGCTTGGCCAAGGCATCTCTTTGCTTCCATCATGTGCCCCTTGGGTTTCCTCCATGAGATGGAAACCCTCCATCTTCTCATTGAACTCATTTATTTAATTCCCCTCAACTCAACTCAATTTAATTCAATTTGGACTCATTAATCACTCAAGTCAATTCAACTCAACCACAACTCATTTCCTTTGAACATAATTGAACTCATTCATCAACTCAACTCAATGAACCAATTCAACCATGGCTTAGCCGACCATGAACCACATGGTATTTAGGGTCCCACTTAGCCATTTCATTTACATGCCACCTCACTTGATGAGGTGGACCTACACTTGAATCTTAATTGGGTATTTTGACCCTATTAAATTAATCTTACCCATTTATTTCAATTGAACCTTATCCATAACCCATTGGTCTTAATTTGGCAATTGACCCAACTCCTTACCCATCGAAGGTCCATCTCCATTATTTAATTTCAAATTCCATTAATTCACAAATTAAATGGACAATTTCCATATATATATTCATGAAATGAAAATCCGGGGTGTTACAGGGACAATGGTCACCAACACTTAGGTCTCTCTCTGATTTTTTTCTTTTCTTTTCAAAACCCAAGAGGGTGGCTACTAATTGCTATGGGCATTGGCTGCCTACAAGCAGCACCTGAGGAAAAAAAAAAAGATAGAGAAGAGAGAAAGAGGAGGAGCAAAGATTATAGATAGTCTTTGCTCTTTTATTTTTTATTAAATAACACAACCAAATGAAATAAAAGAATTTAATACCATCAATTTCTTTTAAGTCAACCCATTTACAATTATCAAACTAACCTAAAGGGGTGGCTTTCATAGGAAGTAGAAGATGGAGAAGAAGAAAATGTGCAAAGCCGTTGTTTCCTTTCTTCTCTTCACTGGTAGGACTCAGCTTAGATATTTGAGAGTTAAGGAAGTGAAGAAGAGGAGAGAAAGAGGATCGAGAGGAGTTGTAGGAATGAGAAGGAATTGCATGATGGGTTCCCTCTCTGCCTTCAACGCAAATAACAGGCTTTCCATCCTGTTTTTCAGCTAAAAAAAAAAAAAAGGTTCTTGTTTTGATCTTTCGGTGCCTCCATATCATATTAGCGTAACTCATGGGTTTTCCCATCTTAATCCAGCGCGTAAGGGGGGTATGGGCAATCACGTCTTTAGCTAGGTCGGCTAGTGCATTTCATTGCACATGGGTTTACCTAACTCAAGGGACCCACTTGCCACCTCACCAATTGAGGTTCACAAAATTAGATTAACTTAATTAAATACCAATATTTTAAATAATTCAATGTTATTCCTCTAATTATTAAAATTCTTAATTAAATACCAATGGTTCTTATAAATCTCAAAATTCCATTTAATACCCAAAATCCCAAATAACTTGATTATTCACTTTATTCACTTTCTTATCATCACAATGCCATTATTTAACACCATAATTCACATCAATTTTCTCAATGATTAACAACTTGGATTTAAAATTCCAAATTCATTTCAAAATACATCAAGAAAATAAGGCGGGCATCGGATCGAATTCTCGGGACGTTACAATGGAACAATCTTTTTGAAATTTTCGTCCCGAAAATTAGATGAAAGTTGGGTTCAAACAAAAATTACACAAATAATTCCGGATGATGATCTTGCATTTTCGACTCCAATTCCCAAGTAGGCTCCTCACTGCCATGTCGTTCCCAAATCACTTTGACGAAATGATTACTCTATTTCTCAGAACTTTCTGTTGTGAATCTGTAATCTTAATGGGTCTCTCGACATATGATACTTCGCTCTGTACATCCAGTTTTTTCACATCCAAAACATGTGATGGGTAAGGATTATACCTCTGCAACATGGAGACATGAAATATGTCATGCATACTTGACAGTTGTGTAGGAAGTGCTATCCGGTGTGCAACTTCTCCAATCTTGTCGAGGATTGTAAACGGTCTAACAAATCTTGGCGACAACTTTCCTTTCTTTCCGAACCTCATCTGACCTTTACGCGATGATACCTTCAGGAACACTATGTCATCCACCTCAAACGCCAAAGGTCTTCTTCTTTTGTCTGCGTAGCTCTTCTGTCGGCTTTGGGCAGTCAGTAGATGTTGTCGAATGCTCTTGATCTGCTTTGTGGTCTCTGCCACTAACTCTGGTCCAATCAGTGCAGCCTCTGTAACACTTTGAAATTACATATTATCAATATATATGGAATTTGCCATTTTAATTGTGAATAAGCGGATATAAACCTTAGATGGGTAAGGTGTTAGGTCATTGGCCCAATTAGGACCCAACGGTTATGGTATAAGGTTCAATTTAAATTAAATGGGGCTGAATTAAAAAGGTAACGCAATATGTCTAAAAATTAAATATGGATTGCTTTGGCCGTGTATGTGAGGTTGACATGGAAACATATATTGACTAGATTTTAGAAATTGGAAGATTGCATGCGCATGGGAGGTATTGATGGAAAGATTTTAGGAGTTGAAATATGGAATAGATATGCAATCCATGTTGATATGCTTAAGATGGTCTTTTCCTTTGTAAAGAGTGATACTAGGGGATTGCTAAATAAATAAGATGTCTAAAATTAAATAAAGATTGCATGGCCGTGTATATGAGATTTGCATATCCAAGATTATGCGCTAAGTGTATCTTGGAAAGGTGTCCTTTCCTTGGTTAAAAACAACATTAGGGAATTGCTAAAAAGATAATTTGCCTTGGCCGTGTGTGTGGGATTTTCATATCTATGTTGATGAGCCAAAAGAAGTCCCTTTCCTTATTGAGAGCGACATTAAGGCAATTGCTAATTTGAAGGGATCTTGGCATCTTCTAATTATAGATAGGACCGATTGGAAGGTTGATAAAAAAGATGCAACAAGGGGCGCAAGGCACCTTCCAAATATATGACCGAGTGGAAGGTTTTATAAAAGAAAGGAAGCACAAAAGGGGCGCACGGCATTACATAATTAAGGGAGGGTCTGGACGCTGGTATGCTCTAACAAGAAGGTGTTCTCGGCTGTGTGAAAGATCAAGAAGAAGGAGGAAAAGACTAAAGAAGGAAAGGATCGGAAGAACAAGTCAGAGCGAAGGAAAACCGGAGGAGTCACGGAACCGGTAAGTATTTTATAAATTTTGTTTAAAGAAAGGAACCACCATGGCTAAACCCATGGAAGAATATTGGGGGATGAATAAAGTAATCTTAAGGGAAGATGATGAACCATAGGGTTCAGCCATGTTGTATGGCCGAACCCCATGGAAAGAGATTGATTATATTTTCATGGATTTGAATGATGAAAACCATGGAATATTATGTATGTTTTAAAAGGGTTTAAATGGAAGGTTGTTGGTAAAGAACCTTAGACCATGGGTTCGGCCGAACCCCATAAAGAATCATGGAATTATATTCATGTAGTAAGATCATGGAACTGATGGCAAAGTTGTAAATATAGCCTAAAGTGAAAGATCATGGGTTCGGCCATGGTTTATGGCCGAACCCCGTGAGGCCTCTTTTATGGACTTGAGTGGTTAAGGAATTTATATGGGTCTAATGATTTTTAAAGCGAAGATTATGAACCACAGGGTTCGGCCATGGTGTATGGCCGAACCCCATGGAAGATGGTTATTAATTTAGAAAGAAATTAATGATGGACTTTTGGATCAAAAAGGAAGGAACCTTGATTTATGGATTCAAGGATGGTAATTGATATAATTGGAATTTAGACATCATATGGCCGAACCCCATGAACCAATTTTTATAGGTCATGTATGGACCTAATATGATTAAAGGAAGGGATGATTAAGATAAGTAATTAGCTATGATAAAAAGAATAATGGCAAGGATGTAAATAATTGATAGACCATGGGTTCGGCCATGGTGTATAGCCGAACCACATGGGAAATATTTGGTGGACTTGGGGGTTTTATGTTGTGTTTTATGAATAATCAATTTTGGACTTAAACATGAGTGAATAAATGAAGGTGACTAACCATGGAAGGAATAATGGCAAAAATTTAAATATGGTCTAAAATGAAAGATCATGGGTTCGGCCATGGGTATAGCTGAACCCCATGATGAATGTTTTTATGGACTTAGGTAGTTACCAAGAGGGTGAGGTTCGGCCACGATGTATGGCCGAACCCCACTAAGGTGTGTTTTGATGGACTAAGTGTTTAAATAAATTAACTTAGGGAATTATATAAGTGGCAAAGAAGTAAATAAGAGTGAAAGTGATAGACCATGGGTTCGGCCATGGTGTATGGCCGAACCCCATGAGAAATGATTTAGGGATTTAATTATATATAAACCTATGTTTATGGCTTATGTTATTGGTTATGGATATATATAATGGCAATGTTGTAAATAAGTAAAATTAATGGACCATGGGTTCGGCCATGGGTATGGCCGAACCCCATGAGGAATGGTTTATGGACTTGGACATTATTATAAATCAAATGGGCCATGGTTTTAATTGATTGATATATTATAAGGTAACGGGACCTCACAAGATGTGTACGATCGTGAGTGGTTAACGAATGAAAGCGCAAGGACACGTTAGTGGTCTTTGGTAGGATTCCACCTCTTTGAAACCATGGGTTTAATGTACAATGTTTTTATTTTATTTTGATGAATTATGTTGTAAATGATAGTGTTTCAAAATGTGAGTTTTAATACTATGTTTATATGATAAAATAGCATTAATTCATTAGCATCTCATGCATGGCATGGGGTGAAGGATATGTAACTGGAGGGGTCACACTCCATCGGGGCGTCCGAAAAACCTATGTGGGACACCTTGATGTGTTTTTCCGTCAAAAAGAAACCGGAGGGGCCACACTCCGTCGTGGCGTCCGAAAGACCTATGTGGGGGCACTTATATGTACTTGTGATGGGTGGGACTCATTGCATTTGACATCATGACATGGCATGATTTATATGGTTTTTGACATTATGATATTATTATATATGTTTTGTACTAACCATGTGTTAGCCCTAATTGGAATACCTACTAGCGCGTTGTTCTAATGCCCTACTTCTACCCTAGTGGATGATACAGGAAAGGAAAGGGACGATGAACGTGATCGGAGCCAAGCATAGGAGCTTGGATATGTGATTGGATGCTATTTTAATTTAGTTACTCATGGACTTGTATTTTGAGTAGCTAGTAATAGGGCATGTAATAATTTAGATATTTTGCTATGGTTGGATGTTTATTTGGTTAATAATGTTATGTTACTTATGGATAAAGAATTGACGTACTTTGCTATCTAAAATGGAATAGAACTAGGTTCTATTATAATTCTGCAGTTATGATTTTAATCCGCACGTTTATATTGCTATGTGTGAACTGTTTTCATGGACTTAGGCCATGCACACATAGGGTTGGCCAGTTAAGGGTCGGACTTTAGAAGTTCGGACTTAGCTCGAGTCATGACGTCCCACTCTTGCTCACTCTGTTATTTTTTTAAAAAAATAGACTCGGATTTTCGAAAAACATAGCGAGTGAAAAAGGATGGGGTGTTACAGCCTCTCCTGCTTCAGTCCAACAAATTGGAGATCTGCAAGGTCTACCGTACAACGCTTCGAATGGAGCCATCTAAAGACTCGCCTGATAGCTATTGTTGTACGAGAACTCTACTAATGGAAGGTGATCTTCCCAGCTGCCCTGAAAATCCAACATGCAAGCTCTCAATATTAAATCTTATCTATGTGTTTTATTTATAACTAATCCATGTGTTGACCCTACTCGGAGTACCTACTAGGCACATTATCTAACGCCCTACTTCTATCTTAGACGATGACGCAGGAAATGGAGGAAGTGAAGGACGTGATCGGAGCCAAGCGTAGGAGCTTGGAGGAGTTAGATTGATTTATTTAAGTTTTATTCATGGTTATGTAATTTGAGTAACTTAACTCGTTGGACTGTAATAACTTAGACTATTGCTATGGTTTGGACTTTTATTTTGGACATTTTAAATTGAAGTATTTATTAATTAAGTGATGTAATTCCTTGCTATCTAAAATTGGTAGGATAGACTCTATTATAATTCTGCATTAAGTTTATATTCTGCAAGTTTACTTTCTACGTGTGAGCCGTTCTCGTGGACTTAGTTCCACGCACACGTAGGGTTGGCCAGTTGAGGGCCGGGCTTTGGAAGCTCGGACTTAACTCTCGTCGTGACGTCCCATGCTCTTTGTCACTCGTTAATTCAAAAAAAATATATATATACTCTGATTTTCGGCTAAGTGAGTGAAAAAAGGGCTGGCGTTACAGTTGGTATCAGAGCGAAACAGGAAGAATGAATCTGTCGAAGTAAGATTAAGACGGTATCATGTCTCACTGACAGATAAGAATCCCAACAGACCGACTCTTCAGAGTTAGCTGCACGGGGGCTTGATTAATTTACTTCGTTAGACTTAGACTGAAGCATTCAATCTAAGTACAACGTTTGACGAAAATGAATGATAGAAAGGGAAGGACAGTCACTATAAATTGGATTTATCAAGCGTAGCAAGATAGGGCATACTTCCCCAAAGAATAACAAACAACATTGGATACATAGGAAATTTTCCTCGAAAATGAGAAAACATCCGAATTTTTCCCAAATTGAGAAACAGTGATGGATTTATCAGACATAGCAAAATAGGAAAATTTCCCCAAATTGAACAAAACATTTGATACTTAAGAAGTTTTCCCAAAACTAAGGGTGTTATTTGGCAATGCCCGAAACAAGAGACATTATGTGATACTTGGGAAGTTCCCCCCAAAAATATAAGTGTGCTTATTTGGCAATTTCCCCAAGTTGAGAAAGAACACTGGATACTTAGGAAGTTTTCCCAAACCTAAGGGTGTTATTTGGCAATTCTCGAAACAAGAGACATTATGTGATACTTGGGAAGTTTTCCTCAAAAATATAAGAGTGCTTATTTGGCAATTTCTCCAAGTGGAGAAAGAACACTTGATACTTAGGAAGTTTTGCCAAAACTAAGGGTGCTATTTGGCAATTCACCCAAAACAAGAGACATTATGTGATGCGGAAAAAAAAAATTCCCAAAACAAAGAATGCAAGATGATGATTAGGAAATTTCCCCAAGTATGTGAATGTAGATGTTGATGAGAAATTAAGTCGATCAATGTGTTGATGACGACCATTGGTGGGTATATCGATCCCCCGATAGATACAACGGTTCCATGGTAAAAGTGACAGTTCTATGGATAGATACTACCTTCCCATGGATAAGGGTTTCCATGGTGGATTGGGTTGATGACGGATATTAGCACTATGATAGACGTATTGGTCATGTGAGGGACAGTTTGGTCCTATAAGTTAACATATTGGTCTTATGATAGACATTTTGATTCCATAGTCGACGCATTGGTCGTATGTTAGACCTGTTAGCCCTATGATAGACAGAATAGTCCTACGAAGGTATTAGTTATGCCCATGAATGGATTATACCCATAGAGGGGTTATATTCATGGATCTGATGAATAAAATCTTTCGTCCTTATTCGGACAAACTTACAATCGCTTTAATTAACGATACCCTGATTTTCCAACCATCGGGAGGAGCAAGCAGGACATCTAAGGATAGCCGTGGACACCCTAAAGAAAAAATCAATGATATGCCAAAGCAAACAAGTGCGAGTTCTGGCTATTTGAGGCTAATTTCCTAGGACATGTCACATCAAAGAAAGGAATAGCTGTGGACCGGCTAAGGTGGTGGCAGTGAGAGAGTGGAAAGCGCCGACGAATGTGACCGAGATCCGCAGTTTTCTGGGATTGGCCAGTTACTATAGGAATCATGGACTTCTCCAGGATTGCATCTCCACTTACCCGACTCACTCAGAAGGGAGTCAAATTTGAGTGGTCAGATATGTGCAACTGGAGATTTGAGGAGCTAAAGGAGAGGCTTACAACAGCTCCTATTCTGATTTTGCCGGAAAGAGGCAAAGGCTATGAGGTGTACTGTGATGCTTCAGGAGAGGGACTTGGGTGTTCTCTCACTCAAAGTCAGCGTATAGTGGCTTATGGTTCAAGACAGTTGAAGATTCATGAGTGCCACTTTCCCACACATGATCTGGAGCTAGCCGCAGTGGTCTTCGCTCTCAAAAGCTGGAGACACTATCTTTATGGCGAGAAGTTTGAGGTGGGAGACTTAGTGTTCTTAAAATTCTCACCACGGAAGGGACACATAAGATTTGGAAAGAAAGGGAAGCTGTCACCTAGATTTGTGAGGCCGTTTCCAATCCTGAAGAGCGTGGGGGAGGTGGCTTATCAGTTGGCGCTTCCTCTACAGTTATCATCTTTGCATGATGTGTTCCATGTGTCCATGTTGAGGAAGTACAATCCCGATCCTTCACATGTGTTGAACGTGCAAGACGTCAATGTACAAAGCGACATGACCTATGTGGAGAAGCAGGTCAAAGTGATCGGGAAGAACAAAGTGTTCTACGGAATGACGCCATCCAGTTCGTCAAGGTGGTATGGGGTCGACATGGTAATGAAGAAGCCACATGGGAACTTGAGTCAGAAATGAGAGCCGCTCATCCAGAACTTTTTGTATGAGTTGTTTGAAAACCCTACTTCGCTCGAATTTTCAGGACGAAAATTTCAAAAGAGGGTTATATTGTAATAGCCCGGATTTTTAAGTCATTAATTATATTGGCTATTATTTATTTTAATGGTTGAAATTAAGAATTTTGATGGAATGGATGGTAGATGGATAAAAAATTGGGGCAATGGCCCAAGTATGGTCCAATGGACCATGGATTGTATTATTTCCAATTAATTGGGTCAAATACCCATTTGGGACCCAATGGGTCAAGATGGTTGAGCATTAGGGTAAATGGGTAGGAGGTGAATTTAATTGGGCCATGGACCCAATGGTGATCAAAGTAAATGGAATGGAATGGAGTGATTAAAATCACCTAAGTTAAATTGGAATGAATCAAGATGGCGTAATCAAATGGGGCCCAACTCCACCTCATCAAGTGAGGTGGTGTGTGGACCAAGACATAGGTGGGGCCGACCACCATGGTTAACCTGGTCAACAATGGATAAGTCAAAGGGAATTGAGGAGGATCAAGGTGATTTGAATTGAATAAATTGATTAAAATCACCTAAGTTAAGTTGAAATAAATGAAGGTGGCATAATCAAGTGGGACCCAACTCCACCTCATCAAGTGAGGTGGCGGGTGGGCCAAGGCATTGGTGGGGCCGGCCACCATGGTTGACTTGGTCAACCATGGGTGGATTCATGGAGGAAGTAAAGATGAACAAGTGGAATTAAATTATGTAATTAAATGACCTAAGTTAGATGTCAAATTAAATAAATGAGTTACATTACATGGAGTGAGTTCAATGGGGGTGAGTCACCTAGGAAATGGGTGAGTCAAATGGGTGGCTTCATCTCATGGAAACCACCCAACCATCAAGACAAAACCCACCCAAAACCATTGGCATGGGTGGAGTGCCATGTGGAGGGCATGCTTCCCCCTTGGCTAGACCAAAAGTGTAACGACCCGGCCTGATTTTTCGAGATTTTAGGGTCTCAATAGCAGTGCGGATGGGGTGGATCCCGTGACAGACCTTGTCTCGCCCGATCCAGAGCTCAGAAGCTCGAAGGACGTTTTAGTAATTTAAATTATTTAATACTTGTCATACCAAAATAATTGAAAATCACACACTTTTCCTCACCCCAACGTTTAACATCTGATTTCCCTTCAGATTTTGAAACGTTGTTTTTGAAAAAAATCTAATCTTATGTTTTTTCTTTTTAAAAAAAAGAAGAAACCCTAAACCCTCCCCTTATAAATCCTCTCTTACTCGCCGCGCACTGTAGCACGCAGTTACTGTAATAGCCCGAATTTTTGAATCAATATATATTTAGCATTTATTGATTTTAATTTGAATTTTGGCATGATGGAATACCAAATGGATCAAAAGTTGGGACAAGGGTCCAAGAATGGTCCAATGGGCCATGGATTGGATGAAATCCATTTAATGGGTCAATGAGGACTAATTGGATCAAGGATGGTCAAATTGGCCCCAATACTCATTTGGGACCCAATGGACCCAATTGAGGTAAGCCTAAGGTAAGGAGGGAATTTAATTGGGCCATGGGCGCAATGTCTACCCAATAAACCATGAATTGGAATTAATACAATTAATGGGTCAATGGTAAGTAATTGGGTCAAGATAGTCAATTTGGGTCAAAGGGCCATATGGGACCCAATGGGCCAAAGTAGGTAAGCCCTAAAATAAATGAGGAAGACAAAATATAATTGGACCATGGACCCAATGGTGATCCAATTAAGATAAATTAAATAGATTAGATAATTATAAAACTATCTAAGTTAAGATGTATCAAGATTAAGTAATATGGCCAAATGGGGCCCACCTCCACCTCAGCCATTGAGGTGGCGTGTGGACCAAGGAAAAAGTGGGGCCAACCATCATGGTTGACTTGGTCAACCATGGATAAATTTAAGAAGACTAAGGTGGATTAAGGTAAATTAAATTGATTAAAATTATTGTTAAATTATCTAAGTTAAAATCAATGGAATTAAAATAACATGGCAAAGTGGGGCCCACCTCCACCTCATCAAGTGAGGTGGCGGGTGGGGTAGGTATAGGTGGGAGCCGTCCACCAGTCAACCATGGGTAGATTTATTAGATAGATAATTTAATGGAATTAAATTGGATGGAAATTAATTAACCTAAGTGAGGACTTAACTTAACTAATTAGGTTGATTAATTAGGGTCAACATAGACAAGTCAAAGAGGACAAGGGAGCCATGCTTGGTGGTTGGGTCTCAACCACCACCACCAAAGTCAAGCTAAGCCCATGCTTGGTTGGTGAGGCCATGATGGAGGGGCATGGTCCAAGTAGGACCAAGGAATGAGATGGGTTTTCCATCTCATCCCTCTCATTTCACTCTATCTTTCCCTCCCACTCTCAAAAACCGTCCCATGCATTGGAGAAAAGAAAAAGAGAAGAAAACTTAGAAGAAGAAAAGAAGAAAAGAGAAAGAGAGAGCAAGCCTTGGTCCACCCCTTCAAGATCAAAGGCTAAGATCTGGTTTTCCATCACCTTCCCCTCTCCCTCTCTCAATCTAACTCCATCTACCATAGCCGATCCAAGTATATTTCACCATTGATCAAGCACATCTAGCCGATCAAACAAGGAGAGGAAGAAGAAAGGAGGCCAAGGAAGTCGACGGAAGCGAAAAAGACCGGAGGAGTCGTCGGATCGTAAGTATGTTCTAAACAAGAAATTTAATTTTTAGGGTTTTAAGTTTTGGAATCCATTTCCTTGGATTGGATGGTGGCCAAACCATCATAGGCTTTGAATTTAAAAAATCCATCCAATGGTAGGATAAGGAATGGATAAGATGGAGGAATGGATTAAGTAATGGATTAGGGATGTTAAGTATTTAAAATAATTGTTATGGACTTGTGAGGAAATTTTGGGCCATAGGGTTCGGCCATGTAGCATGGCCGAACCCCATTGTGGCAAATTTAAATGATGGATGATGGAAGTATGGAAAAATATGGAGAAAAGGTTAGGTTTCCTAAGTGCTAAGTAATTGATGATTTTATTAAGATTAGAAAGTTTAAAATGTTGGAGAATGATTAATGGTTTTATGAGGATTTCAAGATTTTAAAAATGATTAAAAAGTTGGTAAGTTTTAAAGGGGTTAAATAAGAAAAATTATGAGGTATGTAGATGATTTCAAGTAGGCCTCAAAATAATGGAAATATGATATTTTAAAGAAATCATGGACTATAGGGTTCGGCCATACAAGGTGGCCGAACCCCATGGTTAGTGATTTATGATGGTTAGGGTTTCAAGGGTTAAATGTAGTCAAACTTTTGGAAAAAAGTTTTATGATGGAATCCATGGATTATATTTTAGAATTTTTTTATATATAAGAATGGAACTATGGTGATGGCTAACTATTTTTATAAAAATGAAAAGATGGAAGATGATGGAGGAAGTGATAATTTCAATGGATTTGAAAGTGTATGATATAAAGTATTAAAGGGACCAAATGAATGAAAATTAGTGATTTTTAAATGGAATTTTAGCAAAGAAAACCATGGACTAACATTGAGGAAATAATGGCCTCATATGGCTCCAATGAAGGGAACCATGAACCATGGGTTCGGCCATGGTGTATGGCCGAACCCTATGGTGATATTTTAGGGTTTTAATAAATGGAAAATGATGTAGAAGAATGCTAGATTTTAATGGATTTATGAAAATGATATGTGAGGTGTTAAATGGGATGAGAATGAGGACTTAAATGAATAAATTAAATTTCATTGGAGATTGGATTAAAGGGAGTAAAATGGACCCAAGAAAATGGAGATAGGGTACCATGGGTTCGGCCATGGTGTATGGCCGAACCCAATATCCCTTTGTGGGCCACCTTTAGGGCCAAATGTGAAAGGACATATGGGGATTAAATGTTTTTCAAAATTAAACAATAGGTGGCTGATTTTGGATATGTTATGGAATTATAAATGGGTCTAAGTTATGGATGAAATTTAGACTTAAAATAGACATAAGTGGGTGAATGATTAATCATAGAGGAGAGAGTGGCAAAATGGTAATTATTAGCCACTTTGAAGAACCATGGGTTCGGCCATGGTACATGGCCAAACCCTATGTTGATTAGACATGAAATCGAATGCATTATGAATGATTAATTGGAATGGATAGTTGCTGCATTTAGGTTCGCAAATTAGAGTATTTAAATGGCCAAAGAAATTGGATTTATGTATGTGTTTTAACCAATGGATAATGGGCTAAGTTAAGGACCGATTTTGATAAACTTATAATATACTTAAGGATCATTGAATGGATCTAGGGTTATGACCAGTTAGGAACTTAATCATGGATAACGTATGGACTAATTCGGTAAATGTAATAAGGTATCGGGACGTCGCAAACGGTACGCGATCAGCGACCGGATTATCGAGCGGAAAACGTAACGAAACTCTACGTGGTATTCGGTAGGATTCCTACCTTTTTGTAAGCGATGGATATGTGATGGTATTTTAGATTATTTTGATTTGGCTTATGATGGATTTATGATTATGATTTATCTTATGATGAGTTTTAAGTTATGAATCATATGGATTATATTTTAACATTATGCATTATATGGCTATGTATGGTATATCAAAATTATGGTTTATCTATATACTACATAGCATAATGCAAGTACATCTCATGCATGGCATGGGGGGGAAAATAATGAAATCGGAGTCCATGATCCGTCGGAGCGACCGAGAATCAAACATGGGGATAGCCTGAGGAATATAACCGGAGTCCATGCTCCAGTCGGGGCGACCGAGAATCAAACATGGGGATAGTTCTATAACCGGAGTCCATGCTCCGTCAGGGCGACCGAGAAGCAAACATGGGGGTAATACATTGTATGATCATACGGATGATGGGTGGGACACATGACATTCGCACCCATGGCATAACACTCATTACATGCTTATTTTGTTATATTTTATTGTATCGGTATGCATGTTATCACTAATCCATATGCTAGCCCTACTCGGAGTCCTACTGGGCACGTTGACTAACACCCCACTTCTACCCTAGCTGATGACGCAGGGCATGGCGGAAACGGTGGACATGACAGGAGCCAAGCTTAGGAGCTTGGGAAGCGCATTCTTAGTTTATTTTAAGTTTATATTTTGGAAATGTAATTTTGAGTAACATAGCTTGTCGGACTAGTATAATTTGCATTTCTTGCGATGGTTTGGACTTTACTTATGGACGATTATATTTTATGATATAAATATGAGCATAGGGGCATTTTGGTAATTTAATGTTGTATCTTCCCTTCTATCTAAAAACCGGTAGGATAGACTCTATTATCATGTTCCGCAATGATTATAATCCGCGAGCTTACTTCCTACATGTGAACCATTCTCGTGGACTTAGTTCCGCGCACGCATGGGGTTGGCCAGTTAAGGATCTGGCTTTAGAAGCTCGGACTTAACTCGCGTCGTGGCGTCTGTGCCCTCTCTCACTCTTCTATTCAAAAAAAAAAAAAAATAGACTTTGATTTTCGGAAAGCGGGTGAAAAAGGGCCTGGCGTTATAGTTACAGTGCCGCGGCACCCTTGCCGCTGCCTCTTCTTCTCTCTCCCTGATCCCCTCCCTCTCGTCCTCCGGCCCCTTTTCTCCCTTCGCTCCGACGACGGGCATCTCGGAGTCGCCGTCACCGCCCGACCGAACCAGGTATCTTCTTCCCCTCCTCTTCCACCTTTCCTTTCCCGTCGATTTTTCCCGTTCTCCGATTTTACCTCGGTTTTCCTTGTTTTTCTTTTCCTTTCTCTCCAATTTCCTCAGATTTTACTCGGCTTCCCTGTGGATTTCTCCCTTCGATTTTTCCCTCTTCTTTCTTCTTCCTCTCTTTCCTGCATTTTTCCCACTTTCTCCTTCCCCCCTTCGGCTGGGCAACCGAGTTGACTCAGCTGAGTCCGAGTGTGTGTAACTCCCCGATTTTTCAAAGATATTAATATTTACAAAATGCCATTGGAATGGTAAATGAGAAAATGGTGGAGCCCATTGTTCAAATTAAGACCCAATGTGCATATTATAAGGAACAAATTAAAGTAGATGGGTAATGTACATCTAATTGGGTCAAGATGGTTATTTGGGTCAAAGGACACAATTGGGACCCAATGGGTCATGATGGACTCATTTGACCATTGGGTGGGCCCAATCTTAATTGGGCTAGGCTAAATGATTTGGAATTAAATAAAGGATAAATGGATAGGCTTGACTGCAAGTGTGTAAACCACATTCAAATGGCTAAACCACCCATAAATGGGTCATGGCGCTAATTGGGTCAATGAGCTAAATGGGGACCCAATGGGTCGAGTTGACGATGTTGACCATGGTTGACCATGTGGACCCTCAAGTGAGCTCAAAGGGTGAGTCAAATCAAGTTGAGTTAGGGCTGAAGTGAGTTGGATTTGAATTAAGCAATGGAGTTGACTCAAGTGCAATAAATGTGGTGAGTTGAGCTGATGAGTTGGATGAGTTAAGTTGGAAACCAAAGAGACCTTGAAATCCATTGAGTCAAATGAGGAGGTGAGGAGTTGCCTTGGTCTTAAACATCACAAAAACAAGTCCCACACGCTTGTGGCTTGGGAGTTATGATTCATGCATGGACTTTAAATGGAATGGGATAAGTTTTGAATTGGGAATATGGATGGAAACCCAAAGCCCAACGTTGGGAGTGCCTGTAACACCCCGCCCTTTTCACTCTAATAATCAGAGTCTATTTTTATTTTTTATAATAATAAACAAGTGATCGGGGCGGGTTGTCACGACGCGAGTTAAGTTCGGACTTCTAAAGTCCGACCCTTAACTGGCCAAGCCCATGTGCGTATGGACTAAGTCCATAAGAACCGATCCACACATGGTACAAATAAGACTTACATAATTATTTAATCTAACGGATGGTTATAATAGATCCTAAGACTACTCCATTTTATAATTTAAGATAGCAAAGTACATAATCATCCAGAATTACCAAAATAACCTTAAAGTAAGCATTCATTCTAAACCATCCAAATCCTACCAAAACATAGCAAATAGTTAACTACATTATTACATGCCAACCTCATCTAATTATCAAATTACATTGTCCATATAAAGAGTCCATAAATCAATCCATTAAAAGTCCATTCAAAGCCCAAGCTCCTATACTTGGTTTCCTTCAAAATCCTCGTTCTTCCCTTTCCTGCTTCATCCACTAAGGATAGAGATGGGGCGTTAGATCAACGCGCCCAGTAGGTGTTTCTGAATAGGGCTTACCACAAGGTTAGTATAAAAACATGCAAATAGTATAATAATACATGTTCAGCAAAATCTCATAGAAACAATGCTATGTATGTAATGCACATGTAATGAGTCCCACCCATCACAAATATACGTAGCCTCCTCTTGACGGGATTCTCATCGTCAAGGTACCCCATAGTGATTTTTCGGACGCCTCGACGGAGTGTGGCCTCCGGATTCCTCTTGATGGGATTCTCATCATCAAGGTAACCCACAGTGGTCTTTCGGACGCCCTGATGGAGTGTGGCCTCCTGTTTCCATAATTACCACCCCATGCCATGCATGAGATGTCTATGATTTCATGCCATTTGTAAATACATCTTAACATGCAATATCACTTTGAAACATAATAACTTAGCACATAATTCATCAAAATTAAGATAAAACATCAAATATAAGTGTGGTTCAAAAAGGTAGGAGACCTACACAATGTTCACTTAGTTTGACCGTTCTCTTAAACCGTCAACCGATCACGACTTTGTGCACCGTTCAAGTAATCCTGATACCTTATTTACATAGCAGCAAGTCAAACATATATCCATTTAATTTCCAACTAAGCCTAAGTCCCAAAAACCACTTTGTGGGGTTCAGCCATACCCCATGGCCGAACCTCACTTACTTAAACTTTGGTCTCTCTTTTATTTAACCCAAAACCTATCCAAATAACCTAATCCTCCAAATGTACCTTGCTAGGGTTCGGCCATACAACATGGCCGAACCTTACCATTTTGGTTTTGGCCCCTATTTCAAATCCTTTGGTCATTTTCACCTTTGACAATTTCATCCATATTTACCATTATGCCATTTAGACTAACCTTTTGTTTAATTTTTCTTAAAAACCAATAAACATAACTAATCCACCTTGGTGGGGTCAGTCATACAACATGGCCGAACCTCACCAATCCAAATTGGATCTCTTAATCCTTCATAATTAAGACTAGTTACCCATCTATCCATGTGATTAACTAGCCCTTAATCTTCCATCATTTTCTTGGTTCCAACATCACTTACATCCATCAAAACTACTCCATGGGGTTCAGCCATGCATATGGCCGAACCCGATGGTTCTTTATTTCCTTCAAAATTTATTCAAAAAAATCATAGCAATGGTCCATAATTGGGTCCCTTTAAACCCTTGAAGTTCTTTAACATGCATTAACCATATATCCAAAACAAGACGCGCGCCCCACCCCGCCCCCCCCCCCTCCCCCTCTTTCCTTTTTTTTTAAATTAATAAAAGCAGTCCACTAAATTCCATAACCAAGAAACCTTACATCCATATAAAATGGTCCATGGGTATGGCCGAACCCTATGATTTTTCACATTTGTGTCTCTATATCATAACTTAGCCATAATGATCCCATGGTTCGGCCATGAAATGGCCGACCCATGTCTTGTCCATATGTTCCCATATAAATCCTTTACAAACCATTCAAAATGTTCCATGATCTTCATATTATCAAATCCATTAAAATTTAATAAAACCAACCACATGATTCAATGTCTAAGAAATACTAATTCCATAAATATATTGGGTGGGGTTTGACCATACTCCAGGGCCGAACCTCTCCATTTCTTTTCCATACTTTTGGTCAGCAGAACATTTTAGAAATTAATTTAATCATAGCCCATGTTCTTCCATTGAACTGATTTATTCAACATCCAAAACTTCATCCATTAAAAAAAAATCCTTTTAAAACCATCAAACTGTCCCATGATTTTCAACCCTTAGAATGACCAAGTCTTTCCATGGGGTTCGGCCATACATATGGCCGAACCCTATGGTCCATTATCTCTTCTTAAACTATATCATTCAATCCTTAATTTTTAACCATGGGGTTCGGCCATAAACCTTGGCCGAACCCTATAATTCTTTTAAATAACATTTAACAAAAACACTCACCGGTCCGCGACTCCTCCGGTCTTTCTTTGCTCTTCCTTGTTTCCTTTCTTTCTCTTGCTTCTTTGGCCGAGGCTGACCTTGCTGTAAACCCCTTGGAGTGGTTCGACCAATTGAGGTTTTGATTGAGAGGAAGATAGAATTTCAGCCTTAGGTGTGAATGATCAACACCTTAGGATACAATTCCTTTGTTCTAAGTCCACTAATCTTGGTGGTGTGATCGGCCAAGGAAAGATTGTGGGAGAGAGCCAGCAGCCACAGGTTTTGTCTTTGGGAGATGAAAGAAACGATCAAGGGAGGGAGAAGGGAGATAGGATGAATGAGCTTAAGTGTTGGGAGTTAACCAAAGGTGGTGTCCCTTGGTGGCACCCCCTTGGTAACTCCCCTCCCCATTTATGTCTTCATGTGGGGGTTTCATCCTTGAGATGAAACTCCCAAGTGTTAAACCATCCTTTCATTGGCTGTCCCTTGAAGTTTCATGCATGGAATAACACCTCCGTGCAATCCAACGGTGTAAAAGGGTTTGCATTTGAAATAAGCTTCTCACCTATGTAACTCCCACAACAGCCACCCCGTTGACCATCCAACTATCCCATGCAATTTCCGACGTGTATATGAATTTACACTTGAAATACAATTCACACCTTATGTAACTCCTAAAACAGCCACCCCATTCATTACTTATCTAGGGGTTACATGCATGAGATTACTCTCCTTGCAGTCAACGTGTGATGTATTGTTTAACCTTGAAACTCCATTCCTTCAACTTCACACCTCACCCTTTGAGATAAATATCTCCATAACTTCCCATCCAACTCATATGACATAACTCACCCATTTAACTCATCAATTTAATGCAACTCAACCCATAAATTCAACTCAACTAAACTCCATCATTTATTTCAACTCAATCTTCAATTTGAGTTATCTTAAACACTTGTTAACATTCCATTCAATTCATTTAACTCAACTGACCTCCTTTAATTCAACTCACTTCTAAACTCAACTCATCCATTTGATTTGTGTTAACTAAATACTTGTAACGTCCCGCCCCATTTTCACCGAAATCAGAATATTTTTTTTTTGAATTAAGAAGTGACAATGGGCAGCGGACGTCACGACGCGAGTTAAGTCCGAGCTTCTAAAGCCCGGCCCTTAACTGGCCAACCCTACGCGTGCGCAGAACGAAGTCCACGAGAACGGTTCACGCATAGGAAGTAAGCTCACGGAATGTAATTATATACGGTGTAACGCCCCGCCCTTTCCGTGAATTCAGAGTCTAATTTTTTTTTTAAATAAATAATAAAACATCAGAAGAGAGCGGCGGCGTCACGACGCGAGTTAAGTTCAGACTACTCAAGTCTGAACCTTAACTGGCCACCCATGTGTACATGGACTAGACCATGATAATGAATCACACATGGAACTAACATCAACATGCGGAATAACCTAGATTAACTGCGAAATAGAAAGACTAGATAGCAAGTAACAGTCTCAAACATTAATTAACATAAATCAACCATCCCAAGTTATTAACCTAATCAAACCATAGCAAGTATCAACTTATTACATGTCCAACAAAATATAGTTCAAAAGACAGTAATAAAAAGAAGTCCAGTCCAACATTCAAGCGCTTAGGCTTGGCTCCCCTCCCGGTCAACGACCTTTTCCTTCCCTTTCCTTGTACCTGCATTCTCCTCTGAGGATAAAATTAAGACGTTAGATCAATGCGCCCAGCAGGTTCCCGATTAGGGCTACCACATGAACAACATATAAAACATGCATATATATCATAGTACATGATTAGTAAAAACAGGTAAAACAATGCTATGAAGTATGCACATGCAATGAGCCTCCCCCATCATGTACATTCATAGCCATCACTTGACGTGCCTTGCACCGACAAGGTAAATCACAATACACTTCCATCTCTTCATCATTGACTTGGTTCATATCACGTATTAGTCCTCCTGGCGGGACTCTCATCGCCTAAGGAGACCAATGTGACTATGACCATCATGTTACTCCTCCTAGCGTGACTTGCACCACCGAAAGAGGACGTAACTCATAACTTGCAACACTGTAGAACCTCATTCATCATCCCATGTCCATGCATGAGATGCCAATGCCTGTATGCCATTTGTTAATGCATAACATATCATTTGAAACAAATAAAATAAAACAAGAGTCTCATAAGAAAACTGGGTAAAACTGTGGTTATAAGTAGGTAGGAAACCTACTGAAACTTTGCTTAAGTGTCTGTTCCTTTTTTAGCTTCACTCGGTCACGACTCGTACTTCGTTCAACTCTCGTCACCTTGTGATGTAACAATAAGTAAATCATGATAATATTTAAATATCCATTCTCATATAAGAACCAAACATCTTGTGGGGTTCGGCCATACCCATGGCCGAACCTTACCCACTTTAACTTGATCTCTTTGGTTTTGGATTAACACCATCCAAATGATTTATTAACACTTCAAACCACTAAATATCACTTGGTGGGGTTCGGCCATACAGCATGGCCGAACCTCACCATATTGGTTTGAATCTTCTTCTTTAAGTCCTTTGTTCTTTTATTCATAATTACCCTAATCACTTGTATTTACAGCTTTGCCACTAGGCCAAGCCTTGTTTAATTTTCCTTGATAAACCATGGTTCATAACAAAACTACCTTGGTGGGGTTCGGCCATACTACTTGGCCGAACCTCACCCTTCCCATTTGGATCTCTTAATCCATTCCAATCACATTCCACGACCATTCAAATCACTTGGTGGGGTTCGGCCATAACCCATGGCCGAACCTCACCCTTTTTTTTTTCTTTGGACTTTGGTGCTCCATTTGCCATTCTTGTTGATGAACCATTCACATATCTCTACCATAAGAATTAATAAGATTCAGCCATACATTGGCCGATCCTTCACATTAATCATCCAACCCTTAGTCCACCAAAATTACTCCATGGGGTTCAGCCATACATTTGGCCGAACCCAATGGTTCTTTTATCCATTATACTTCACATAAAATTCTCTGCCATTGGTATGGTTTTTATCTCACCAAAAACCATACCAACTTATCAAACACTTTTATGGGGTTCGGCCATCCAATGTGGCCGAACCCTATGCCCATGTTTTGGACCCTTTTTAACTTACATCAAATGTCCATAAAATCATGTAATAATCAACATAGTATTGTATGGTTTTTACACTTCCACAAACCATCCAATTACCCAAATAAGATCATGGGGTTCGGCCATCCCAAGTGGCCGAACCCAATGATACATTTATACCATTTTACACAATCTCAATCCAAGGTTTAATTCCTTGATGCATTCAGCCATTCCATGGCCCAAACATGACATCCAATTTCATGATTTAAACACCCTTTCACCTTGCATCTTAGGTCTAATTAAACACCCATCACCGTCCATAAAAGTCCATGGTTTCCATGTTTTAACCTTCTTAAAACATGCACTTTAATTCTAACACAAACATCTAATAACAGTCCCAAATTTATATGATTTTAATTTCCAAAAACCATCAAAATCAACCACTTGTTTCCATGGGGTTCAGGCCATCCAAAGTGGCCGAACCCAATGGTCCATTTCCAGCCCTTTTTTAGACACCATCTTCCATGGTTTAGACCTTTGACAAATTCGGCCATACATGACCAAATTATGTCATCCAAATTCATAAGTTAACACTCATATTTAAAACAAAAATCCATAAGAATTCTTACCAAATTTCTCAAGCTTCTTGTTTTGCCTTTTGATCCTTTCTTCCTATCTTTCTTAGCCTCCCTTCCTTTGCTGATTATATGCTTGAACCAATGGTGAAATCACCAAGGTAAAACTCGGCCAAGAGAGTGTGTTCTTGAGTGAGGGAGAGAGATGAGAATTCTAAGGTTTTGCAATGATAAAATCGGCCAAGTGATGGTGTTGGTTGCTTTTGTTAAACAACCCCATAACACCCATTTAATCCTCATCAAATCTTACTCAAACCAAGGAGTCACTTGCAGCCAAGCAAAGCACCCCTTGGCACTCCCAACACACCCTTTGGCAGCCCCATGCAATCTTATCTCATTCCCATGCATTTCATTTAACATTCATCATGGAAATCACCCCAAACAAGTCCCCAACGTGTGGGACTTGTTTTGGTGGTTATGACCGAGCCAACCTCTTCAAATTCCCCCTCAACTCACTGATTTACAGCCCCTTTAATTTCCATTTTGACTCACTTGGACTCAAGGTCATTTAGATTTTCATCTCAACTCACCCAACTCACATACTTAATGCATTTCATTTAATGCACATGAGTTGACTCACACTTGATTTAATTCCAACTCACTTCAGTCCCACTCAAACTGATTTAACTCATGTTTTAGCTCCCTTGAGGGTCCACATGGTCAACCATAGTCAACTCGACCAGTTGGGTCCACTTCTCGCTCCTTGACCTGCTTTTGACTCCATGACCCAATTATGGGTATTTTGGTCATTTGTAATTGGTTTTGACATGTGGATCAGGCCTACACATTTTTCCTCCACTTGATTTCCAATCAAATCAGCCTAACCCCATTTAATTTAAATTCACAAAACGGTCAAATAATCCAGTAAGACTCGATGGGTCCCATTTAGGCCCTTTGACCCATTTAGCCATTTTTGACCCAATTGATGTAAATTACCCAACCAATCAAACTTAACATTTATAATGTGCTCATATGATCTTAAGTTGAGCAATGGGCCCCACTATTTCCTTACTTAACATCACAAAATAATTAATTTAACACATTAGGGGCATTTTGGTAATTATCCATTTCATTGAGAAATTGGGGTGTTACATGCGGAATATTATAATAGAGACTATCCTACCGGTTTTAGATAGAAGGGAAGATACATCATTAAATTACTAAAATACCCCTATGTTCATAATTATATCTCAAAATGATATCGTCCATAGTGCAGTCCAAACCATAGCAAGAAACAATAATTATTACAATCCGACAAGCTAAGCTACTTAAATTACATTTCCAAAATAAAACTTAAATAATGCTAAGTAGCCGTTTCCCCAAGCTCCTAAGCTTGGCTCCGGTCGCGTCCACCGTTTCCGCCGTCTCCTCCGTCATCAGCTAGGGTAGAAGTAGGGCGTTAGGCAACGTGCCCAGCAGGACTCCGAGTAGGGCTAGCACATGGATTAGTGATAACAAGCATATCGATAATATTATAATAAAACCATATGCTGAATGCCATGCTAGGGGTGCGTATGTCATGTGTCCCACCCATCATCCGTATCATCAAACAATATCATATCCCCCTTGACGGCAAGTCTTTGTCAAGCTGTCCCCATGTTTGCTTCTCAGTCGCCCCGACGGAGCATGGACTCCAGTCATAGCATATCAAGCTATCCCCATGTCTGTTCTCGGTCGCCCCGACGTAGCATGGACTCCGGTTATAGCATATCAAGCTATCCCCATGTCTGTTCTCGGTCGCCCCGACGGAACATGGACTCCGGTTCCTTTATTTTCCCGCCCATGCCATGCATGAGATGTAAGTGCATTATGCTATGTAATATATATATATATATATAATTCATATCCTTAATATAAAATCCATAGGATAGGAATATAATCCATAGCATTAAAATACCATCCATAGCATTAAAGTATAATCCATAACATTTAAAATACCATCCATAGCATTACAGTATAATCCATAGCATTTAAAACCCATCTTAAGATAAGTCATATAATTACCAAAATAAAATACGGAAACCATCACATACACATAATCCACGGCTTACAAAAAGGTAGGAATCCTACCGAATATCGATAACGTCCCCTTCCGTTTTCGTCCGATAATTTCGGTCGTCGATCGCATACCGTTTGCGATGTCTCGATACCTTATTATACATTTTCCACGTTAGTTTATATCTTATCCATGATTAAGTCTCTAACTGATCATAAACCTAGGTTCATTAATGATCTTTAGCCATGTTACAAGATTATCATAAATCAGCCCTTAACTTAACCTCTTTTTCCATTGATTAAAACACATACATAATTCAATCCATAACTGATCCATACACTTAGGTCCATTAATGACTTACCAATCATGTCGTAGGATCATTAAAATCAGTCCCTTTAATTTAACACAACCCCCATTTATCCTACTGGATTTACAACGACCTCTGAAAATACTCAAAACCGTACACTTCAATTCAGTCGACTGAATTAGGAGTTCAGTCAACTGAATCAGGAGTTCAGTCGATTGAATGAGGAGTTCAGTCGACTAAATCACAGATTCAGTCGGCTGGCTTTGAATCAGATTGTCTGTTTGTTCTGCCAGTTCAGTTTCAGTCGACTAAAATACCCATTCAGTCGGCTGAAACATGGTTCGTACCCCTTTCAGTCGACTGAATCACAGATTCAGTCTGCTGACTAAATATCAGGTTATCTGTTTGTTCTGCCAGTTTATTTTCAATCGACTGAACCATAGATTCAGTCGGCTGAACTATCAACCATCCATTTACGTGTTTAATAAGCATCCCTTTAGTCGACTGAATCATATATTCAGTCGGCTGAAACTTCCAGAACCCTTTTCTTATCCGAGACGTTTGTGTTCAGTCGATTGAATCATCAGATTCAATTGGTTGAAACTCCCAGAAACTCCTTCTGTTTTTAGCCACCATTAGTTCAGTCGACTGAAACCCTTATTCAGTCGGCTGAAACTCCCAGAAACTTGTTTCTGATTCGTCCATTATCAGTTCAGTCGACTGAATCTTTGATTCAGTCGACTGACTGTTTTGTCAGTCTTCTCCATTGCATATTTTGTACACCCTTCCTTCGTGATTTCCTTAAAAAATATTACATTTCCATGCTTAATAAATCTTAAATACATAATGTCCTTAATTTATTATTTTTCTTAATCTATCTCTCCTCTTTTCATCCATTTCTCATCTCATCATTTGATGGATCTTGGATCTAAGGCCTATAACATTTGTGGCCATCATTCATTCTAAGAAATGGATTCCATTCTTAAACCATTAAAAACTTAATATCTTGTTTAGAGATACTTAAAATCCGTGGCTCTCCCGGTTGTCTCTTGCTCCTCTTGTTCCTTAGCCTTTCTCCTTCTTCTTTCTCCTTGATACTCGGTCAGTGGTGAGCTTGATCAAGATGAGATCACCAAGTTTTGGTTCGGCCAAGGTGTAGTAGGTTTGAAAGGGAAAAAGGAGAAGAGAATGGGAAAATATCTCAATTCTTGGGTCTTAGGAGTATGGTCGGCCAAGCTTGGGTTCTCTTCTTTCCTTCTAAGTCTCTTTCTCTTCTTTTCTCTTTGGTGTTTTCTTTGCAAGAGAGGGGAGGACGGTTTTGGAAGAGATGGAGAGATGGCGAGAGAGATGAGAGAAAAGAGATGGAAAACCATCTCCCATGTAATCTTGGTCTTGACTCCATCGACCAAGCAATCATGAAGGGGGGTATGGCCTTGCATGCCCCCCAATCTTAGGGCCATTGTTCCCTTAGTGGGGGTGGTTGGAATGAGGTGGAACCACCACCCATTCCAACGAATTTGGTGAGTCAAATAAGATAGAAATCATCTTGACTCACCCCTTTTCCTATGTGACTCACTCCCGTCTTGACTCACTTAATTATTTAATTTGTTATTTAACTTAGCCCCTTTAATTTCATAACTTAATTTCTATTTATTTCCCTTCAATTCCTTCATGAATCCACCCATGGTTGACCAAGTCAACCATGGTGGCCGGCCCCACCAATTCCTTAACCAACCCACCACCTCGCTTGATGAGGTGGAGGTGGGTCCCTCTTGGTTATGCTAGCTTAATCATCTCATCATTACCTTTGGGGGTTTAATTCCAATCAATTGGGTCACCATTGGGCCCATGGCCCAATTAAATTATTTTCTACCATTTACCTTAGAGTTTGAATCAATTTTGATCCATTAGGTCCCACATGGTTATCGGGCCCACTTTGACCATTATTGACCCCTTTAAATGGATTCCATCCAATCCATGGTCCATTGGACCATACTTGGGCCTTTGCCCAAATTTTGATCCATTTAATATCCATGACATCAAAATTCCAATTTTTCCATTATTAAAATAAATAAATACCATATATATATATATTGATTTAAAAATTCGGGCTATTACAATACTTGTTGGCACTCCCATTTAATTCAGGCTAACGCAATTAATCTCAAACTCACCTAATGATCAATTATGTCCACAACGACCCATTGGGTCCCAATTGGGTTCTTTGACCCAATTAACCACTTTGACCCAAATAAATGTACAATACCCATTTAATTTAGTTTAATCCACATAACATGTACATTGGGTCTAGATTGAACAACGAACCCCACAATTTACTCATCTAAGGTTATATCCTTTTAATTCACCATTTCAATGGCAATTTCCGTAAATATTGCTATATTGAAATTGAGGATATTACAATACAATCCTCTTTTTAAATATTGGGTGGGTTTCATTTCAAAGATGAAACCCACTCAAATGGAATAAATGAAAAACATAAATGGGGAGGGGAGTTACCAAGGGGGTGCCACCAAGGGACACCACCTTTGGTTAACTCCCAAAAATTAAGCTCATTCATCCTATCTCCCTCTCCCTCCATTGATTGTTTCTTTCATCTCCCAAAGACAAAACCGTGGCTGCTGACTCTCTTCGACAATCTTTCCTTGGCCGATCACACCACCAAGATTAGTGGACTTAGAACAAAGGAATTGTATCCTAAGGTGTTGATCATTCACACCTAAGGCTGAAATTCTATCTTCCTCTCAATCAAAACCTCAATTGGCCGAACCACTCCAAGGGGTTTACAGCAAGGTCAGCCTCGGCCAAAGAAGCAAGAGAAAGAAAGGAAACAAGGAAGAGCAAAGAAAGACCGGAGGAGTCGCGAACCGGTGAATGTTTTTGTTAAATGTTATTTAAAAGAATTATAGGGTTCGGCCAAGGTTTATGGCCGAACCCCATGGTTAAAAATTAAGGATTGAATGATATAGTTTAAGAAGAGATAATGGACCATAGGGTTTGGCCATATGTATGGCCGAACCCCATGGAAAGACTTGGTCATTCTAAGGGTTGAAAATCATGGGACAGTTTGATGGTTTTAAAAGGATTTTTTTTTAATGGATGAAGTTTTGGATGTTGAATAAATCAGCTCAATGGAAGAACATGGGCTATGATTAAATTAATTTCTAAAATGTTCTATGGACCAAAAGTATGGAAAAGAAAGGGAGAGGTTCGGCCATGGAGTATGGCCGAACCCGACCCAATATATTTATGGAATTAGTATTTCTTAGACATTGAATCATGTGGTTGGTATTATTAAATTTTAATGGATTTGATAATATGAAGATCGTGGAACATTTTGAATGGTTTGTAAAGGATTTCTATGGGAACATATGGACAAGACATGGGTCGGCCATTTCATGGCCGAACCATGGGATTATTATGGCTAAGTTATGATATAGAGATACAAATGTGAAAATCATAGGGTTCGGCCATATGTATGGCCGAACCCCATGGACCATTTTATATGGATGTAAGGTTTCTTGGTTATGGAATTTAGTGGACTGTTTTTATTAATTTAAAAAAAAGGGGGGGGGGGGGGGGGGGGGGGTGGCTCTTGTTTTGGAAATATGGTTAATGCATGTTAAAGAATTTCAAGGGTTTAAAAGGACACAATTATGGACCATTGCTATGATTTTTATGAATCAATTTTAAAGGAAATAAAGAACCGTAGGGTTCGGCCATATGTATGGCCGAACCCCATGGAGTAGTTTTGATGGATGTAAGTGATGTTGGAACCAAGAAAATGATGGAAGATTAAGGGCTAGTTAATCACATGGATAGATGGGTAACTAGTCTTAATTATGAAGGATTAAGAGATCCAATTTGGATTGGTGAGGTTCGGCCATGTTGTATGGCTAAACCCCACCAAGGTGGATTAGTTATGGTTATTGGTTTTTAAGAAAAATTCAACAAAAGGTTAGTCTAAATGGCATAATGGTAAATATGGATGAAATGGTCAAAGGGGAAATTGACCAAAGGATTTGAAATAGGGGCCAAAACCAAAATGGTAAGGTTCGGCCATGTTGTATGGCCGAACCCTACCAAGGTACATTTGGAGGATTATGTTATTTGGATAGGTTTTGGGTTAAATAAAAGAGAGACCAAAGTTTAAGCAAGTGAGGTTCGGCCATGGGGTATGGCCGAACCCCACAAAGTGGTTTTTGGGCCTTAGGCTTAGTTGGAAATTAAATGAATATATGTTTGACTTGCTGCTATGTAAATAAGGTATCGGGATTGCTTGAACGGTGTACAAAGTCGTGATCAGTTGAAGGGTTTAAAAGAACGGTCAAACTAAGTGAACATTGTGTAGGTTTCCTAACTTTTTGAACCACACTTATATTTGATGTTTTATCTTAATTTTGATGAATTATGTGCTAAGTTATTATGTTTCAAAGTGATTTTGTATGTTAATGTAATGACCCGGAATTTTTTTAAATCAATGAATATGTGATTATTATTTATTTTAATGGTGGAAATTGGAAATTTGAGGGAATAAGTGGTGAATGGATCAAGATATGGGCAAAGGCCCAATTATGGCCCAATGGACTATGGAGTGGATTTAAATTCATTTAAAGGGTCAATGATGGTCAATTGGGCCAAGGATGGTCAAATTGGGCCCAATACCCATTTGGGACCCAATGGATCAAGATGATGTAAGCTTTAAGGTAAATGGGTAAGATGAAAATGTAATTGGGCCATGGGCCCAATGGTGATCCAATTAGAATGAATGGAATGGGTTTAAATCACCTAAGTTGATTTGAAGTTGACCAAGGTGACATGGTCCAATGGGACCCACCTCCACCTCACCAAGTGAGGTAGCGTGTGGACCAAGGATTGGTGGGGCCGGCCACCATGGTTGAATTGGTCAACCATGGGTAGAATAATGGAATTAGGTTAAGTGGAGATTAATTAACCTAAGGTAATTATTAAATTAATTAAATAATTAAATTATTCAAATGAGGGTCAAAGGTGGTCAAATGGTCACATGGAAGACCAAAAGCCATCTTCTCTCCAAAACATGCAAAATGTTGGATAATGGTGGTTGGGTCATAAAGCATGGAAAATATCTTGGGTAGTTGGTGAGAAAGTTAAGTGGTGGAGTGATGGTCACTCCACCAAAGGAAATTAATCTTATCTCTTTCTCTTTTCATCCAACTCTTTTCATTTCCTTTCTCTTTTGCTCTCTACCACCGCCCCTCATGTCTAAGGGAGAAGAAGAAGAAACCATGGAGGAAAGAAGAAAAGAAAGCTAAGAAAGAGAAGAAAAAAATTCAGAGCAAAGGCCCACCACTCCAAGATCAAAGCTTGGGATCTCCTTTCTCATCTCCATCCTCTCTCTCTCTCTCAAATCAAACCCTACTATGGCCGAACCCAAGCTTGGAGGTTGTCACCATTGATCAAGCATCTTAGCCGATCAAACAAGGAGAAGAAGAAGAAATGAGGCCAAGGAAGCCGACGGGAGTGATGAAAGTCGGAGGAGACGTCGGATCGTAAGTATTTTCTAAAACAGAAGATTTGGATTTTTAGGGTTTAAGATTTGGGATCCATTTTTGTTAAATTTGATGGTGGCCAAATGATCATAGGCCTTGGATCTCAAATCCATCAAATGGAATGATGGAAAGTGGACCAAACCCTAATGGGAAAAAAATTAGGGTTAAGGAAGAAAAAAATAAAAGGATTAAGGGTGTTATGTAATTAAATGGATTAAGCATGGAATTATGTAATTTGGAAGGAAATTATGGGCCATAGGGTTCGGCCATGTAGTATGGCCGAACCCCATGGTGGGTGATTAGGTAATGTGTGTTTTTGTTAGGGTTTTAAGGAGTGGAAGACATGTAAGCTAATTTGGAGATTTAATGGAATTTTAAGATTTAAAAATCATGGAAGGATAATTTCTAATTTTAGGGTTTTCATGGTTAATGTAGTAATTTTTTTAAGGGATTGTAAATGAGGAAATTTATGGGAATGTAAATGGTTGTTATGGCATTAAGAAGCATGAATGAATGATTGAACCCCATAGTGGGTGTTTAAGTGATTTAATTAGGGTTTTAAATGGAGTTTTTTGGGTTAGTATCATGAAAGGATGATTAATGATATTAGGATTTTAAATGACTAAATGTGGTAATTCTTTTACAAGGGATCTTGAATGAAAAACATGGAAGAATGGTGGGGAAGATTGGTAAGGTTGATGAACTCCAAATGATGAACCTAATGTTGAAAAGAAAAAGGAATTATGGCTAAGATTGATGGACCCTAAATGTATCAAATAATGATTAAGGATTGATGAATTAAGTGTATGGTTTAGATTCTCTCAATGGAGGGACTTGTGATGGAACTAAGTCATGTATGTAGACCATGACCCATTTGTAGGTGATGTTATGGGTTAAATTTGGTATTATGCATGTGAGTAATAAATGGGGAATGTTGGTGGTGTTGATGAACCCTATGGCAATGTACTCATAATTTTATGGATGGAATGTTTTTTTAAACCCTATGGTGGTCAAATGGTAGTTTTTAATGGTTATGGAATTATGGAAAAATAAGTGGGGAATGTTGGTGGTTTTTAGATGGGTTTAGAAGGATGGAAGAGATGGAGTAATGCATTAATAATTTGGAGGCTTAAAAGGGTCAAGTGTTTGTAAATTTTAAAGGGAGTTTAATGAAGAAAAATCATGGAAGGAATGATTAGGATCATTAGGGTTTTTAGTTATTAAATGTAGGAAATTTTTAAAGGGACTTAAATGAGGAAATGCATGGGAGGTGTGAATGGTGTTGGTAGCCTTAAAAAGGCATGAGGAAACAATGGAGTAGGAACTATGGGTTCGGCCATTGTGAATGGCCGAACCCTATGGTGAGGTATTGTAAATTGTAATGGTTTATGGGTGTAAGAATGTGGAAATTGATGGAGAAGGGTGATGGTTTTAAATGGACCATGGGATCGGCCATGGTGTATGGCCGAACCCCATGGGAAAACTTTGATGAATTAAGTGTTTTGGAAACCATGAAAAGAATGGGAAGTATGGCATGACTAAATGAGTCATTAATGGACTCAAGAAAATGTACCAAAGGATGGTTTGAATTGCATGATGTAAACCTCCTCATGGGAGGGCTTATTATGGATCTAAATGTGGTGAAAAAGACCCAAGGAAAAGTGGGGATTAGGTTGAATTAAAGGGGTTGATTTTAGTAAAACCCATGACCCCATTTGTGAGCCATTTGATGGGCTAAACTTGGGTTTATGTATGTGGTTAATTAATGTAGATTAAGTTAAGGAAAAGGGCTGTTTTAATAATGTTATGGCATGATTAAATAGGTTACTAATGGACTTGAGTGTATGGATCAATTATGAACAAAAAATGTACATGGTTAGGTGAATGTTTAACCATGGAAAAGAGGTAGTGGCAAAACCGTAAATAATGGCCAAATTCAAGAATCTCATGGGAGATGATCATGGGCTTAGGGAATCTAAGTAATAACCTTATTTATGACTAATGAAGCCTAGGGTGGCTGGCTTGTAGACTTGTGTGATTAAAATGTTTAATGGATTAAATGGGACCCACAAAACCTAGTTAGTGAGGTTCGGTCATGATGTATGGCAGAACCTCACTAAGGTATGATTAATGGACTTAATCATGGTTAAAAACATGGACTAATTGATAATGTATAATAAGGTACTGGACATTGCAAGCGGTGCGTGATCGATGACCGGATTATCGGACGGAAGCGAAAAAGTACGCTAGTTGGTATTCGGTAGGATTCCTACCTTTTTGTAAGCCATGGATTGAGTGATGGTTTCTTTGAATTATTTTGGAAATTATATGGTTTGTTTTAAGATGGGTCTTGGATTTAGTATTATGTGATGTTTTCCTTTAATTTATTTTGGTAATCATGTGGTTGTTTTTAAGATGGGTTTTGGATTTTGGTATTATGTGATGGGTTTCCTTTGATTTATTTTGATAATCATGGGATTGTTTTAAGATGGGTTTATGACTATGATTTATATATATTACATGCCATGTGGCATATACATCTCATGCATGACATGGGAGGGATATGGTATGGGAATGATGATATGAAACTGGAAGTCCATGCTCTGTCGGGGTGACCGAGAAGCAAGCATGGGGATATCTTGATGTGTTTCATCCATCAAGAGGGATATTATGAGATATAACCGGAGTCCATGCTCCGTCGGGGTGACTAAGAAACAAATATGGGGACACCTTGACGAGGCTTTGCCGTCAAGGGGGATGATGTGTGACTGTTTATATCTTGACTGAGGTTTTTGCCATCAAGGGGATGATTTGTGACTGTTTATATCTAGACGAGGTTTTTGCCATCAAGGGGATGATTTGTGACTGTTTATATCTTGACGAGGTTTTTACCGTCAAGGGGATGATTTGTGACTGGTTATATCTTGACGAAGTTTTTCCGTCAAGGGGGATATGGCATCATGATAGTAAAGATGATGGGTGAGATTCATAACACAGACACCCATGGCATGACATTCATCT
This sequence comes from Chimonanthus salicifolius, assembly GCA_013350335.1. NCBI lineage: Eukaryota > Viridiplantae > Streptophyta > Magnoliopsida > Laurales > Calycanthaceae > Chimonanthus > Chimonanthus salicifolius. The sequence continues at coordinate 72,890,526 of CM023536.1, read as the reverse complement.
TATAGTTTTCCTTATATGATTTCATATGTGGTTGTTATTACTAATCCATGTGCTAGCCCTATTCAGAGTCCTACTGGGCACGTTCTATAACGCCCTACTTCTATCCTAGCTGATGATGCAGGAGACGGCGGACTTGAAGGACGAGACGGGAGCCAAGCGTAGGAACTTGAGGAGACAGACTACTTAGTTTATTGAAGTTTACTTTGGAAATGTATTTGATAGCTTAGCTCGTCGGAATGTAATATTTTAGATTAATTACTATGTTTTGGATGTTATTTTGGATATTATATTGTTGAGGTATTTTGGTAATTAAATGAATGTATTCTTCCCTGTTAGCTCAAATTTGTAGGATAGTCTCTATTGTTAATTCCGCACTTAGTTTTAATATTCCGCAAGCTTGCTTTCTACGTGTGAATTATTCTTCGTGGACTTCGTTCCACGCACACGTAGGGTTGGCCAGTTAAGGTCCGTGTAATGATCCTGTCCCGCTACGGGCACGTTAAGACTGATACGGACTCCTAAGACCGTTCCGATACAATTTAGGGACTTTTTTTTTCTTAAAAAGGAAGTACCGCACCCGCAACCCGCACTAATCATAGCAATCCACCAATAAACCAAAAACCGTAAGCAGCAATTATAATTTCAAATGATAGCATCAACCCATTATTACATTCATCCAGCTCAGTGAAAAGTACATATATCTCAAATACATTAACAGTCCTCAAGTACAAAATGAAACCAAGACAAGTACGAAGCTGCGACTCCACGCCCAATGTTCGATTGAGGGTCCCGCCTGCCCTTCCTCTATGAAGTACCTATGAGGTAAGGGGTGAGCTCTACATGCCCAGTGCGGGTAACACACGCACCATATGTCACCAAGCATACACGGCATATAATCACATGAACACAACAATGTCTAAGATGTCTACATGCATGACCATACAAACGTATGCCCTACCCCTAGCACAGGGCCCACATCAGCCAGGTCTCTAGAACATCCTCTAACCAACGCAATGCAACTCCCTTATGTACCCAACCGCGACAGTCCACCCATCCATGGGTACGCAGACTGATCCTCATGTCGGATCGGGGTCTCTAGTCCTCAACTAGACCTATGACCCTCTCATGACAACCCGCAAGCGTACCACAACCAACCCAAGGGTCGGACTCACTAGAGTCCCCAACTGATTGCCACACGGGAGTAACCACTTCACCAGTCTTCAACGAACTGCCAACCGGACTCATCTATGGTTTCATCAATCAAGTACCAGAGTCTCTATAGCCAAACCTATAGTCTCGGACCCCATATGCTGGTCTCCGCATGATTGGCGTATCCACCTCTCACAGAATTCTATAGGTCTTCTACCGAGTGAGCCGGCCGAACTCACTCGTTAGGCGCTCGTAAATTTCTGGTGAGTCAACACACACAACACAAGTCTCAACAATGGACCCTAAAGTCAACTGCGGGCAAACACACTATACACCCCACCACAGGCTGTCCCCACCATACAGGTGTCCTAGCCTCGAATATCTCTTCATATCATCCCTCGACCAATGAGCGGGCGAGCACATCCTCAGCCTACTGGATCATCCGGGGATCACAACAATACCAGCGGACAGCAGTCCCTCACCGTATCGTCCCTCAACCTAGGCGAGCACCTCCTCAGCCTACTTTGTTATCCGGGGATCACAACGATACCAGCGGGAGCTGTCCCTCACCGCATCGTCCCTCGACCTAGGCGAGTACCTCCTCAGCCTACTCGGTCATCTAGGGACCACAAACTGAACCAGCGGGAGCTGTCCCTCACCGCATCGTCCCTCGACCTAGGCGAGCACCTCCTCAGCCTACTCGGTCATCTAGGGACCACAAACTATACCAGAGGGAGCTGTCCCTCACCGCATCGTCCCTCGCCCTAGGCGAGCACCTCCTCAGCCTACTCTGTCATCCGGGGATCACAACGATACCAGCGGGAGCTATCCCTCACCGCATCATCCCTCGACCTAGGCGAGCACCTCCTCAGCCTACCCGGTCATCCGGGGACCACAAGGTATACTGGCGGGAGTTGTCCGTCACCGCATCATCCCTCGACCATTGACCAGGCGAGCACCTCCTCAGCCTACTCGGTCATTCGAGGATCACAAGTCAGTATCCCACCCTCTGGTCTCCATGCGGGCAAATCACTCAACCCATTAGACCACTGGGGACGTCTCATCTACCACGTACTCGAGTAGCGTAACAACCAGGTCCTCCAAGTCTGCCTAGGGTCAACCAACACCCAACCGAATGGCTTCCCTGAAGATTCCATAACTACCTCACCACTGGTCCCGACCGAGACTCCGGGGCACCTCATTCTCAAACTCAGACAACGCCTCACCCACAAGCGTGTCTGAAGACCACCAACGGTAGGCCTAACAGCTCAACCCCTACTAGGGGGAACACCTCTGTCATCTATTGATCCACAACCAAACTACGTTTTCTAGTGTGGTTTCTCATAACCTCCCAACCCTAACCACCCGGCAAGCTAGGGGGAGTTTCTAAATCCTGATGTTGCCTAGTACACATGCCCCCACCGACATTCCATTTTACACTAGCTACATGCATACAAAATTATCTCTATGCATGCCGTCAATATGACATATCGCAACATAATTAAGTATATACATCATCATCTATCACATGCTACACATTTACATTCAGATATGGTATCAATCATGGCATGTTCCATACGAGCATAAAAAGTGGTATCATCTACTATCTACTGCACGCAATTCTAAAGCATATTAATTAAACTATTAATCACATACATGGCGAGTTATCACACGTCAACCAATCATGTTATCACACCATCAACAAGTCATGAAATCCGATAAACTATTCATAGGTGCTCCATGAGCAATGGGTACAAGTACACCCGAATGAGACCCCCGCCACATAACGATATCAACAGTTCCCTTGCCGAGTGGCTTATAATAACAGGGGACCCCATTCGCCGCATTTTGTATTCACACATCTGATAGAGTAGTAATATGCATAGATGCATGCTAAAAGCGGTGGTAAGTTCCCTCACCGTGTGTGCGTTTTGAAATCAACTTCGAGAAACAGGGTCCATTAGGTTGAAGGGGGCTCGATCTGATAAAAGAAATACAAAGATTAACGAACGGGTTAAAACGGGCTAAAACAAGTCTGGGCCACAAACGGGCCCCAAAATGGGTCGAACATGGCCCAAAACTGAAAACCAGATCCAAAACTAGGTCGGGTTCGGGATTGGGCCTAAAATTGAAAACTGGGTCCAAAATTGGACCAAGCTCGAAACTGAGCCCGAAACTGGAAACTGGGTTTGAAATCGGGTCGGGCCCGAAACTGGGTCGAAACGGGCCAGGCCGAACAGAACTGGGCCGTAGGGCTGGGCCTGGGCCGAGTCGGACTGGGCCGAACCTGATTGGGTTGGCTCTATCCGAAACTGAACTCGGCCGAGTTGACTCGGTGACTCGGCCGAGTCGACTCGGTGACTCGACCGAGTCGGCTCAGCAACTCAGCCAAACAGGAAAAAGAAAGAAAAAGAAGGAAAAGGAAGGAAAAAGAAGGAAAGGGGAGGAAAATGAAGGAAAAGAGGGAAAATCGGAGAAGAGAGAAGGGAAGAAAAAGAAATACCTGCGATTGGACCGAAGATCTGACAACGGCGAGAGTGTTGGGTTCCGGCAATGGGGCTGCTCGGACGAGATGGAGGTGCGGGAGACGGAGGGCAAAGCATTGGCAGAAATGGGAGGGGAGAGGTCGAGAGAAAGGGAGAGGAAGGGAGAGAGCGGCGGCGGCGGCGGCGACTTGAGGGAGGGGAAAGAGGGGAGAGAGATTAGGGTTAGGTTTAGGAAGAGAGGAAGGTGAGAGGGAGAGAAAGGGAGACGGGAGAGAGAGAAAAGCAGCGGCAGCACTGTAGCCGCGCGCTACAGTGCTGCGCGGAAGAGGGAGTTTAAAGGGGTTGGGGGTTTTAGGGTTTCTACCTCTTTTTTTTTTTTTTCTACTAAATAAAAATCTCAAATTTCAAAAAAATATTTTAAAACCCCGAAGAAATCAAATGACGAACGTCGGGGGAAAACATGTGATTTTCAAACTTTTTATATGATGAAATATTTAATGATTCATAATTACCGAAGTGCCCTTCGAGTGTCTAAACTCAAAATCGGGCAACCCAGGACCCAACACGGGGCCTACATTTTTCCCACTGCTACCAAGACCCCAAAACTCCGAAATATCGGGTCGGGTCATTACAACACTACCCCCTTTAAGGAATTTCGTCCTCGAAATTCAAACTGAACTCAAAACTAGTCACATACCTTGCAAGTAAAACTCTTCTAAGAACCATCTTTATATAGCTGAAACTCACTCTCAAGCCAATCTTCTCGTCACAAGATGATGCCAGCATACCCAATCCAATGAAACAACCCCACCACGAAGCAGCATGAACGGTTGAGCAACCTGGACAACAGTCTGTACCACTCTCAAAACCAATTATCTTTAACTGACCAATCTCATCTGCTCAATAGTCCTTCTGATCATACTTGGTTCCCACAGAATTACATCTATGTCTCCGCCCAACACTAGGGCAATCTATATAGTCAGTCACATAGTGCCTCGCTCAGAACCATCAAAACGCAAGTCTGTCGCCGCTGTCGTACTCAAACTCCATCAGGAACCAACAGTCCTCTCAACTCACTTCATAATCAAGGGCGTCAAAACATAACACATGTCTTCTGGAATCTGCATGGTCTGTCCTGGACGGATGTCTATCCACAGATAGTCCGCCGAGCTAAAACACGACTGAGCATACAACTCTCTCTGTAACACTGCCTGATCTGATGGGTAGAACTTAAATCTCGATTTGACACTGTCGTCTCGACATCTCGCATAGACTAACCCTCTGCCCAACGTAAATCGGTCCAAAAGCTTCAAGAAGTCAGTCAATCCTCACCCAAAGGAGATGGGTGAGCTTTGCTAATCTATCAACCACCACCCACACCACTGACCCATGAAGAAGAAGGAGTCGAAGTGTTTTCACACAGCACTGTTCAAGCTGAGCTACCACCAACCTGCTCTGGGGAGTCAAGTCGCCATCAGGTCTCGCAGCCTAGATGTCTGGTCCACCATAACAAATCACAAAATTCCATAGTCTGACTGTCCCTGCACTTGAACGTTGATTCTCCGGGGCTCTACCACTCAACACTGGCCGAACCACCTCGTAGCATAGACTGACCGCTATAGTCTCCTCACCTGATCAACAATCACTCCACAAACTTCATCCATCACGTCCGTTTTATGCTCAAATCCTCCTGAACAAACAAATGCTCAAAACCACAGTGATGGGGGATACTCAGAATCTCTCTCAACAATGGATATCTCCAACCCGAGCACATTACCATCAACATCCATCCCGAGCTATTAGTGGAAGGTTATACTCATCAATATCAAGTCGTTTTGAATCAGAAACAACCAATTAACCATCTTGTATTAGCACACAACCATCATCATCCCTGGAAACACCACAATGAGCTGCACGTCCATGGCCTTTTCTCTACCTCCAATACGATCATCACTATAATGGTCGTCTGCTTCCACTCGAGAAAAATTGTCTCACTGATATCGTACCAAGAGTTAACCGTCCTCTCTGACCAATCTAACTGTAAGCACGGTCACCTGGAGTAATCTGAATAAACTGCCAGACACAACCTCAGCTCCATCTTGACAAACCTATCGCACTACCTGTCGAAACCACATTGCCAAGTAGCTACATTTATGGGGTCAAAACTCGCATCCGACAAGATCCCAAATGAAAACACGTCCTCGAGAAGCAACAGACATTTCTCAGCTGTCTCAACCAGTCGTCAATCTCCAGTAGAAGAACTTCATCATACTCTTTAACTTTGTTCAGTCGTTGACCACTGGCACAAAATCTCACCGAGTCACCCTTCTTTTAGGCTAACAAAGTCGGTATGTCCCCTGTGAAATACCTAGACAATAGGTCTCACCGACTCTAGCCCACAAGTCTAGTCTCTATGTCCAACACCCCTGTCGGTATCATCCCAACGCCTGGCATCCCAGTGCCCTCTCAACTCAAACTAACTGACAAGCCACACGGTGATCAGATCCCTCAACACCCTGGCTGATGGTAAATCACTGCCTCAAAATAGAGCACCACCGACTGTTAAGAGATCCGTCTCTAGGTATAATACGCTACACGTAATCCTGTACAATATCCACCAATCACTCCAACGGAGACGTGACAAACAAGGCTTCTCCACCACATATACTCCCAAACTCAAACCACGATGAAGCTCAAAGTCATCGAGCGAGTCACGTATCTGAATCAAGTCAAGTCTCAGAACCAAAGACCAAAGGGTACTATCACATCACTCGCATCAGTAGGATATATCAACCCATACGGGGTGTTACTGCAACGCTTAGATTACTGCACTGAAGTCTTACTCTGGTCAAATACTCTGACTTCCCGCTAGCCAGATACTTCGGGTCTTCCGCATACACAAATTGACAATGGAGATAGACAATCTGTTCACCAACACTTAGTTCTCCAAAGTCTCTATCACGGGTCGGGGAATCCCTATGGTCTTCGGGTTACTATCCCCGGTACAATTTTCCCCTACTCTAACAAGTGCTCATTCTAACTGCAAGTCAATCCACAAAATGAAAGTCTGACCAAGCTCAATACCAGAAGAGAACCCAAAGCAAAATACATCTCTAGTACTCAAGCTTAAGGGTCACCCCATCAGACTTACCACAACAACTTAGGGAAGTCAACACACCACTATGGAAATAGGTCCCATCTACCCTACCATACAGGGGATGAACTTAATCTCTGGTCATCATCTCACACACCTCTGACCCATGCACAGTCCGAGAGTTGAACCGTGCTCTGATACCAACTGTAATGACCCGTCCCGCTACGGGCACGTTAAGACTGATACGGACTCCTAAGACCGTTCCGATACAATTTCGGGGACTTTTTTTTTTTTAAAAAGGAAGTACCGCACCCGCAACCCGCACTAATCATAGCAATCCACCAATAAACCAAAAACCGTAAGCAGCAATTATAATTTCAAATGATAGCATCAACCCATTATTACATTCATCCAGCTCAGTGAAAAGTACATATATCTCAAATACATTAACAGGTCCTCAAGTACAAAATGAAACCAAGACAAGTACGAAGCTGCGACTCCACGCCCAATGTTCGATTGAGGGTCCCGCCTGCCCTTCCTCTATGAAGTACCTGTGAGGCAAGGGGTGAGTTCTACATGCCCAGTGAGGGTAACACACGCACCATATGTCACCAAGCATACACGGCATATAATCACATGAACACAACAATGTCTAAGATGTCTACATGCATGACCATACAAACGTATGCCCTACCCCTAGCATAGGGCCCACATCAGCCAGGTCTCTAGAACATCCTCTAACCAACGCAATGCAACTCCCTTATGTACCCAACCGCGACAGTCCACCCATCCATGGGTACGCAGACTGATCCTCAGTCAGGATCGGGGTCTCTAGTCCTCAACTAGACCTATGACCCTCTCATGACAACCCGCAAGCGTACCACGACCAACCCAAGGGTCGGACTCACTAGAGTCCCCAATTGATTGCCACACGGGAGTAACCACTTCACCAGTCTTCAACGAACTGCCAACCGGACTCATCTATGGTTTCATCAATCAAGTACCAGAGTCTCGATAGCCAAACCTATAGTCTCGGACCCCATATGCCGGTCTCCGTATGATTGGCGTATCCACCTCTCACAGAATTCTATAGGTCTTCTACCGAGTGAGCCGGCCGAACTCACTCATTAGGTGCTCGTAAATTCCTGGTGAGTCAACACACAACACAAGTCTCAACAATAGACCCTAAAGTCAACTGCGGGTATACACACTACACAACCCACCACAGGCTGTCCCCACCATACAGGTGTCCTAGCCTGAATATCTCTTCATATCATCCCTCAACCAATGAGCGGTCGAGCACATCCTCAGCCTACTGGATCATCCGAGGATCACAACAATACTAGCAGGAGCTGTCCCTCACCGCATCGTCCCTCAACCTAGGCGAGCACCTCCGCAGCCTACTCTGTCATCCGGGGATCACAACGATACCAGCGGGAGCTGTCCCTCACCGCATCGTCCCTTGACCTAGGCGAGCCACCTCCTCAGCCTACTCGGTCATCTAGGGACCACAAACTGAACCAGCGGGAGCTGTCCCTCACCGCATCATCCCTCGACCTAAGCGAGCACTTCCTCTGCCTACTCGGTCATCTAGGGACCAAAAACTGAACCAGCGGGAGCCGTCCCTCACCGCATCGTCCCTCGACCCAGGCGAGCACCTCCTCAGCCTACACGGTCATCTAGGGACCACAAACTATACCAGCGGGAGCTGTCCCTCACCGCATCGTCCCTCGACCTAGGCGAGTACCTCCTCAGCCTACTCTGTCATCCGGGAATCACAGCGATACTAGCGGGAGCTGTCCCTCACCGCATCGTCCCTCGACCTAGGCGAGCACCTCCTCAGCCTACCCAGTCATCTGGGGACCACAAGGCATACTGGCGGGAGTTGTCCCTCACCGCATCATCCCTCGACCAATGACCAGGCGAGCACCTCCGCAGCCTACTCGGCCATTCGAGGATCACAAGTCAGTATCCCACCCTCTGGTCTCCATGCGAGCGAATCACTCAACCCATTAGACCACTCGGGACGTCTCATCTACCACATACTCGAGTAACGTAACAACCAGGTCCTCCAAGTCTGCCTAGGGTCAACCAACACCCAACCCAATGGTTTCCCTGAAGATTCCATAACTGCCTCACCACTGGTCCCGATCGAGACTCCGGGGCACCTCATTCTCAAACTCAGACAACGCCTCACCCACAAGCGTGTCTGAAGACCACCAACGGTAGGCCTAACAGCTCCACCCCTACTAGGGGGAACACCTCTGTCATCTATTGATCCACAACCAAACTACGTTTTCTAGTGTGGTTTCTCATAACCTCCCAACCCTAACCACCCGCAAGCTAGGGGGAGTTTCTAAATCCTGATGTTGCCTAGTACACATGCCCCCACCGACATTCCATTTTACACTAGCTACATGCATACAAAATTATCTCTATGCATGCCGTCAATATGACATATCCCAACATGATAAAGTATATACATCATCATCTATCACATGCTACACATTTACATTCAGATATGGTATCAATCATGGCATGTTCCATACGAGCATAAAAAGTGGTATCATCTACTATCTACTGCACGCAATTCTAAAGCATATTGATTAAACTATTAATCACATACATGGCGAGTTATCACACGTCAACCAATCATGTTATCACACCATCAACAAGTCATGACATCCGATAAACTATTCATAGGTGCTCCATGAGCAATGGGTACAAATACACCCGAATGAGACCCCCGCCACATAACGATATCAACAGTTCCCTTGCCGAGTGGCTTATAATAACAGGGGACCCCATTCGCCGCATTTTGTATTCACACATCTGATAGAGTAGTAATATGCATAGATGCATGCTAAAAGCGGTGGTAAGTTCCCTCACCGTGTGTGCGTTTTGAAATCAACTTCGAGAAACCGGGTCCATTAGGTTGAAGGGGGCTCGATCTGATAAAAGAAATACAAAGATTAGCGAACGGGTTAAAACGGGCTAAAACAAGTCTGGGCCACAAACGGGCCCCGAAATGGGTCGAACATGGCCCAAAACTGAAAACCAGATCCAAAACTAGGTCGGGTTCGGGATTGGGCCTAAAATTGAAAACTGGGTCCAAAATTGGACCGAGCTCGAAACTGAGCCCGAAACTGGAAACTGGGTTTGAAATCGGGTCGGGCCCGAAACTGGGTCGAAACGGGCCGGGCCGAACAGAACTGGGCCGGAGGGCTGGGCCTGGGCAGAGTCGGGCTGGGCCGAACCTGATTGGTTTGGCTCTATCCGAAACTGAACTCGGCCGAGTTGACTCGGTGACTTGGCCGAGTCGGCTAGTTGACTCGACCGAGTCGACTCGGTGACTCCACCGAGTTGGCTCAGCAACTTAGCCAAACAGGAAAAAGAAAGAAAATGATGGAAAAGGAAGGAAAAAGAAGGAAAGGGGAGGAAAATGAAGGAAAAGAGGGAAAATCGGAGAAGAGAGAAGGGAAAAAAAAGAAATACTGCGATTGGACCGAAGATCTGACAACGGCGAGAGCGTTGGGTTCTGGCAATGGGGCTGCTCGGACGAGATGGAGGTACGGGAGACGGAGGGCAAAGCATCGGCAGAAATGGGAGGGGAGAGGCCGAGAGAAAGGGAGAGGAAGGGAGAGAGCGGCGGCGACTTGAGGGAGGGGAAAGAGGGGAGAGAGATTAGGGTTAGGTTTAGGAAGAGAGGAGGGTGAGAGGGAGAGAAAGGGAGACGGGGGAGAGAGAGAAGCAGCGGCAGCACTGTAGCCTCGCGCTACAGTGCTATGCGGAAGAGGGGGTTTAAAAGGGTTGGGGGTTTTAGGGTTTCTACCTCTTTTTTTTTTTTTTCTACTAAATAAAAATCTCAAATTTCAAAAAATATTTTAAAACCCCGAAGACATCAAATGAGGAACGTCGGGGGAAAACATGTGATTTTCAAACTTTTTATATGATAAAATATTTAATGATTCAAAATTACCAAAGTGCCCTTCGAGTGTCTAAACTCAAAATCGGGCAACCCAGGACCCAACACGGGGCCTACATTTTTCCCACCGCTACCAAGACCCCAAAACTCCGAAATATCGGGTCGGGTCATTACAGTCCGGGCTTTAGAAGCTCGGACTTAACTCGCGTCGTGACATCCGCGCCCTTTGTCACTCTTCATTTAAAAAAAAAAATAAAATATATATATATATATATAGACTTTGATTTCGGTGAAAAAGGGTGGACGTTACAGTTAAGATGTATTTACAAATGGCATGAAATCATGGACATCTCATGCACGGCATGGGGTGGTAATTGTGGAAACCGGAGGCCACTCTCCGTTGGGGCATCCGAAAGACCACTGTGGGGTACCTCGATGATGAGAATCCCATCAAGAGGAATCTGGAGGCCACACTCCGTCGGGGCATCCGAAAAACCACTGTGGGGTACCTTGACGATGAGACTCCCATCAAGAGGAGGCTATGTATATTTGTGATGGGTGGGACTCATTACATGTGCATTACATACATAGCATTGTTTCTATGAGATTTTGCTGAACATGTATTATTATACTATTTGCATGTTTTTATACTAACCTTGTGGTACCCCTATTCGAAAACACCTACTGGGCGCGTTGACCTAACGTCCTACTCTATCCTTAGTGGATGACGCAGGAAAGGGGAAGAACGAGGATTTTGAAGGAAACCAAGCAGAAGCTTGGGCTTTGAATGGACTTTGAATGGATTGATTTATGGACTCTTTATATGGACAATGTAATTTGATAATTAGATGAGGTTGGCATGTAATAATGTAGTTAACTATTTGCTATGGTTTGGTAGGATTTGGATGGTTTAGAATGAATGCTTACTTTAAGGTTATTTTGGTAATTCTAGATGGTTATGTACTTTGCTATCTTAAATTATAAAATGGAGTAGTCTTAGGATATATTATAACCATTAGTTAGATTAAATATATTCTGCAAGTCTTATTTGTACCATGTGTGGATTGATTCTTATGGACTTAGTCCGTACGCACATGGCTTGGCCAGTTAAGGGTCAGACTATAGAAGTCCGAACTTAACTCGCGTCGTGACAACCCGCCCCGATCACTTGTTTATTATTATAAAAATAAAAAATAAACTCTGATTATTAGAGTGAAAAGGGCGGCGTGTTACAGTGCCAAGGGGTGCCTTGGTGGTATCAAATGACTCCTTGGTTAGACCAATATTTATGAGGGCAAATGAGAGGTTTAAGGGGCTGATATACAAAAGGGTTGCAATACACCATATGGCCGAATTTTACATCTCAATAAGCTTGGAACTTTCATTTCTCTCCACATCTCAAAACCTATCTCTTTGGCCGAACCAGTCCTTTCGAGTTTTCACCATTGTTCAAGCTTCCAATCAGCTAAGGACTAAGGGAGCAAGAAAGAAGAAAGCAAGGATCAAAAGGAGAGAAAAAAAGCAAAGGAAATCGGTAAGTGTTTACATAAGAATTTAGTTAAATAAATTGGTAAAAGGGAGCATGATTTGGCGAAGGAATGGCCGAATCCATCGAGGGCTTAAACCTTGGATGGTGCTGTATAAAAAGGATAAAAAATGGATCATTGGGTTCGGCCACTTTGGATGGCCGAACCCCATGAAATTATTTGTGTATTTTGATGGTTTTTGAAGGCTAAAAACCATGCAAAACCATGGAGATTTTTACATGTTTTAATGAGACACAAAGTATATGTTAAAGAGGTTCAAATCATAGGCCATAGGGTTCTACCACTTGGGATGGCCGAACCCCATGAAAGGATTTGACAAGCTTATGGTGATTTTTGATGGTTTTGAGAGATAAAAACCATACAAGGTATGGAAGGGTTAAGGTGTTAGAAAAAAATAAAGGTAAGGTGTATGTCTTAGGTCGGCCAATGTATGGCTGAACCATATCTTTCTTATGGTTAAATTAGTATGTCAAAACCATGAATAATTATGGGAAGTATTGGACCAAGAGAACCATAGAGTTCGGCCATGTGTATGGCCGAACCCCATGGACCATTTTATGGAATAAATGGACCCTTGTATGGGTATTTGGATTTAAGTTTATGATTAGTAATTGTTAATGGTTGTTGTGATGTTTTAAAGGTTAACATAGATGAAAGGATAATGGACTTAGATGCTCATTGTTTATCAACAAGGATAGCAAAGAGTAGCACCCAAAACCAAAAGGGGTGAGGTTCGGCCATGGGGTATGGCCGAACCCCACCAAGTGATATGAATGGTGTTTGACTTTAAAAAAGGGTCTAAAGATGTTCCAATGGATGAGGTTATAAGATCCATTCTTTTGTGAATAAAAAGGAACTATAGAGTTCGGCCATGTGTATTGCCGAACTCCATAGAGTGACAATGATGAACGGTTAAAGGCTAGGTAAATGGATGATTTGAATGGCATTTGAATGTAATTAGAATGGATTAAAGGACCAAGTTGGAGATAGTGAGGTTCGGGCAAGTTGTATGGCCGAACCCCACTAAGGTGGATTTGTTTTGATAATAGTGGTTAGCAAGATTAATTATTGGCTAACCTAGTGGCAAAACCATAAATATAAGTTATAATGGAATGAGGGATTAAAGGACTTGAAAAAAGGGTCAAACCAAAGTGGTACGGTTCGGCCATGCTGTATGGCCGAACCCTACCAAGTTATAGTATGTAATATAAGGTGTTTATATGGATGGTATTGATCAAATGAAAAGGAGGATCAAATCTAAAGTGGGTGAGGTTCGGCCATGGGGTATGGCCTGTAACGCCCCGCCTTTTCCGAGAATTCAGAGTCTAATTTTTTTTTAATAATAATATAATAACACCGGAGGAGAGTGGACGGCATCACGACGCGAGCTATGTCCAGACTACCCAAGTCCGACCCTTAACTGGCCACCCATGTGTGCATGGACTAAACCCATGAAGGACAAACCACACATGGAACTAATCAAGTCATGCGGAATGGACTAAACCAATTGCGGAAATAAACTGATTAGATAGCAAGTACAAGTCTCATCTATTAACATTAAATAATCCAAACATCCATGGTCAAAACCATAAACAAACCATAGCATACTAACTATTACATGTCCATAAAAATGTAATTCAAAAGACAGTAGTGTAGAAATCGCAATCATCATTCAAGTGCTGAAGCTTGGCTCCCCTCTGGGTCCACGACCTTCTCTTTCCCTTTTCCTTTTCCTGCATTATCCTCTAAGGATATAATTAGGGCGTTAGATGAACGCTCCCAGTAGGATTTCCGATTAAGGCTACTACATGGTTAGTATATAAAACATGCATATATCATAGTATATATGGTCATCAAAAACAAATAAATCAATTCTATGTATGTATGCACATGTAATGAGTCTCTCCCATCACACATATACATAGCCAACGAGACTCTCATCGCCAAGGTAAGTCACATTATTCTTTCATTTCATGTTGATGATATTCCTCTTGGCGGGACCCTCATCGCCTAAGGAGGCTGATATGGCTCTCATCATCAAAGTATTTCTCCTGGCGGGACCCTCATCGCCTAAGGAGACCAATGTGGCTCTCCTCATTATAACATTCCTCCTGGCAGGACCTCGTCGCTTAAGAAGGCCGATATGTAATTCTTATGATCATGATACTACTCCTGGCGGGACCCTCATCGCCTAAGGAGGCTTTCCATAATCATCATCCCATGTCCATGCATGAGATGCCAATGAATATATGAAGCATGTAAATAAATCTCATGATTCAAAAACTAATTGAAACATAATAGTAATAACAACATATTATATCAAATCATGATAAAACCAATCATCATAGTGGTTACAAGTAGATAGGAAACCTACTGAAGATTAGCTTCGGTGTTTGTTCTTTTTCACTTGATCACGACTTACACGCCATTCACGTTCCGTTACCTTGTTATGTAATAGCAAATCAATAGTTAATCTACTTCATTTCTAATCAAGTTTAGGTCTCATATACCATCTTGTGGGGTTCGTATATCCAATCCTATGATCATTCATCTTTGATCATTTAATCCATAATTACCTTTATGCCATTTAGGCTAACCTTTTGTTTAATTTTCCTTAAACACCAAGGTCCATATCCAAACCACCTTAGTGGGGTTCGGCCATACAACATGGCCGAACCTCACCACCTTAATTTGGTCCTTTACATCTTTCATACATACATCTCTAATTCATTTATGAATTAGCACTAAGTCCATCAAATAATCATTGGTGGGGTTCGGCCATACTACATGGCCAAACCTCACCCAATGGATCTTTATCTCATGTTCCACCATTTATCATGGTTGATCACTTTCTATTCATAACTAAGCATAGATGATTCTTAACACAAAAACATAACACAAGACATAGATTCCAAAAAGATCTTAATCTAATTACCCCATGAAAACAGTCCATATAAAATGGTCCATGGGGTTCGGCCATACACATGGCCGAACCCAATGGTTCCCTTGGGTTCAATGATTCCATCATTTGTTCTTAACTTAGGTTCTACTTTTAACCATGATAACTACATGATTCAGCCATCCAATGGCTGACCCAAAACAGTAACCATATCTCCATTTAAATTACATAACAATTCTCCACTATTGGTATGGTTTTATCTCTCCAAATACCATACCAAATTATCAAACACTTTCATGGGGTTCGGCCCTCATAAGTGGCCAAACCCTATGGCCCATAATTTGAACTTTTTATCAAACACTTAGCCTCATTAAAAACATGTAAAAACCAACATAATATTGCATGGTTTTTACCTTTCAAAAACCATCCAAATACCAACATCATTTCATGGGGTTCGGCCATCCAAGGTGGCCGAACCCAATGATCCATTTTATCAATTTATACCCAAGGTTTAGACCCATGATGCATTCGTCCATACCCATGGCCCAAAACATATTCCATTTGTCCCATTTTATTAAACAAAATTCAATGGAAATACTTACCAAAGTCCTTTGTTTCTCTCTTGCCTTTGATCTTTACTTCCTTCCCTTTTGTTTCCTTTCTTCTTCCTTAGTCCCTAGCCGGATGTATGCTTGATCAATTGGTGAAGACACCACTAGCTGGTTCGGCCAAGGAGGGTTGTTCTTGAGAGAGGGTGAAAGATAAGAATTCTAAGGTTTCCTTGGGATGAAAATCGGCCAAGTATGGTGGTGTATGCCTTTTGTTAATCAGCCCCACTTCTTCTCATTAATCCCCATCAATTCTTGCTTAAACCAATGAGATACTTGCTGCTAACCGATGCACCCATTGGCATCCCAACGTTGGAGGCTTGGGTTTCCATATGAGATGGAAACCCTTCCATATTCCCATGAGATTTTTATCTCATTCCATTGGTTTCCATGAACCGAAATTTAATTCCAACCCACCAACGTGTGGGACTTCACTTGATGGTGTTTAAGGTTATGGCAATTCCTCATCTTCCCTTTGACTCAATGAGAATACAAGGCCCCTTTGATTTCCATTTCAACTCAACCAACTCATAAGCCCAACTCACCACATTAAATGACACTCATTTAATGCACTTGAGTCAACTCCATTTCTTAATTTAAACCCAACTCAATTCAATCCCACTCAACCTGATTTAACTCACAATTGAGCTCATTTGAGGGTCCACACGGTCAACCATGGTCCACATGTCCAACACGACCCATTGGGTCCCCATTTAGTTTATTGACCCAATTAACGCCTAGACCCAATTATGAGTGGTTTAGCCCCTTTGAATGTGGTTTACCCATTTGCATCGAGCCTACCCATTTATGCTCCACTTGATTTCCAATCAATTCAGCTTAACCCCATTAAGTTTGGGCTCAACCAATGGTCAAACAAGTCCATTATGACCCATTGGTCCCAATTGGGTCCTTTGACCCAATTAACCATATTGACCCAATTTGATGTACAATAACCATTTAATCTAATTTGATCCTTATAATATGTACAATAGGCCTTAATTTGAACAATGGGCCCCACCATTTTCTTACCTACGACCATAACCTTCTAATTTACCATTCCAATGGCATTTTTGTAAATATCAATATCTTTGAGAAATCGGGGTGTTACATGGCCGAACCCCACAAGATGGCATATGGGATTTAAACCTAATAAGAAATCAAAAAGATATGTTATTAACTTGCTGTTGTATAAACAAGGTAACGGGACTTGAACGGCGCGCGAGTCATGAACAGGTGGCGCTTAAGAAAGAACGGACATTTAAGAGAACTTTCTGTAGGTTTCCTACCTACTTGTAACCACTGCTAATTGGGTTTTATCATGGTTTTTATGAGTCATGTTGTTATTGTTTTATGTTTCAAATGGGTTTTGAATGTTGAGATATATTTACAAATGACATATATTCATTAACATCTCATGCATCACATGGGGTGATGATTATGGAAATCGGAGCCCACACTCCGTCGGTATGCCCGTGATACATCTGTGGGGCCTCCTTAGGCAATGAGAGTCCCGCCAGGAGGAATAACTTAATGATGAGTGTCCTATCCATAGGAAATGAGGAGTACTGTGGATTACCTTGACGTGAGAGTCCCGTCAAGTGATAGCTATGTATACTTGTGATGGGTGGGACTCATTACATTTGCACATACATACATAGCATTGATTTTGTATGTTTTTGATGATCAAATATTATGATATATGCATGTTTTTATACACTAACCATGTGGTAGCCCTGATCGGAAAACCTACTGGGCCCGTTGATCTAACACCCTATTTCTATCATTAGAGGATAATGCAGGAAAAGGGAAAGGAAAAGAGAAGGTCGAGGACCGCGAGGAAAGCCAAGCTTAAGTGCTTGGGCGTTGGATTGGAATTTTAATTACTGTTGTTTGGATACACTTATTATGTGGACTTGTAATAATTTAGTAACTTTGCTATGATTTGCGAATAGTTTGATGATGGATATTTGGTTTAAGTAGTTTATAATGAATGACTTGTACTTGCTATCTACTCAGTATAATTCCACAATCAGTTAGTTCCGCAATTAGTTTAGTATTATTCCGCATGACTTGTTTAGTTCCGTGTGTGTATTGTATATCATGGTTTAGTCCATGCACACATGGTTGGCTAGTTAAGGGTCGGACTTTGGAAGTCCGAACTTAGCTCGCGTCGTGACGCTCCCCACTCTCTTCCACTTGTTTATTTATCAAAAAAAAAAAAAGAGACTCTGATTTTAGAAGGTTGGAAAAGGGCATTTGTTATAGTTGGTATCAGAGCGAAACAGGAAGATGAATCATCGAAGTAAGAATAAGACGGTTTCATGTCTCACTGACAGATAAGAATCCCAACTGACCGACTCTTCGGAGTCTGATGACTGGGGGCTGGATTAATTTACTTCGATAGACTCAGACTGAACAATCAATCTGAGAACAACAATGAAAGATAGCAAGGTAAAGTACAGTCATCATAAGTGGATATATCAAACATAGCAAAGTAGGATACACTTCCTTGATATTCCCACATTGAAAACAAACAACAGGAATTTAGAGATTTTCCCCAGAAACAAAGCAAAACAAAGAGTAATGATTTGGCAATTTCCCCAACCAAGATACATTATATTATACATAAGAAATCCCTTAAAACCATGATTGGTTTTATTAGAACTGCTGTTGATTATTCTTGTTGTTCTATTGTTATGATACAGATGTGTCAAGTAATGTTGAGGATACAGAGTTGTGGGATAGAGGAACCCCTAGCAATCCCATAGATCTGGTGTCTTCTTCCAACAACTCCAACATGGAAGTTAACGTCGACAATCAAGAGGGATTACCCGAGGAGGTTGAAGTGGATCTAGCACCTTTTCCAGAAGAGCTTATGGAAGATTTTCCAATGATAAGAGAGTCGGTGGGGGAGATAGAACCCGATCATATGTGCGAGTTGTGCAACCAGGATGGGCATAACTGTACGTACTGCCCCCACCCTCTGGAAGTCGTTTGCCCGACTTGTGGACTTCATGGGCACGGGAAAGAAAGGACTAACTGTCCTTACATTGGAGGACCGGGGATAATACCCTGCTTGACGTGTGGATATTAGGACACATGTCGATGACGTGCCCCGATAGCTTCTTTATGTTTGAGGATGATGTAGGGTCTTCTACAGAATACTAGGCTAAAGAGGTAGAAAGAAAAGTCAAGGAAAGGAGAATATTTTGTAGGGGTTCATTTTGTTCTTTAAAGGTTTGTTTTAACCCTACCAACCCTTGTACAAAGATGAAATATGAATATATATATATATATATATATATATATATATATATATATATATATATATATATATATATATATATATAGCATGCAATTTTATGATTTTGTGAGGATTTATAGCATTTAATGTATGTTACGAAGAAAACTAAGTCAATAATGTTTTCATGAATTAGGAAAAAAATGGCACCACAGAGAAAGATCCTAAAGAATCAGAAAGGAAAGGAGAAAGTGTTACAAATTGACTTAGGCGAAGTGGCTTCGAAAAGAAAGAACCGACAAGATGGTAAAGGAAAGGAAAAAGAGATACCATTCATTCCACATGAAGAGGAGTTATCTCCATATGTAAAGTTGAAAATTGTACATGACAAAGATGAGGAAGAATTTCAACATAAAAAAGAGAAATCTCATCATGAAAAATCACAAAGTGAAGAAGCTGAACGATCATCTCGACGGGATGAAGAAGGGAACAGTAACAGCAGCATGAGCATACCGGTAGTGCCAACTGAACTACAAAGCTTGGTACAAGCAGTAGTTACTTCTGTCCTCCAACAACATCTGAATGGAGGTGGAAGCATGAGTGAGGCTAATGACCGGAACATGGTGAGAGACTTTCAACAACAGCGCCATCCTTACTTCAAGGGGAGAGAAAGGCCTGTTGGAGCGGAGAACTGGTTGAAGAAAATCTCCCAAATACTGACTCAACTGAATATCAAGAGTCATGCCCACAAGATTCTACTGGCCACGATACAACTGATAGATGATGCTGGTAAGTGATGGAAAGTAGTGGAGAAACAGCATGTAACGCCCCGCCCTTTCCGAGAATTTCAGAGTCTAATTTTCTTTTTAAAATAAACATCGGAAGAGAGCGGGCTGCGTCACGACGCGAGTTAAGTTCAGACTACCCAAGTCTGAACCTTAACTGGCCACCCATGTGTACATGGAATAGACCATGATAGTGAATCACACATGGAACTAACATCAACATGCGGAATAATCTAGATAATTGCGGAATAGAAAGACGAGATAGCAAGTAACAGTCTTAAATATTAAATAACATAGATCAACCATCCACAGGTTATTATCCTAATCAAACCATAGCAAATAACGAATTATTACATGTCCAACAATAGTATTCAAATGACAGTAATATAACGTAATCCAAATCCATCATTAAAGCACTTAGGCTCAGCTCCCCTCTCGGTCAATGACCTTTCCTTTCCCCTTTCTTGTACCTGCAATCTCCTCTGAGGATAGAATTAGGGCGTTAGATCAACGCGCCCAGTAGGTTCCCGAATCAGGGCTACCACATGTTAGCATATAAAACATGCATATACATAATAATAATACATGTGAGACAAAATTCCATAAAAACATGCTATGTATGAAATGAACATGTAATGAGTCCCACCCATCACCATTCAACATAGCCATCACTTGACGGGATTCTCATCGTCAAGGTAACCCACAGTGGTCTTTCGGACGCCCCGACGGAGTGTGGCCTCCGGATTCCTCCTGATGGGATTCTCATCATCAGGGTACCCCACAGTGGTCTTTCGGACGCCCCGACGGAGTGTGGCCTCCGGTTACAACACCATCATCCCATGCCATGCATGAGATGTCTATGCAAACATGTCATTTAGAAACATAACTTTACAATCATATAAGTTATCGAAATCAACATAAAACAGCATATGAAATAGTGGTTACAATAAAGGTAGGAAACCTACTGAAGATTCACTTCAGTACTTGATCTTTCTTTCGCGTCACCCCGTCACGACTCGCACGTCGTTCAACTTCCGGTACCTTATCCATATAACAATCAATAAATCATACTATCACTTACTTGTTCATTCATATCTAAGACCCAACTACATCATGTGAGTCCTTTGATCAATCCCTTCGTTTGACTTGTATTCACAGATTTGCCATTGGTATAACCAATGTCTAATCTTGCTCATAATCAAAGTTCATAAAAGTAATCTACCTTAGTGGCTGATTATTTACTTATCACTAAGTCCAAAGATAAATCCATATGTTTACTTAATCCAACTCATACAACCAAGTCATAATCTCCAACAAAACAATCTATGGGGTTCGGCCATTCATATGGCCGAACCCTATGATCCTCCTACACAATGATCCCATCATTTGTTTACAAGTTAGGCTCTACCATTTAGCCATATTAACTACAAGGTTCAGCTATCCCATGGCCAACCCAAAACAGCAAGCTTATTTCATTTAACATACATAGGAAAACCCATAAATCTTGGTCCATTCATCCCAAAGCTAGCCCCATGGGGTTTGGCCATGCACATGGCCGAACCCAATGGTTCTCTTGATCTGATTATCACCATGATCACTCATGGTTTAATCATGCTAATTCAACCATGATCAATACATGGTTCAGCCATCCAAAGGCTGACCCAAATCAGTAACCATAACCCTAAGTAAACAAAATAAAAACCATAAAGCAACCCATGGGGTTCGGCCATTCACATGGCCGAACCTCATGGCTCTTTGGGATTCAATTCTTCTAATAATCTTTCATCATTTATCCTGTATCTTAGGCATAAAAACAGCAAACCTAATTCTATTTAAACTCCTATAGAAACCCCATGGTATTGCATGGTTTCTAACTCTTTGATTTCACAACAATCATCAATCTCTTTCATGGGGTTCAGCCATTCAAGTTGGCCGAACCCTATGTCCATGAATTGATCCTTCAAACATGCATTAGGTGTTATTTAAATCATGCAATATCAGTACCCTTTTGCTGCCCTTATATCTCTTAGAAACCCTCTAATTAAATTCATCCAAACAGTCCATAAAAGTCCATGGTTTCCATGTTTCCCAACATGAAAACCAAGATTCTTTTACATGGGGTTCGGCCCTCCATGGTGGCCGAACCCAATGGTTATGTTTACTGTTTTTAAACCTCAGATAATCATGTAATAACAGTAAATAAAAATCAGGTTTTACCTTTCAAACAAACATCCAAAATCAACACAACTCCATGGGATTCGGCCATCCAAGATGGCCGATCCCCATGGTCCATTTTTTCCAATTTTAATCCACTGATTTAGACCACATAACTTCCACCTTTTCTGATATCCAAACCCATGTTTTAACCCTCTTTAAAACATGTATTTTAAATCTATTACAAACATCTAACATCAGTCCCAACTTATATGGTTTTAACTTCTAAAAACCATCAAAACTAGCCACTTGTTTTCATGGGGTTCGGCCATGCTAAGTGGCCGAACCCAATGGTCCATTTCCATCTTTTAATCCACTGATTTTAGACCATATAAACTTCAGTCCCTATGTCAATCAGATCCATGTTTTTTAACCATTCTAAAACATGTATTTAAATCTTAAATCAAAACCCAAAAACAGTCCACAAAATCCATGGTTTTCATGTTTCAAAACATGAAAACCAAGCCATCTCTTACATGGGGTTCGGCCCTCCATGGTGGCCGAACCCAATGGTTATTTTTTTACTATTTTAAATCCTTCATAATCAAGGTTAAACACTGGTGTATTCGGCCATGACCATGGCCCAATACATACCCCACTTTATTAATCCAAAAGTCCATGAAACACTTACCAAATTCCAAGCTCTTGTCTTGCCTTTTGATCCTTGCTTCCTTTCCTTCTTATTTCCTTCCTTCTTTCTTAATTCCTTGCTGGTTTAAGCTTGAATAATTGATACTAAAAACCTCTGCTGTTCCACTTAAGCAAATGAATTGGAGAGAGGGAGAGAGAGATGGAGAATCTTGGCTTTTCAATGGTGAAAAATGGCCCAGATGGTGTTTGTTTCCTTTAATAATTCAGCCCTCAAAACCCCTCCACTTCCTCATCAATTCTTGCCTAAACCAATGGGACACTTGCTGCCAACAAATGCACCCATTGGCATTCCAACATTGAAGGCTTGGGGTTTCCAAATGGAATAGAAACCCCCCATATTCCATTTAATGTTTTGCATGAAACTCTCCATAACAAGTCCCCAAAGTGTGGGACTTGTTTTGGTTTGTTTGAGATCACCACACCTCCTCATATTCCACTTAACTCACTGAATTTTCAGCCCATTTGACTTCCATTTTTGACTCACTCAACTCAATGTCCAACTCACTATAATTAATGCATTTCATTCAATGCACATGAGTTAACTCAACCCTTGATCTAATTCCAACTCACTTCAGTTCCACTCAACTGATTTAACTCGTGTTTTAGCTCCCTAGAGGGTCCACACGGTCAACCATAGTCAACTCTACCCGTTGGGTCCACTTTTAGCTCCTTGACCCGTTTTTGACTCCATGACCCAATTATGGTATTTTGGTCATTTCTAATTGGTTTTTACATATGGATCAAGCCTACCCATTTTTTCTCCACTTGATTTCCAATCAAATAGGCTTAACCCCATTTAATTTAAAATCACAAAGCGGTCAAATAATCCAGTAAGACCCGATGGGTCCCATTTGGGCCCTTTGACCCATTTAGCCATTTTCGACCCAATTGATGTAAATTACCCATCCAATCAAACTTGACATTCATAATGTGCTCATATGATCTTAATTTGAGCAATGGGCCATACCATTTCCTTACTTAACATCACAAAATAATTAATTTAACACATCAGGGGCATTTTCGTAATTTATCCACTTCATTGAGAAATTACCCATCCAATCAAACTTGACATTCATAATGTGCTCATATGATCTTAATTTGAGCAATGGGTCCCACTATTTCCTTATTTACAATCACATTTATTGAATTCACCAATCCAGGGGCATTTTTGTAATTATTCCAACCGTTGAGAATTCTTTGACCCAATTAACCATTTTGACCTAATTTGATGTAAATTACCCATCCATTATAATTTGACCCTTATAATATGTTCATAGGATCTTAATTTGAACAATGGGCCCCACTATTTTCTCATTTAACATCATAATTAATAAATTTACCAATCCAGGGGCATTTTCGTAAATATTCATCTTATTGAGAAATCGGGGTGTTACACAGCAGACACTTGTGCTAGAAAGGGAAAGGACTGCTATGACCTGGGAGCAATTCTCAGCGACGTTTCTAGATCACTATTTCCCAGAAGAAGAGAATGAACGTCAGACCCAAGCCTTTTTGTCATTAGTGCAAGGCTCGATGACAGTAGTTGAGTATCACCGGGAATTTCTCAGCTTATCATGCTATGCATTCTACATAGTGGATACGGAATACCGGCGGGCTCGTAAGTTTGAGAGTGGTCTACGGCCAAACATTAGGGCCAGAGTGACCATGTTCAAGGCAGCCACGTTGGCGGAGGTGGTCAGCAGAGCCACCATTGTTGAGCAGGAATTGGCTGAGTTCGGACGAATTGACAACCGTCGAGCATAGAGTGGGAGGGGTACGTATCAGCCCAACAAGAAGTTCCGACCGAACTTTAGCAGACCCTCACCATCGTTGGGTCCACTAGGGGCTTTCATCACAACCAACCCTCTCAATCTGTAGCAATCACTCAAGCTTCTAGAGGGATGAGCAACTGTTTCCACTGTGATCAGGCGGGTCACTACAGGAAGGATTGTCCAAAGCTCAACAGGCTTTCTAATTCCAAGGGATCATTTCGTCCACCGGCCAGACCAGCTAACTCCCGGGGAGACAGAACATATAATCAGGCGAGACGGGCTCCTAACCCTACTGGATAGGGACGATTGTTTACTCTAGCACGTCCAGCAGATGAGGATCATTCAGTAATTCAAGGTATGGCGGTAGTTAGTAGTTCTTATGCTTATGCACTATTTGATTCTGGAGCTTCACACTCCTTTATAGCTGCATCATTTATAACTGTTACCGGTACCTTAGTGCAAAAATTAGCTATAGCACTCACAATTGTATCCCCTGTCGAAGACTCGGCATTGGGACTTATATGCATGGCAGTTAATTCTGAACTCGCTGGACTCAGATTTGAGTTCAATTATCTGGTACTCGACATGACTGAGTATGATATAATCTTTGGCATGGATTGGTTGGCTAAATTCCAGGCCAACATTGATTGTTATCGCCGAAGAATGACATTTTGGTCACCCGATGGAAAGCAATATGTGTTTCGTGCAGACAAGCAGAGCAGACTGTAAGAAGGGTTGAACCATTTGGTATTAAATAATATCATCATAAACAAGGCACCAATTACTGAACTTCCGGCAATTGCAAAGGAATTTGCGGATGTTTTTCCAAAAGAACTCCCTAGTTTACCGCCTATGAGGGAGATCAACTTTGAAATCAAGTTGTATCCTGGTACTTCGCCTGTGTCTTTAACACACTATCGGATGGCACCAGCAGAGATGTCTGAGCTAAAGAAGCAGATCGATGAACTGCTCAGGCTGGGTTGCATCCAAAACAGCAACATCATCTTGGGGAGCTCCTGTGTTGTTTGTAAAGAAGAAGGATGGTTCACTCCGAATGTGTGTAGATTACCGGAAGCTGAATCAGCTAACGGTCCAGAACAAATACCCTTTACCCAGAATCGATGACTTATTCGATCAATTGAGGGGTTCCAGTCACTTCTCAAAGATTGATTTGATGTCCGGATACCATCAAATCAGGGTCAAAGAGGAAGATATAGAGAAGACAGCCTTCAGGACGCGGTATGGACTATACGAGTTTGTAGTCATGCCGTTTGGACTCACGAATGCACCGACTGTGTTCATGGATTTAATGAAAAGGATCTTCCGTCCGTATCTAGACCAATTTGTTATTGTGTTCATTGACGATATCCTGATCTATTCCAAAAGTCAGGAGAAACATGCGGAGTACTTACGGATAGTCTTGAGCACCTTGAGAAAGAACAAGCTATATGCCAAGGCCAGCAAATGTGAATTTTGGCTATCTGAGGTTCATTTTTTGGGGCACATTATATCCGAAGGAGGTATAGCCCTGGATCCGGCTAAGGTGGCTGCAGTGAAAGATTGGAAAGCGCCAAAGAATGTAACTGAAATCCGTAGTTTCTTGGGATTGGCTAGTTACTGCAGAAGATTTATTAAGG
The DNA here is from genome assembly GCA_013350335.1 of Chimonanthus salicifolius. Taxonomy (NCBI): domain Eukaryota; kingdom Viridiplantae; phylum Streptophyta; class Magnoliopsida; order Laurales; family Calycanthaceae; genus Chimonanthus; species Chimonanthus salicifolius. The sequence continues at coordinate 72,864,518 of CM023536.1, read as the reverse complement.
ATTTCTCCAGGATAGCATCTCCACTAACTCGACTCACTCAAAAAGGGTTCAAATATGAATGGCCAAAATTGTGTGACCAGAGATTTGAAGAGTTGAAGACAAGACTTACCACTGCCCCTGTTTTAGTTTTGCTGGTAAGTGGCAAGTGGTACGAGGTATACTGTGATGCCTCAGGAAAGGGACTGGGGTGTACACTCAGTCAGAGTAACTGCGTGGTGGTTTATGGTTCAAGACAGTTGAAAATACATGAACGCCTTTATCCTACGCATGATCTTGAACTAGCCGCAGTGGTCTTCGCTCTCAAAAGTTGGAGACACTATCTCTATGGCGAGAAATTTGAAGTGTTTTCTGATCATAAGAGTTTGAAATACTTGTTTGTTCAGAAATAACTCAACTTGAGGCAACGCAGATGGATGGAGTATTTGGCGGATTATGAATTCGCGCTTCAATATCATCTAGGCAAGGCAAACAAGGTGGCGGATGCCCTCAGCCGCATATCACATGCATCTGTGGCATGTTTGATCAGAACGGAATGGGAGATGTTGAATACCATTCGAGAGTTTAAACTCTATCTCAATAACCATGGGACCATATACAATCTGGTTATACAATCCAACATGGTTACCAAGATTGAACAAGAGCAACGAGTAGATCCAGAAGTGGAGGAAATATGGGCCAAGATGTCTACTGGCATAGTCGTACCGGAATGGGAATTACGACCAGGACAAGGTCTTTTATTCCGAGTTAGAGTTTATGTGCCAAAAAGCTGTAGGAAAGATCTATTGATTGAGGCACATCAAACCAAGATCCATTCATCCGGGCAGCACCAAAATGTATCACGACCTGAAGAGACATTATTAGTGGCACAGACTCAAAAGAGATGTGGCGGAGTTTGTGGCTCATTATTTAACTTGTCAGCAAGTTAAGACGGAACATCAGAAGCCACCAGGGTTACTCAAACCCTTATCAGTACTAGAATGGAAATGGGAGCACATTTCCATGGACTTTGTGACGGGGTTGCCGAGATCCTTAAGGGCAATGATGATATATGGGTTGTGGTAGACCGACTGACCAAGTCCGCGCATTTTATTTTTATCAAAATGACGGATTCATCTGAGACGTTGGGTCGGCGGTATATCAAGGAAATTATTCAGCTACATGGCATTCCCCGAACTATAATATCTGACAGAGATGGCCAATTTACCGGTAGAGTGTAGCAAAGCATGCAGTCCGCTATGGGGACAGATCTACTGACTAGCACTGTATTTCGTCCACAGATTGATGGACAGTCGGGGAGAACGATACAAACCTTGGAAGATATGCTAAGAGCATGCATGTTAGATTTCAAGGGTGGATGGGGGATCACTTGCCATTGGTAGAATTCTCGTATAACAACAGTTACCGGGCAAGCCTTCAGATGGCCCCATTCGAGGCTTTATATGGTAGACCATGTAGGTCACCAGTGTGCTGGACAGAGGCTGTCGAGCCTGCACTAATAGGACCCGAGTTGGTTGCAGAGACCACAGCGTAAATACAGTTGATACGGCAACATCTATTAACTGTACAGTGTCGTCAGAAGAGCTATACTGACAAGAGAAGAAGGTTTCTTGAATTTGAAGTGGGAGACATGGTGTTCTCAAAGGTCTCACCACGGAAGGGATACATGAGGTTTGGAAAGAAATGGAAACTATCACCAAGATATGTGGGACCGTTTCCCATCATAAGAAAGATGGGGGATGTAGCGTACCAATTGGCACTTCCTTCACAATTGGCGTCCCTACATGATGTGTTTCATGTATCGATGCTGAGGAAGTATAATCCAGACCCTTCCCATGTGTTGAATGTGCAAGATATAGAAGTGCAAAGCGATGTCACATATGTCGAGAGGCCTATCAGAATAGTGGAGACTGAGCAAAGCGTGCTACGAAACAGAGCAATTCAGTTCGACAAAGTGGTATGGGATCGACATGGTATTGAAGAGGCCACTTGGGAACTCGAATCGGAGATGAGAACAACTCATCCTAAGTTGTTTATGTAATTTATTTTGGAACCCTACTTCGCTCGATTTTCGGGACGAAAATTTTAAAAAGAAGGCTATACTGTAACACCCCGATTTTTCAAAGATATTAATATTTACAAAAATGCCATTGGAATGGTAAATGAGAAAATGGTGGGGCCCATTGTTCAAATTAAGACCCAATGTGCATATTATAAGGATCAAATTAAAGTAGATGGGTAATGTACATCTAATTGGGTCAAGATGGTTATTTGGGCCAAAGGACCCAATTGGGACCCAATGGGTCATGATGGACTCATTTGACCATTGGGTGAGCCCAATCTTAATTGGGTTAGGCTGAATTGATTTGGAATTAAATAAAGGATAAATGGTTAGGCTTGATGCAATGTGTAAACCACATTCAAATGGCTAAACCACCCATAAATGGGTCATGGCGCCAATTGGGTCAATGAGCTAAATGGGGACCCAATGGGTCAAGCTGAGCTAATGAGTTGGATGAGTTAAGTTGGAAACCAAAGAGACCTTGAAATCCATTGAGTCAAATGAGGAGGTGAGGAGTTGCCTTGGTCTTAAACATCACAAAAACAAGTCCCACACATTGGTGGCTTGGGAGTTATAATTCATGCATGGACTTTAAATGGAATGGGATAAGTTTTGAATTGGGAATATGGAGGGTTTCCATCTCATGATGGAAACCCAAAGCCCAACGTTGGGAGTGCCAAGGGGTGCCTTGGTTGGTATCAAATGACTCCTTGGTTAGACCAATATTTATGAGGGCAAATGAGAGGTTTAAGGGGCTGATATACAAAAGGGTTGCAATACACCATATGGCCGAATTTTACATCTCAATAAGCTTGGAACTTTCATTTCTTTCCCTCTCTCAAAACCTATTTCTTTGGCTGAACCAGTCCTTTGGAGTTTTCACCATTGTTCACGCTTCCAATCAGCTAAGGACTAAGGGAGCAAGAAAGAAGAAAGCAAGGATCAAAAAGAGAGAAGAAAAGCAAAGGAAATTGGTAAGTGTTTACATAAGAATTTAGTTAAATAAATTGGTAAAAGGGAGCATGATTTGGCGAAGGAATGGCCGAATCCATCAAGGGCTTAAACCTTGGATGGTGCTATATAAAAAGGATAAAAAATGGATCATTGGGTTCGGCCACTTTGGATGGCCGAACCCCATGAAATTATTTGGGTATTTTGACGGTTTTTGAAGGCTAAAAACCATGGAGATTTTTACATGTTTTAATGAGGCACAAAGTATATGTTAAAGAGGTTCAAATCATAGGCCATAGGGTTCTGCCACTTGGGATGGCCGAACCCCATGAAAGGATTTGACAAGCTTATGGTGATTTTTGATGGTTTTGAGAGATAAAAACCATACAAGGTATGGAAGGGTTAAGGTGTTAAAAAAAAAGGAGATAAGGTGTATGTCTTGGGTCAGACAATGTATGGCTGAACCATATCTTTCTTATGGTTAAATTAGTATGTCAAAACCATGAATAATTATGGGAAGTATTGGACCAAGAGAACCATAGGGTTCGGCCATGTGTATGGCCGAACCGGACCATTTTATAGGATAAATGGACCCTTGTATGGGTATTTGGATTTAAGTTTATGATTAGTAATTGTTAATGGTTGTTGTGATGTTTTAAAGGTTAACATAGAGGAAAGGATAATGGACTTAGATGCTCATTGTTTATCACCAAGGATAGCAAAGAGTAGCACCCAAAACCAAAAGGGGTGAGGTTCGGCCATGGGGTATGGCCGAACCCCACCAAGTGATATGAATGGTGTTTGACTTTAAAAAGGGTCTAAAGATGTTCCAATGGATGAGGTTATAAGATCCATTCTTTGGTGAATAAAAAAGAACTATAGGGTTTGGCCATGTGTATGGCTGAACCCCATAGAGTGACAACGATGAACGGTTAAAGGCTAGGTAAATGGATGATTTGAATGACATTTGAATGTAATTAGAATGGACTAAAGGACCAAGTTGGAGATAGTGAGGTTCGGCCAAGTTGTATGGCCGAATCCCACTAAGGTGGATTTGTTTTGATAATAGTGGTTAGCAAGATTAATTATTGGCTAGCCTAGTGGCAAAACCGTAAATATAAGTTATAATGGAATGAAGGATTAAAGGACTTGAAAGAAAGGTCAAATCAAAGTGGTATGGTTCGGCCATGCTGTATGGCCGAACCCTACCAAGTTATATCATGTAATATAAGGTGTTTATATGGATGGTATTGATCAAATGAAAAGGAGGATCACATCTAAAGTGGGTGAGGTTCGGCCATGGGGTATGGCCGAACCCCACAAGATGGTTTATGGGATTTAAACCTAACAAGAAATCAAAAAGATATGTTATTAACTTACTGTTGTATAAACAAGGTAACTGAACTTGAACGGCGTGCGAGTCGTGAACGGGTGACGCTTAAGAAAGAACGGACATTTAAGAGAACTTTCTGTAGGTTTCCTACCTACTTGTAACCACTGTTATATTGGGTTTTATCATGGTTTTTATGAGTCATGTTGTTATTGTTTTATGTTTCAAATGGGTTTTGAATATTGAGATATATTTATAAAATGACATATATTCATCAACATCTCTTGCATGGCATGGGGTGATGAATATGGAAACCGGAGCCCACACTCCGTCGGTATGCCCGTGATGCATCTGTCGGACCTCCTTAGGCGATGAGAGTCCCCCCAGGAGGAATAACTTAATGATGAGAGTCCTATCCATAGGAAATGAGGAGTACTGTGGATTACCTTGACGTGAGAGTCCCGTCAAGTGATAGCTATGTATACTTGTGATGGGTGGGACTCATTACATTTGGACATACATACATAGCATTGATTTTATATGTTTTTTATGATCAAATATTATGATATATGCATGTTTTTATATACTAACCATGTGGAAGCCCTGATCGGAAAACCTACTGGACGTGTTGATCTAACGCCCTATTTCTATCCTTAGAGGATAATGTAGGAAAAGGGAAAGGAAAAGAGAAGGTCAAGGACCGCAAGGAAAGCCAAGCTTAAGTGCTTGGGTGTTGGATTGGAATTTTAATTACCGTTGTTTGGATACACTTATTATGTGGACTTGTAATAATTTAGTAACTTTGCTATGATTTGCGAATAGTTTGATGATGGATATTTGGTTTAAGTAGTTTATAATGAATGACTTGTACTTGCTATCTACTCAGTATAATTCCGCAATCAGTTAGTTCTTCAATTAGTTTAGTATTATTCTGCATGACTTGTTTAGTTCTGTGTGTGTATTGTATATCATGATTTAGTCCATGCACACATGGTTGGCCAGTTAGGGGTCGGACTTTGGAAGTCTGAACTTAGCTCGCATCGTGACGCTCCCCGCTCTCTTCCACTTGTTTATTTATCAAAAAAAAATAGAGTCTGATTTTTGGAAGGTTGGAAAAGGGTGGGGCATTACAGTGTAGGCCCCGCTGAGCCTGGCCCAGCTCGGCTCGCCCTTGATCCTTTCTTGGCCCAACTCGGCCCAGTCTACCTTTGGGCTCGGCCCCTTTCGGGCCCATTTTCAGTTTGGACTTAGTTAGGTTGTTTTACGCCTTTTACTTATTTTCGTGCTTTTGTTTCAACAAATCGAGCCCCCTTCAAGCCAACAGAACCACCTTCTCACGATTGAATTTCAAACGTACACCGGTGAGGGAACTATCACACTTTTAGCATACGCATTTCTGCATTTATTTACCTTTGAATCATGTGGACGCGGAATACGCATAATGGGATCTCTTATATCTTCCTGCCACTCGGCAAGGGAACCATTCAGATGAGTATGTGACGAGGAGACCATTCTGTGTATTCATGTCCAGTAATGATATGAGAATGATAAATGGAGTTGATGTTGTATTATTATGCGCAATTAAGTAATTGGATGTGATTGATTGATGACATGATGAAATGTCAGCATCCTAGTATGTGGTAGATTATAATACACATGATTGATTGTGACATGATGTTGTTTTATTGAGAACATGTCTACTGATAAATGTACCTGCACATGTCTATTGTTAACTATACATGCAAGTGTTGGATGCGTAGAATGTCGGAGGGACTTCGACATTAAGCAACACTAGGGTTATATGGGACCATACGGAGGATGCGTGATGGGATGTGTACCGCCTTGTGATTGGATATGGGTATTCGTGCCCTTGCTCGAATAAAATGGTCGGTCTGTCTTGTGTTTCCCAGTTACACCTTTGAGGGAGGTGTAACCTGACTTGGAGAACAAGGTGCCTGGAAGTCCCCAATAGGGACTCTTTGGGGAAGTAGTTACATTAATCCCAGATAGGCCATCAGGTTGAATGTTGGTCCACCCAAGGTAACCTTAGAAGCCCTTGCGGTTCCGATACCCGAATGTATGACGGGTGAGGTGATCCCTGGATGACCGAGTAGGCTGAGGAGGTGCTCGCCTAGGTCCAGGGACGGAGCGGTGAGGGACTGCTCCCGCTTGTATAGTTTGTGATCCCTAGATGACTGAGTAGGCTGAGGAGGCGCTCGCCCAGGTCGAGGGACAGAGCCATGAGGGACAACTCCAGCTGGTATCATTTGTGATCCCTAGGTGACCGAGTAGGCTGAGGAGGTACTCGCCTAGGTCCAGGAACGGAGCGGTGAGGGACATCTCCTGCTGGTAAAGTTTGTGATCCCTAGATGACCGAGTAGGCTGAGGAGGTGCTCGCCCAGGTTGAGGGACGGAGCGGTGAGGGACGGATCCTGTTGGTATAGTTTGTGATCCCTAGATGACCGAGTAGGTTGAGGAGGTGCTCGCCCAAGGTCGAGGGAAGGAGCAGTGAGGGACGGTTCCCGCTGGCATAGTTTGTGATCCTCGGTGACCGAGTAGGCTGAGGTGGTGCTCGCCCGCTCATCTGCCAAGGGACTACATGGTGAGCCACAGCTCCCGCTGATTTGTTTTATGACCCCTGATAGACCGAATAGGCTGAGGATGTGCTCGCCTGCTCATTGGTTAAAGGATGGTGTGGTGGAGGATAGCTCCCACTAGTGCGGTTGAGGTTTGCCTAGGTAGGGTGGTTGTGGGCCATGCTGTGTACCTACCGGATGACCCGTACGGTGGGTCGAGTACGCTTTATGTGGGACCATGCACGTGGACTTTTGTTATTTCTCAGTGGTAGATATGCAATATATGATATATGTTGTGTGACTGCATACATGTGTTCCCTTAGTGAGTATGCAGTACTCACCCTTTGCCTTTCAGGTGGCTCGATGGATGCGGGGCCCAGCGGGTCCCAAGACGAGGCTTAGGCGATGATGATTTCGGATTGCTTAATTACCTTCTTTTTTACTATTTGGAAAGAACCATGTGTGTTTATTTTGGACATTGTTTATCGTTGTGGATGACTGTACTAGCCACTTATTGCACTGCTGTGTTAACTGAACTTATAGTATCTCTTTTCCCTTATGGTTGTTGATGTTTGGTAAAAAAAAAAAAATGTATCGGCCATTTGGAATGTGTGATATTTCGGTTCAGTATCGGTAGTAGCACGCCCGTTTCGGGATGGGGTGTTACAAAAAGCCTAGGTGGAGAGCATGCCTTGGCCAAAAATGAGGTGGTGATGCCACCTCGTCCAAGCTCACCCAAAACCGTTGGCCATGGAGGGGTTGGGAGTGCCATGTGGAGGGCATCCACCCTCCATGGCTAGACAAGGCCCTTAAGTTGGGGGCATGCATTGGCCCAAAGGGAGGTGGTGGTTTCACCTCATCCGAACCACCACCACTAAGGGACAAGAGGCCTAAGATTAAGGGTATGCATGGACCATGATTGGGTAAAAGAAAGGTGGTGGAGTCTAGCTCAACCAAGCCCAAGTCAAATGGAAAGATGGATTTTCCATCTCATTCCTCTCACCTCACTCTCTCCCTCTCTCCCTCCCTCTCTTGGCCGATCCTCACACAAGGAGAAAGACAAGAAAAAGACTTAGAGAAAAGGAGGAGATCCCAGGCTTGGTCGACCACCATCTCAAGACCCAAGACTTAGGATATTTTCCCATTCTCTCCTCCTCTCCCTACCTCCATCTTGGCCGAACCAACCCTTGGTGATCTCATCTTGATCAAGCTCATATATTGGCCGAAGATCAAAGCGAAGAGGAAGAAGAAAGGCTAAGGATCAAAGAGGAGAAAAAGGAAACCGGAAGAGCCGCGGGATTGGTAAGTAGTCCTCAACAAGATTTTATTTTAAAGGAGTTGAAGGAAACCATTGGAAAGATCATTTTCTTGGATTAAATGGTGGCCAAAATATTATGGACCATGGATCTAAAATCCATCCAAGAAAGGGGATGGGAAATGGACAAACCCTAATGGGTAAGATAGGCTATGAATAATGGAACAACTAAGGACACTATGTATATCTATGGGTTATGTACGCATGCATGGTAAAAAGGGTTCAAGGATCATGGTTCGGCCATTGCATGGCCAAACCCTAACTGTTATGGAAATGTGGAGAGGACCTCATGCATGTCAAAAATATGGTGAATGATCAAGATGTATGGTTTGGCCTTTGCATGGCCAAACCCTAGGGTTTCTTGTATGGGAACCATCAAGTAACAAATCATGGAAATATGTTATTGTTAGAAGAAATAATGAACCATAGGGTTCGGCCATGTTGTATGGCCGAACCCCATGGAAGGATATTAAGTAATTCTTAATGGGTTTAAAGGATGGAAACCATGGAATGATGGTTAATGATTTTAAGGTTTTGAATGGTTAAATGTTAGTAAATTTTAAAGGGGTTAAGTGAGGGAAACCATGGAGAAATGTTGATGATTATTTATGGTCTTAAATGTTGCAAATAAAGATGAACCATGGACCATGGGTTCGGCCATGTTGTATGACCGAACCCCATCGAGAGATTTTGGTGGATTTAAATGTTTTTGGAACCATGAAGATGATGGGGAATATGGGTAAGTTTAAAAGGTTGAAAAGTGGTCAATGATGATGACCAAAATGTATGATGGAACCCCCCCTTAAGAAGGGACCTTGCTGTGGATCTAAAATGTTGTAAAAGATCCAAGAAAAATGAGGAAAATAACATCATGGATTTGGCCATGGTGTATGGCCGAACCCCATGACCCATTTTATGAGTCATTTCATGGGTTAAGTATGGATCTATGCATGTTTAAAATGAATGGGTATTAAGTTAAGGAAATGGCTGATTTATAATGGGTTTTGTGTCATGATTAATGAGGCATTGATGGATCCATGTTTATGGATAAGTTAGGGATATGGACATGCATAAATGAAAGGTGATTAACCATGGGAAGGAGTGGCAAAAATGTAAATATGGCCAAAAGGGAGAACCATGGGTTCGGCCATGGTGTATGGCCGAACCTCATGGGGGATGGTTGTGGACTTAGGGACTTTTAATGATGACCTTATGTGTTGGATAAATGAACCAAAGAGTGGCTGATTTTAGACCCACATGACTAAATGGATCTAAGGATTTAAAAAGGGACCCAAAAACCTAGTTAGTGAGGTTCGGCCATGGTGTATGCCCAAACCCCACTAAGGCATGTATAATGGACTTAGGCATGGTTGAAACATTGGGTTAATTTGTTTATGTGTAATAAGGTAACAGGATCTTGCAAGCGGTTCGCGATCGGTGACCAAATTCTTGGACGGAAACGCGAGGCATATTAGTTGGTCTTTGGTAGGATTCCTACATCATTGAAAGTCATGGATTAGGTGTATATGAATGTTTTACTTGATCTATTTTGGTAATCAAATGATGTGTTTAAAGATGGGATTTTAATGCTATGGTTTGTATAACTATATGACATATTGCACTTACATCTTATGCATGGCATGGGAGGGATGAAAGGAAACCGGAGTCCACGCTCCGTCAGGACGACCGATAAACAAACGTGGGGATACCTTGATGAGGCTTTTCTGTCAAGGGGGATACTATGTGTTTGAGATACCTTGATGAGGCTTTTCCATCAAGAGGATTACTATGTGTTTATGATATCTTGATGAGGCTTTTCCATCAAGAGGGTTACTATGTGTTTATGATATCTTGATGAGGCTTTTCCATCAAGAGGGTTACTATGTGTTTATGATATCTTGATGAGGTTTTTCCATCAAGAGGGTTACTATGTGTTTATGATACCTTGATAAGGCTTTTCCATCAAGAGGGATATTTTGTGATGGTGATGTGGATGATGGGTGGGACTCATGGCATATGACACCCATTGCATGGCATTGCATTCACTTGCATGGTTTTGATATTAAATCTTATCTATGTGTTTTATTTATACTAATCCATGTGTTGACCCTACTTGGACTACCTACTGGTGCGCATTGTCTAACACCCTACTTCTATCTTAGACGATGACGCAGGAAATGGAGGAAGTGAAGGACGTGATCGGAGCCAAGCGTAGGAGCTTGGAGGAGTTAGATTGATTTATTTAAGTTTTATTCATGGTTATGTGATTTGAGTAACTTAACTCGTTGGACTGTAATAACTTAGACTATTGCTATGGTTTGGACTTTTATTTTGGACATTTTAAGTTGAGGTATTTATTAATTAAGTGATGTAATTCCTTGCTATCTAAAATTGGTAGGATAGACTCTATTATAATTCCGCATTAAGTTTATATTCCGCAAGCTTACTTTCTACGTGTGAACCATTCTCGTGGACTTAGTTCCACGCACACGTAGGGTTGGCCAGTTAAGGGCTGTGCTTTAGAAGCTCGGACTTAACTCGAGTCGTGACGTCCCGCGCTCTTTGTCACTCTTTAATTCAAACAAATATATATATACTCTGATTTTCGGCTAAGCGAGTGAAAAAGGGGACGGCGTTACATTTATAGTGGTTCGGTTAGCCAACCTACATCCACCGTTAGGACTCACTCAACCTTGAGTTATCCCCAAATCCACTAAGTGGGGACTTACACCCTCATAATTAAAGTATGAATTCTACCTCACTCAATCAGCTGGGAATTCCACCAACCACTGTGTCAAAGACGACGCTCAAGTGTTTTTTATAGTGGTTCCGAAGCCAATCCTCCTTAACCCACTTTTGGGACAAAGGTTTTAAAGAAAAAATTAAAACAAAGAACTTGTTTTTCAAGATGTTTCTCGTTGATGTGTGCTTCTCAAAGATCTCACCCAATATATGCCGACGCTCCTCCTTGTAGCTGTCGTAAAGAAATTTCAATTCCAGGGTGACAAAGAAACTAGTTTTACCAAAGATTTCCTAGTTTATTATCCTTTCTCCTCTCTCTCCCACAAACTCAATTCATATGAATGGTTGTATTAAATTCCCTAAGTGTAGGCATGAGAGAGAGAGTGATACTTTTGTTGGCCCTTGTTTAAACTCACTGATAATGATGAGGGTCCAACCGATTTGCCAAAAGATACCAACTGGTTGCACAAAGATTGGTTTTTATAGACACGACAATCAGTTTCAGTAACAGTCATGTACCGACAGGTAGGGCGCACCAAAGGGTCGGTGACTAAAAATATTACCGTTTAACAACCTAACTGTTGCCCATTAAATGCTCTCCCAACGGTATAATTTTTTCCCAGTCGACATGTCGATGTCGCCGATGGGTCAATAGTCATGGCACCGATAGGTCGATCCATACAAGAGGCTCAGTCTTGGGCAGCACTATGGTGACAGAGTTTCAAATCCAAAAACTGGTCTTACACAACCAACCTGTCGCCCTTTACCGAGGAGTCGGTCCTAGTACTCTCGATCGGTCTTGAACTACCGATATTTCTGTTTTCTCGAGAGTCCACTTGAGTTCTAAGTTCCAGAACTCATAAGTCTTCATCGAATAGTCGTTGACCACGATTGGTCATTTTAGCTTTTCACCGAGGAATCGGTGCATACGAGACTCTCGATCAGAGTCATACCTAGAATGACAGTTCTATGATACAGAACCTTTGTCAATCTCACCGATCAGTCTTTGACCACGATGTGTAATGGCCCGGAAATTGTAAAGTAATATATATGCGTTATTATTATTTTTTTTTTATGGTGGAAATTGGAAATTGGATGGAATAGATAGTAAATGGATAAAACTGGACAAAGGCCCAACTAGGGCCCAATGGATTATGGATTGGATTTAATTTATCTTAATGGTCAATGATGGTCAAATTGGGCCAAGGATAGTCAAATTGGGCCCAATACCCATTTGGGACTCAATGGGTCAAAATAATGCAAACTCTAAGGTAAATGGATAGGAGAGAACTTAATTGGGCCATGGGCCCAATGGTGATCCAATAAGGGAAATGGATTAAATTGAATTTTAATCACCTAAGTTAGTATTAATTAGACCTAAGAAACATGGCCAAGTGGGACCCACCTCCACCTCACCCAGTGAGGTGGCGTGTGGACCCAAGGTTTGGTTGGGCTGACCACCATGGTTGAATTGGTCAACCATGGGTGTATGAAGGCAAGTTAAGTAAGTGGAATTAAGCTAAATGGGGTTAATTAGCCTAATGATTTAATTAAGTAATTAAGTAAGCTTATCCAAAAAGGTGGTCAAAGAAGGAAGACCCAAATCAAACCACCTCATCTCCAAATACACAAAGAAAAACGTTGGCTAGGGTGTTGGGGTCAAAAAGCATATAAAATATCTATGGGGTTGTTGGGAAAGTTAATGTTAAAGTGTAAAGATAAGATAAGTTCTATCTTATTTTTTTCCCATCTTTTTCCATCTAACTCCCATTCCACTCTTTCCCTCTCACTCACTCCCTCATGGACGTCCCCCACTAGGAAGAGAAGAGAAGAAAAAAATTAAGGAAGAAGAAGAAGAAAATCTTGGAAGAAAAGAGAGGAGGAAGTTGTAAGTTGGGTTATCCCTTGAAGATCAAACTATAGAATCCTATTTTCTCATCTCCATCTTTCCCTCTCCCTCTCTCAAGCAAACCCTACCTTCGCCAATCCTAAGTTAGGAGGGTTTCACCATTGATCAAGCATCTTGACCTACCAAAGATCAAGAGGAAGGAGAAAGGAGCCTAAGGAAGCCGACGGGAGTGGCGGAAATCGGAGGAGACGACGGATTGTGAGTATTTCTTAAACAAGAAATTTTGGATTTTTAGGGCTTAAGATTTGGGATTTATTTTGTAAATTTAATGGCGGCCTAATGATTTTATGCCATGGATTTAAAATCCATCAATTTGAAGGATGGAAAGTGGACAAAACCCTAATGGGTAAATTAGGATTAGTTTAAGGAAAAATAAAGGGATTAAGGAATGTAATGTAATTAAGTTATTAAGCATGGAATTATGTGGAATTGGAAGGTAATGTGTGATTTTCTTAGGGTTTTAAGGTATGGAGGACATTGTGTAATTTAATTATGTAAAAATGGGAGCATGGAGAATGTTTATGGTTTTAGGGTTTAATGATTAAATGTTGGTAAATTGTTTTAAAGGGATGGTAAATAAAAAAAAAATGCATGGGAAAAGTGCATGATGTTGATGGCCTTAACAATGGTAGATGATGGAGTATTTTATTAGGTTTTGTAAAAATGGTAGAGGGGGATGAACCCCATGGTAGATGATTGGGTTAATTATTAGGGTTTATAAGAATGGGAGACAATGAGGGTGGTTAATGATTTTAGGGTTTTAAAATGATTAAATGTAGGTAATTGAGGAAATTATAATGGAGTGTTTAAGGTTAAAATTATTGGATCATGAACCATGGGTTCGGCCATGGTGAATGGCCGAACCCTATGGTGGTGTAATGGTAGTTTAAATGAGTACAAAAAAATGGGGAAAATGATGGTTTTATGATGGTTTGATGATGATTGTAAATGGATTTAAAGTGTGATAAAGGATGATGATTGAAATGTTAAGTTAAGCCCCTTCATGGAAGGGCTTATGATGGGTTCAAATGTATAAGTAGGCCAAAGAAAAAAAAATGGGAAAAGGACACCATGGGTGCGGCCATGGTGTATGGCCGAACCCATGGCCCAATTGTGAGCCTTTTGGTGGGTTAAATTGGATGGTGAATGATGTTTGTGGCCTCCAAAGGGAATGAGTGGGTAATGGACCCATTGTAGTTAAATGCATAAGGTAAACCCCATGGGAAGAATTGATGAATTGGGTATTTTGAAACCATGGCCCATTGGTGAACCATTTAAAGGGTTAAGTATGGGGTTTTGGATTGGTTTAATTGAATAAGGTTAGATTAATTAAATGGCTAATCTTAATGGTCATGTGACATAATTGAATGGATCATTAATGGACCTAAGTTAGGGATCTAAGTTTATAATTAATTATGAACTTAGTTAGGCAAGGGTGAGTGGTTGATTAACCATGGAGAAGAGGTAGTGGCAAAACCGTAATTAATGGCCAAAATGAAGAACTCCATGGGAGAGGACCATGTATTTAGGGGCACTAAGTGATAAGTTTATGTATTGTTAAATAAATCCTAGGAGGCTGATTTTAGACTCATGTACTTAAAAATATATAATGGATTAAATGGGACCCGCAAAACCTAAATAGTGACTGATTTTCATATGGACTTGGAAATGTGAATGGACCTAGAAATAGTTAAAATGTGGACTGATTATGTGTACGTAATAGGGTATTGGATATGACGACCTGTACGCGTGTCGGTAGCCGGATTATCGGACGAAACCGTAAAAGGACGCGAGTTGGTATTCGGTAGGATTCCTACCTATTTGTAAGCCATGGATTAGATGCTATGTGACTGGTTTATTTGTTTATTTTTAGTAATTATATTGATTGGTTGTATGATGGGTTTTAAGATTATGATATGTTTAAGATGGATTCTTATGGCTATGATTAAGTATTATATGGAATATGGCTATGAATTATGTTTAAGGTTATGCATTATAAGTTAAGGTTATGTATGATATGTTAAGGTTATGAGTTATAAATATTACATAGCATAATGCATTACATCTCATGCATGGCATGGGCGGAAAAAAATAAACAAACCGGAGTTCATGCTCCGTCGCGGCGACCGAGAACAGGCATGGGGATAGCCTGATAGGCTACAACTGGAGTCCATGCTCCATCAGGGCGACCGAGAACAGGCATGGGGATAGCCTGATAGGCTATAACCGGAGTCCATGCTCCGTCGGGGCGACCAAGAACAAGCATGGGGATACCTTGACAAGGTCTTGCCATCAAGGGGGATATGACATCATGATGGTAAGGATGATGGGTGGGATTCATAACATAGACACCCATGGCATGGCATTCACTTTATATTTTCATTATATGATGGTTTACCAGTTTTCATTGTGTTATTATCTGTATGCTGTTATTACTAATCCATGTGCTAGCCCTACTCGGAGTCATACTGGGCGTGTGGTCTAATGCCCTACTTGTACCCTAGCTGATGATGCAGGAAATACCGGAGCAGACGGACGAGACGGGAGCCAAGCTTAGGAGCTTGGGAAGGCGGACTAATTATTTTGTTTAAGTTTATTTTGGGAAATGTGTATTTATATAGTTTAGTTTGTCGGAAATGTAATATTTTAGACTTATTACTATGATTTGGATTTTATTGTAGACATATGATGTTATGGCATATTAGTAATTAAATGATGAAATCTTCCCTGCTATCTAGAAAAAATTGGTAGGGTAGTATCTATTATCATTCCGCATTTAATGCATTATTCCTCGAGCTTACTTCTACGGGTGAACCATTCTCCGTGGACTCCGTTCCAAGCACCCGTAGGGTTGGCCAGTTAAGGGCCGGGCTTTAGAAGTTCGGACTTAACTCGCGTCGTGACGTCCGTACCCTTTGTCACTTATTAAAAAAAAAAAAAATTAAACTCTGATTTTCGGTGAAAAGGGGCCGGCGTTACACGATGGGTCGATCCTGTCTCCACCAAGGGGTTGGTGAGAACGACTGGTCGAGTTGATAGTGAAACTAAATACATATTTACAAATTGGGTTCCAATTCACTGTCAAGCTTCCTCTCTAGGCTTTTAATGATTTTACCATTTGTTAAACTAAGCTTAGGAATGGTCCTCTTCAAGTGTGGGTACCACCTAAAGTCATCTATGGCTAAATACTTGTTCTGTGATTGTCATAACGATGAGCTTTAATCCGGTGGAGCATGATCTTCACCTTGAGCCTTCAAGCTTCTATCAAGTGCTTCTTTCCAAGTTATGGAATTTGACAAACTTTGGGACTCGGCAAGCCGTGAAACTTATTAAAAGATAACGAAAGAACAAGTTTTTTCAACACAGAGTCAAATGGATGTCCTAATAGGCAATGCCAAAGCCACGCATTGGCGAAGAAGTAGTCGAGCAAGCTACAGATGCACCAGGCTGTTGATCGAGCAGATATAAGCCTCCAACTTCACGACCACCACCAAGCACCTGCCTCTTGGTCAGATCATAAAAGACACAATGAGAAGGAAAGAAGGTGACTAAACAATTCAAATCTTTAGTGAGGGCCTCACAAATGCAAGTTACAAGATAAATGGGAAACATACAAGGCGAAAGAGAGATGCATGGTCAGAGAGAGAGGAATTTTCCCTTTACTGTCAATAGTAGTAGATGAGCCATTAGCTAATTTCACTTGGCCACAAGAAACATGATAAAGGGAAGAAAGACGAGTAGAAATACCATCCATATGATCTTTAGCTCTGGAATCGATTATCCAAGAATGAGATGGTGCATGATTTGCAAAGGACTCTGTACCTAAAGTAGAGGAGACAACATTAGAGACCTTGGAGGGTTGAAGACGCTCTAACCGTTGCATCAATAATTAAAGTTCTGGCTTGTCACTTGAGCATGATCAGTAGTCACATCAGAGGAAGAAGTAATAGGAGGTGCATCGAATAGATTGGCTTTCTGTGGGCGACCATGAAGCTTATAACAGGAATCAACATAATGGTTGGTCATCTTATAATAGGTACAAAAATGGGTACCCTTCTTTTGTGGGCCTTTGGTGTCCCTACAAGTATCAGGAGACAAATCCTTGCCACGAGATGTAGGAGCCCCATGAGTGGTGATCAAAGCGAAGCATTCAACTGGCATAGGGGTCATAACCAAGCGACACATGTCGTCCCGAAGTAATGTAGAGTATACCTCATCCAGAGATGGAAGAGGTCGTTGCCCAAGCAATTGAGATTGTATAGGCTCAAATTCATGATTCAGTCCAGCCAATGACTCAAATGTCCGTCGTCGAGTAACCCACTGTCTATACATAACAATATCACCAGGACACTCAGATGTGATAGATTTGAGTTGATTCAACTCTAACCAACAGGTCTTTAGTTTGGAATAATATATTATCAATGATAACTTCAATCCATGTTTTCCTGTTCAAGCACATAGGCAAGCGACACTAGAAAATCATTGGAGGGATTAAGTCCCAAAAAATAAATATACATTCATGGACTAACAAGATTTGTATTCATGCTCTCCTATTTACCATGATTTCCTAGTGACCAACACTATCCATAGCTTATCCAAGCTATCAGTGATAAGAAGATTTTCTCCCACAATCTTCTTTGAGTTTGAAGTCCCAAACTCCATGCATAGACATTCTCCTATGTCCATTGGCTTCTTTATATTCCTACCCCCTTTGGCTCTCTTTTTCTAGAGGCCCAAACACTTAGGCTTCACCAATCACTCCCCATAATTGGTTTTGATGTCTTATAGCTTTTACTAGTTTCTCCCCCATTTTGTCATACAGTTGACAAAGATTAATAGGCAGGCATCGATTGGATTTTAGGCATTCTCCCATGTTTCTTGCATTAAGTGCTTAAATAAGTTCTGCTCTTACTCTTGGTTTCCTCCATTGTTCAATGCACACTTTTAGTTCGTTAAAGTTTATTTACGCCTGCACAAGCTAAGTTCCAGCTTAACTGATTTCTTCCATGAGTTAAGCTATTGTCCTAGCTTCCCTAGAGTATTCTCCCTCACTCTCTAAGCTATCTTTTGTACTTTTTTTGACTCATCTCCCCCATGGAGTAAGCTATATTTTCTAGCTTTTCGAATTATCTCCCGCATAAACTTAGCTGGCTCTAAATTTATTTTTCTCCAAGCTTCCTTTCAAGCTTGCATTTAGCCTTCCTCCTTATACTGTCATGACCAGTGACATCAGCTAATCAGCACATATTTTGTGCTCCTCCAAACTCCAAGGGTGTGTGCAATATCTTAGACTGATCCCTATCTCCCCAACTTGCCAATACAAAAGCAGCTCATCCAAACATGCATGTTATTCTATTTAACAAAAACCATGTTAATAATAGACATGAGATAGAAGACATTCCATTAAATTATCGCACGCACTAAATCAAACCATATCATTTTATTGCTAAACAAATCAGTACATATGGTTTAAGAGGGGGCATCATGGATGCTTAGACAAAACATCAGACATATAGTTTTTTAAAAATACAAAACTTAAAGCATAAAAACTATCCTAAGTAGAGTCATCCAGAGGAGGTGATGCTGGAGGGGAAGAGGATTTTAGTCGGGGACTCTCTCTGAGTTTTTCCCTGAAAGTGGTGAGGCTTTGAATTGATTCATTCATGAAGTTGTAAAGGCACAAATTTCCAACTTCCGATGTTTTTCAAAGAGTAAATAGAGTTGTTTTACAAGAACTCTGTCAGACTTGGTCTGTTCTTTTCCTAATTCCTCTTTTACCTTAATCCTCTTACTTTCCGCATGCCTTTCTTTTTCTTCACCACTCGAGACCCCTTGAACTTGTTTTTTTTTTCTTCCATTTTCTTTCACTGGCACCCGAGAAGGAGAGGTAGGTTATTTAATGGTAATACCAATTTGCCTTCTAGGCATGGGTGGTGGTGAGTTCTTCTTGTGAGATTTCCTCGAGAGTGTCTTGACTAGACGACTTATAGTGTTTAAGAGAGACGAGGATTCTCCTTGATACCACTGAGATTTGGGTTTATAAGGCAAGGTGGCATGATCATTCTCAGAATCAAAGGACACAATGATGACTGGGACTAGTTCCTTCTCATTTTTCCACTATTGGAGGAGAGAAGAACGCACTGATCCTACCCAACCAATGAGAATCACAAAAACAGTGATTTTCAAGCTACTAGAGTCGGAAGAACCAGAAACCCATATTTTTCCGTCGAGAAATTGCTCCGAGACGTCCTATCAACTGGTCTAGGGCACGGGAGGAGAAGAGGAAATAGCCAGAGCTCAGCGGGAGAAGGAACGACGATTTTGAAACAATTTGTTGTTTTTGTAGAAAGAGACCTTATAACTTAATCTTTCTGAGTTACCGACGGGTCGTCACCAATGACCTATCTGTATCGATATGTCGATAAGTAGCGACCTGTCGTTCCTTTCAATTTTCCCCCTTTCAGACAGTGTTATGATTTCCAACAGTACCGACATGTTTGTTCCTCCAACTAGTCTATCCTTCGACCTGGGTTTTTGAAGGATGATTGTGTGTGTGTGTGTGTGTGCTTGCGATGTTCATAGTTTCATCAAGCTTTGCTTATTCACCTTCAATGCCAATTTAAATACATATATTCACACAGGTTTTGTGCCATTAGAAGATTCAACATATCCTTCTGAAGGTAGGCCCAAAACATGGATTTCAGATCTCTTCCTGGATTCAAACAAATCCAAGTACCTTGGGCACATTTAATTTACCAATTTAAACATATTGCCCAAGTGTGTGATGCCATGAGATGTGGCATCTCCAGGCTTTAGCAAAGACACGATGTCTATGAACATAACTCATTCTGTAGAATATATAAAATAATGAATATTGGAATGAGACACTAAGCACACAATCATACATTCATTTCACATTTTGAGTATACTAATCATCCATATGGAAATGAAGTATGATATTGCCCACACAGCTCTCATGTCTGTTATCATGTTATTACCCAAGACATGATAGGCACTTTTACCATTCTTTTAGGTATACTCCAAATTTCTTGAAAAGAAATGGTACATAAATGGATTACAGATAAGCACATTTGATCATTTTGATCAACACTTTTGGTAATTCATACCAAACAAAAAATCCATTTAAAGATATAGAGCATGTTTCATTCCACAAGGGATAACTCGGAATGAAATGACACTATATATGTGTACTTCACATACCTTATCTATGAGGTAATACACAACCTACATTCATTTCCCAAAGATGCACAAATCACATGGCATATGAAATAAAATAAGAAAAGTATAATCCAATACTAGAGTGCAAACCTACATGTACATACGAGTATCTTGCATAAGGTCAATCCAACAATCAAACAAGAACATGGATTGTTTCAAATGTGATACCAACAGTGATATCCCTTCACACATTTGAACATAACATTGTGAGACTTGGAATCTAAGTCCACAAACTAGTGATGGACTTTTATCAAGTCTAGTTTTAATCTTGGGTACCTTCCCATTTGACTTTGTAGATCACAGCTCCATATTTTGTACCACGATTTGACCTATAAAAGAGTCAAACATTTTGGTACATGACCTCATAGGATACTTGGAGGTTGCTACCTTCATCAAGTTCTTTTACTTCATCCTCTTCTTCTCTAGAGGATTTAGCTTGGGCTTTTTCAATGGATGAACTGTAGTTAATCACCTTTTCGATCAGTACTTTGTCATGATAGGTGATGTCATCCATTGGGTTAAAAGAGGAATTTTTCCATGGAATCTTTCAGCCTCTTTTGTTGTTTCATATCTTTTTGAATATTTTAAAGACATATTATAAAGCAACATTGATGAATGCTACTAGTGTTTGCATAAAGTGCATAGTCATTTCATCATTAGTCCAAGATCTTTGGTCTTTGGGTTGAGTGGTCATGGAAGTTTGAAGGTTTATCCAATACCTCTTCCATAGAATTAGACCACTTTATATTCACCTATTTCCAAACATATTTACAAATGAAAACATTCTATTTTTCATCACAAATATGAAGGTTCGAAAATATCATGGCTTTCTATCATAGTTATTATTCTAGTACGGATCAACTCGGATGGTTAGATCCTTATAAAGAGCACGAGACTCTGATATCTATTGAAAGTTACCTTCCCTAGGGGGCTAAAACACGATTTTGACCCTAGAGGACGTCCGGGGCGGGGGGGGGTTTCCCAGTTTCCATGGTGTTTACAAATTTCTTGATTGTTTTGAGTATAAGTGCAGCGGATATTAATGATAAGATTTGTTTTGTGTGATAAATTGTTTATAATTTCTTTAAATGTTCACACTAAGTTTATAACCCTTTTCATATTACTTGATTATCGATTCTTGTGCGCAATGTGCAAAATAAGATAATCAAGATGCATGGTGATGTGTGTTGAGAAGACTAATTAAATATTAAACACAAACACATAAAGATCAAATACAATAAGACCAAATTTATAGTGGTTCGGTTAGCAAACCTAGATTCACTATTAGGACTCTCTCAACCTTGAGCTATTGCCAAATCCACTAAGTGGCGAGTTACACCGTCACAATTAGAGTAGGAATTCCACCTCACTCAATTGGCTGGGAATTCCACCCTCCACTGTGCCAAAGACGATGCTCTAGAGTTTTTTATAGTGGTTCTGGAGCCAATCCTCCTTAATCCACTTTCAGGACAAAGGTTTTTAGAACAAATTGCCTTTGAAACTCTTTCTCGTTGATGTGTACTTCTCAAAGATCCCACCCAATGTGTGCCGACGTTCCTCCTTTTAGCCGTCGTAAAGAAATCACAATTCCAAGGTGACAAGGAAACTGGCTTTACCAAAGATTTCCTAGTTTATTATCCTTTCTCCTCTCTCTCACACAAACTCAATCCATATGATTAGTTGTATTAGATCTCCAAAGTGTAGGCACAAGAGAGAGTGATCCTTTCGTTGGCCCTTGTTTAAGCTCACTGATAATGATGAGGGTCCAATCGATTTGCCAAGGGATACCAACTGGTTGCACAAAATTTGGTTTTTATAGACACGTCATCCAATTTTAGCAATGGTTATGTATTGACAGGTCAGTCGCACCGAGGGGCCTGTGACTAAAAATATTACCGTTTAACAACCCGACCATTGTGCATTAAATGCTCTTCCAAAGGTATAATTCTTTCTTGGTCAACATGTCGAAGTGGCTGATGGGTCAACAATCATGGCACCGATAGGTCGGTCCATACGAGCGGCTCTGTCTGGGGTGGCACCATGCTGACAGAGTTTCAAGTCTAGAAACTAGTCTTACCCAAACCGACCTATCGTCCTTTACCGACGGGTTGGCCCTAGTATTCTCGATCGATCATGAACTACCGATATGTCTGTTTTCTATAGAGTCCACTTGAGTTCTAAGTTCCAGAACTCATAAGTCTTCACTGAAGAGTCGTTAACCACGATGGGTCATTTTAGACATTCACCTAGGGGTCGGTGCATACGAGACTCTCGATCAAAGGTACACCTAGAATGACAATTTTATGATCCAAAACCTTTGTCAATATGGCCGACCAGTCTTTGACCACGATGGGTCGATCCTGTCTCCACTGAGGGGTCGGTGAGAATGACTGGTCGAGCTAACAGTGAAACCAAATACATATTTCCATGTTGGGTTCCAAGTCACTGTCAAGCTTCCTCTCTAGACTTTTAATGATTTTACCATTTATTCAACTAAGCCTAGGAATGGTCCTCTTAAGGTGTGGGTACCCTTAAAGTCATCTATGGCTAAATTCCTATTTTGTGATTGCCATAACGATGAGCTTTAATCCAGTAGAGCATGATCTTCACCTTGAGTCTTCAAGCTTCTAGCAAGTGCTTCTTTCTGAGTCATGGAATTTGACAAACTTAGGGAATCGGTAAGCCGTGGCACTAACAAGCTTATTAAAAGATAAAGAAGGAACAAGTTTTTTCAACACAGAGTCAGATGGATGTGCTAATCGGCAATGACAAAGCCATGCATTGGCCGAACAAGTAATCGAGCAAGCTGCAGATGCATGAAGATGTTGATCGAGAAGATATAAGCCTCCAACTTCACGACCACCACCAAGCACCTGCCTCATGGTCAGATCCTGAAAGACACAATGAGAACGAAAGAAGGTGATTGGGCAATTCAATTTTTTAGTGAGGGAACTGACAAATGCAAGTTACGAGATAATGGGAAACATGCGAGGCAGAATGGAGATGCATGGTCGGAGAGATAGGAATTTTCCTTTTACCCGCAATAGTAGTAGATGAGCCATTATCTCATTTCACTTGACCACAAGAAATAGGTGAAAGGGAAGAAAAAATAGTAAACATACCAACCATATGATCTGTAGCTCCGGAATCGATTATCAAAGAATGAGATGATGCATGATTGACAAAGGACTTAGTACATGAAGTAGAGGAGACAACATTAGAGACCTCGGAGGGTTGAAGACGCTCTAACCGTTGCATCAATACTTAAAGTCTTGTCGAGTCACTTGAGCATGATCAGTAGTCACATCAGATGAAGAAGTAATAGGAGGTGCATCGAATAGAATGGCTTGCTTTGTGCGACCATGAAGCTTATAACAGGAATCAATATAATGGTTGGTCATCAAGCAATAGATAAAAAAATGGGTACCCTTCTTCTGTGGGCTTTTGTTGTCCCGACAAGTATCAAAAGACAAATCCTTGCCATGAGATGCAGGAGCCCCATGAGTGGTGACCAACGCGGAGCATTCAACTAGCATAAGAGTCATAACCAGGTGACACATGTCATGTAATACCCTCACCTGAATTAGGCTTAATTAATATGATTTATTTTAATAAATCATGATTTGACCTACTAACCATGAAAATTACAGTGAGGGCTTTGTGAAAAATCCAGGATTGGCCCAATCAGAGCTCGATAGCTCGTTGATCAACTCATTTAAATTGGAATGGTAAAATGGTAATTTACCATTGACAGTGTTATTTTATTGTTTAAATAATTGTTTGATTATTGTTTGAGTGATATTAATTTCCTTATTAAGGATTTAAATAGTGAAATTTATAAGTATTTTTATTATATTTTTAATTTCAGAAAATGTTATTAAATACTACCTGAAAAGATCCCAAAAGCCAGGCAATAATTATTTGAGGCAATTTTAGAAATGAGAAAATTCTAAGAAACTATGTATTATTAAATCGTGTTTCCTTATTAAGGTTTTAGCCCTTTTTAATAAATACAAATTGAATTAAAGGAATAGTGAATAAATGGGATTTTTGTTTAAATCACTTTACTTTGGTAAAATTTAAATCTCCAAAATTTTATGGTATTTAGAGTTGTTAAAACCCAACATTTTGGGTAGGATGGATTTAAATAATTAAATACTTTAATAGTTAAATATTGGAATTAAATGAAAAAGGGTTCAAAATGCAAATAAGTAATCAAGACTAAAATGTAAATATCAAAATTTTTAAAACACATGCGTAGCAGGTGATACGATGAAACAGGTGCATGAGCATCAACTCATGCAAGGTACGATCGTAGCTTGCAGAGTGATGTGGTCACTCCAAGGCCCTGCATGGAGGTCTACCACCCTACTTCCCATTGCCTATAAATTCATGCCATTCCCAGAGGAATCCTTTACTAAATTTTCAAAGAGAAAACCATTGCTTTGTTCTGTCTGTTTTTCATCGTTAGTTTAAGTGGAAGATTTTTCCAATTGCTAAATTTCAACCCAGGAACAAAAACGAATGTAACCACTTTTAAATTCTAATCAGTTTAGGATCAAACAGAAGTTAATTTTGTTGAGTTTTGGCTCTTAAAATCAAAATTGAAGTTTAGTGGAAAACTTGAATTTTCACGTGTTTCACTAATTGTCCTGTTAAAATATGATGTTTTCAATCAGTGTTAACTGTCCAAAACATTCCTAAAGTGAATATGACTCATTGAAGAGTCCATTTGACCAAAGGGTGTGAAAAATGAATTACGAAAACCCACTGTTTCTGAATTCGTATTTTACACAGTCTCTCCCATCACTACTCTGTTGCAGGTGATAGAGGAAGAAGACGACTCTCGAAAGTTCCGAGAATCGTCCTTCGGAAGAATCGAAGGTAACACTTCGTAAGTTCCGAACTTCAGTTCGGGGTTCCGAATGAGCAGAGCCTAACTGTTGAACTCCCTGCCTCAACAGGTCAGACATGATGTTCCGAGACCCTTCTGGACGTTCCGAACTAGTCGGAAGTTCCGAGTAGACCTCCATAGGTTTCGAGGCGGACTAAGACTCATGATTTTTGTATTTTTCTGTTTTCTATTCGGAAGGAGGCTCAGAAGTTCCGAGACCTGAACTTCAGAAGTTCAGAGACCTGAACTTCGGAAGTTTTGAAGGACAGAAGGCAAGTTCCGACGGTTCTGTAAAGACCCAGATTTAGGTAGTGGCTCGGAAGTTCTGAAGCCACAGTACCTAGTTCCAAGGCATGTTCCGGGGAACCCAGAGTTGGTTTTAATGTGATGTTTATGGCAATTTAATAATTAAAAATGATACTAATCCCTTTCATTGGTATTATTATGTAAACCTATATTTTGTATTCACTTCCAGACCGATACACTATATATGTGGCGCAGCAGAAACGCAGCCTTGTAGCTATCAGTAGATGTGCAATTAACTTCGCCTCTCGGTAGAAAAGAAGGGTTCGGGCACTAAGTGATCTCTAGGCCTAACTCGTTATACGAGTAGTGGCCTGAGGATCTTATATTCTAGACCTAACTCATTATATGAGTAGTGACCTGAGAATCTTCTATCTCTAGGCCTAACTCAACACGTCTCCATGGTTATTTTCAAAAGACAATATGTGTAGTGGCCTGAGCACCTTATTATATTGCTGATTATTGTAATTTAAAATGAATAGTAACCCATTTAGGAGACTCAGATCCATTTGCCTTAGAGTTTTTCTGGAAAATAGGATAGAAGGATTTGAAATACTATGAATATGTGTTGTATTGTATTTACATATCTGTGTATTATATTTGATTAATGATTGTATAATTCATTGTATCTTTGTTTGTGTGTTGGACAGATACTTTGATACCCCACATTTTCGGTGAGGAGACTTAACATTACAATAGGAGTAAATCAGGTTAAGAGGATCTAGTGTAATGAGTGGTTTCAAGGATCAGACTTCATGAACTCACTTATATGCCTAGATATGATGCATTATTGTGAAAAATGCTTATTGATACTAATGATGTTTATGGTATATAGTGATTATGATGATGAAATGATTATGAACTATGACGATATTGATACGACTTCCACGTACCCTTAACTACTGAGCTATTATCGGCCCAGGTGTGTTTATTACCGGCCTAGGTGTGTCGGTTTGCATCTACTGGCCCAGGTGTGTTAGTTGCTGGCCCAGGTGCATCAGTACCAACCCAAGTGTGTCGAAGATGTACTTGCATGATTCTGTTTTTTGACCATGCCGGGACTTATGCTTATAGTTAGTGTAGTGTCTGTAACGCCCGCCCCTTTTCACTATGCTACTTAGCGAAAATCAGAGTATATATATTTTTTTTGAATTAAAGAGTGACAAAGAGCGCGGGAAGTCATGACGCGAGTTAAGTCCGAGCTTCCACAGCCCGACCCTTAACTGGCCAACCCTATGTGTGCGTGGAACTAAGTCCACGAAGAACGGTTCACATGTAGAAAGTAAGCTTGTGGAATATTTAACCAAATGCGGAATTATAATAGAGTCTATCCTACCAATTTTAGATAGCAAGGAAGTTACATCACTTAATTAATAATAACACCTCAAAATTATAATGTCCAACATAAAGTCCAACCCATAGCAAGTAATCTAAAATATTACAGTCCAACGAGCTAAGTTACTCAAATTACATTTCCAAAATAAACTTAAGTAAACAAACTAGCTCACTCCTCCAAGCTCCTACGCTTGGCTCCGGTCACTTCCTTCATTTCCTCTATTTCTTGTGTCATCATCTAAGGTGGAAGTAGGGCGTTAGACAACGCGCCAAGTAGGACTCCGAGTAGGGCCAACACATAGATTAGTGATAACAAAACACATAGGTAATAGTATATCAAAACCATGCAATTACATACAATGCCATACAATGGGTCATATACCATGAGTCGCACCCATCATCCATATCACCATCATACAATGTCCCTCTTGATGGAAAAGCCTCATCAAGATAATTATAAACACATAGCAACCTTCTTGTTTGAATAGCCTCATCCAGATAATCATAAACACATAGTAACCTTCTTGTTTGGATAGCCTCATCAAGATAATCATAAACACATAGTAACCTTCTTGTTTGGATAGCCTCATCAAGATAATCATAAACACATAGTATCCCCATGTATGTTTATCGGTCGCCCCGACGGAGCATGGACTCCGGTTTCATTTCATCCCTCCCATGCTATGCATGAGATGTAAGTGCAATATGCCATATAATAATATTACGAACCATAGCATTAAATCCCATCTTAAAACATGACATTTGATTACCAAAATAAATCAAGTAAAACATTCATATACACATAATCCATGGCTTACAATGAGGTAGGAATCCTACCAAATACCAACTAGTGTTCCTTTGCGTTTCCGTCCAAAGATTTTGGTCACCAATCGCGCACCGCTTGTGATGTCCCGATTGTAATAGCCCGAATTTTTAAATCAATATGTATATGGCAATTATTTGCTTTAATAATAGAAAAATGGGAACTTTGATGTCATGAATATTAAATGGATCATAATTTGGACAAAGGCCCAAGTGTGGTCCAATGGACCATGGATTTGATGAGATCCATCAAAAGGATCAATGATGGTCAAAGTGGCCCCGATAACCGTGTGGGACCCAACGGATCAAATTGATTCAACTCCAAGGAAAAAGGTGGGGCCGACCATCATGGCTGACTTGGTCAACCATGGATGAGTCAAAATGGAATTAAAGAGGACCCAAGTAATAAAGTTAATTTAATTAATATAAAACACCTAAGTTTAGTCTTGAATAGACCATGGGACATAATCAAGTGGGGTCCACCTCCACCTCATTAAGTGAGGTGGCGGTTGGCTAAGAAATTGGTGGGGCCGGCCACCATGGTTGACTTGGTCTACCATGGGTGGATTCATGAAGGAATTGAAGGAGAATAAATAGAAATTAAATTATGAAATTAAAGGGGCTAAGTTAAATAACAAACTATATGATTGGGTGAGTCAAGATGATTCCCATCTTATTTGACTCACCAAACTCATTGGAATGAGTTGTGACTCAAACCCATTCCAACCACCCCCACTAAGGGGACAAAGGCCCAAAAATTGGGGGCATGCAAGGCCATACCTCCCTCCATGCTTGGTTGGTGGAGGGAGTCAAACCAATCATCACACCCATCTCTCTCTCACTCTCTTCCTCTCCTCTCCAAACCATCCTCCCTCTTGCAAGACCAAGAATACACTAAGGAAAGAAAGAGAAAGAGACTTAGAAGGAAGGGAAGAAGAAGCTAAGAGTTGGCCGATCACTCCTAAGACCCAAGACTTGTGATATTTTCCCATTCCCTCCTCTGTTTTTCCCTCTCAAAGCTGTTACACCTTGGCCGAACCAAACCTTGATGACCTTACCTTAATCAAGCTCACCATTAGTCGAGTATCAAGGAGGAAGAAGAAGGAGAAAGGCTAAGGAGCAAGAGGAGCAAGAGACAACCGGGAAAACCAAGGATTGTAAGTATTTCCAAACATGCCGTTATGGCTCTTTTAAGAGAAATCGTGAAGGAAGGAAGTACAAAACATGCAATGGAAAGGACTGACGAAACAGTCAATCGACTGAATAAGAGATTCAATCGACTGAACAGATAATGAACGAACCAGAAATGAAGTTCTGGGAGTTTCAGCCGACTGAATCAGGGATTCAGTCGACTGAACTGACAATGGATGAAAACAGAAGGAGCTTCTGGGAGTTTCAGCCGACTAAATCTGAGGATTCAGTCGACTGAACACAAACGTCTCGAACAAGAAAAGGGTTCTGGAAGTTTCAGCCGACTGAATATATGATTCAGTAGACTGAAGGAATGTTTATTAAACACGTAAACGGATGGTTGATAGTTCAGCCGACTGAATGTGTATTTCAGTCGACTGAAAATAAACTGGCAAGACAAACAGACGATCTGATTCAAAATCAGCCGGATTTAGTCGACTGAAAGGGTATGAACCATGTTTCAGCCGACTGAATGTATATTTCAGTCGACTGAAACTGAACTGGCGAGACAAACAGACAATCTGATTCAAAATCAGCCGACTGAATCTGTGATTCAGTCGACTGAACTCATGATTCAGTCGACTGAACTCATAGTTCAGTCGACTAAATTGAAATGTACAGTTTTTGAATATTTTCTAAGACACTACTAATCCGATAAGATAAATGGAGATGATATTAAATTAAAGGGACTGATTTTAATGATCCTATGACATGACTGGTAAGTCATTAATGGATCCAGGTGTATAGATCAGTTATGGATTGATATATATACGTGTTGAAATCAATGGAAAAAGAGGCCAAGATAAGGGCTGATTATAGTAATCTTATAATGTGGTTAAAGATCACTAATGAATGTAGGCTTATGATCACTTAGAGACTTAATCGTGGATAAGATATAGACTAACTTGGGAAATGTATAATAAGGTATTGGCACATCGCAACGGTACGCGAACAGCGACCCGAATTATAGGACAAGAACGAAAAAAGGACGTTATCAGTATTTGGTAGGATTCCTACCTTTTTGTAAGCGATGGATATATGATGGTATTTTAAATTATTTTGGTTTGGCTTATGATGGATTTATGATTATGATTTATCTTATGACGAGTTTTAAGTTATGAATCATATGGATTATATTTTAACATTATGCATTATATGGCTATGTATGGTATATCAAAATTATGGTTTATCTATATATACTACATAGCATAATGCACTACATCTCATGCATGGCATGGGCGGAAAAAAATAAACAAACTGGAGTCCATGCTCCGTCGAGGCGACCGAGAACAGACATGGGGACGTTGAGATGGTATCACCGGAGTCCATGCTCCGTCGAGGCGACCGAGAACAGACATGAGGACATTGATATGGTATCACCGGAGTCCATGCTCCGTCGGGGCGACCGAGAACAGACATGGAGACATTGATATGGTATCACCGGAGCCCATGCTCTGTTGGGGCGACCGAGAAGCAAACATGGGGACACCTTGACGAGGATTTGCCGTCAAGGGGGATATGATATTTCACGATGATGTAGATGATGGGTGGGACACATGGCATAGACACCCATGGCATGGCATTCATCATATGGTTTTATTATATTGATATCAGTATGCTTGTTATTACTAATCCATGTGCTAGCCCTACTCGGAGTCCTACTGGGCGCGTTGACTAATGCCCTACTTCCACCCTCGTTGGTGATACAGGAGACGGAGGAAACAGTGGACGTGACGGGAGTCAGGCTTAGGGGCGTGGGAAAGTGGCTACTTTGTTTATCAAAATTTTATTTTGGAAATGTTGTAACTCAAGTAGCTTAGCTTGTTGAATTGTAATAATTTTGGATTTCTTACTATGGTCTGGATTAAACTCTGTACGTTAATATTTTGAGATATAATCATGAACATGGGGGTAGTTTGGTAATTTAATATTGTATCTTCCCTTCTATCTAAAAGCGGCAGGATAGTATCTATTATAATGTTCCGCATGTAACTATGTTCCACGAGCTTACTTCCTACGCGTGAACCGTACTCGTGGACTTCGTTCCGCGCACGCGTGGGGTTGGCCAGTTAAGGGCCGAGCTTTAGAAGCTCGGACCTAACTCGCGTCGTGACGTCCGCGCCGTTGTCACTTTGATTTAATTTAAAAAAAAAAAATAGACTCTGAAATATGGTGAAAATGGGCGGGCGTTACACCGATACCTTATTACGCATCATCAAATTAATCCATGTTTCAACCATGCCTAAGTCCATCACTCATACCTTAGTGGGGTTCGGCCATACACCATGGCCGAACCTCACCCACTTGATTTCGGGTTCCATTTTAATCCATTGATCATTTTAGTCATATGAGTCTAAAAACCAGCAAGCCTATGCTTCATTAACCAACACATAAGGTCATAATAAAAGTACCTAAGTCCATAACCATCCTCCATAGGGTTCGGCCATACACCATGGCCGAGCCCATGGTTATTCATTTTTTTGCCATAATTAGATTTTTGCCACTCCTTCTTCCCATGGTTAATTACTTCTCATTTATACATGTCAATACCTCTAACTGATCCATAAACATGGATCTATCAATGCCTCATTAATCATGATATTAAGAATCAACCATTTACTTAACCTCATTCCCATTCATTTAAACACATGCATAGACCTTAACTTAGCCCATAAAATGGCTCACAAATGGGTCATGGGTTCGGCCATACACCATGGCCGAACCCATGATGTCTTTTCCTCACTTTTCCTTGGGTTTTTACTACATTTAGATCCACCACAAGGTCCCTTCTTGAGGGGGTTCCATCATACATTTAGATCATCATTTTTTATCATCACTAGGTACATTTTTGAGTCCATTGAAGCTACCAACATTCCCCCATTATTTTCCATATTTTATACCCATTAAAGTCACTAATATATTACCATAGGGCTCGGCCATACACCATGGCCGAACCCATGGTTCATGGTTCATCCTCATTTACAACTTTTGAGGCCATAAAATCATTAACATCTTCCATGATTTTCCTCATTAAAACTCCTTTAAAATTTACAAATATTTAGCCCTTCAAAACCCCAAAATCATTAACCTTTGCTCCATGGTTTCTATCCTTTAAATCCCTTAAGAATTATTTACTCTCCTTCCATGGGGTTCGGCCATACCACATGGCCGAACCCTATGGTCCATCATTCCTCCAAAAATCATATTTCCATGCTTATTATTTGATAGCTTTCATACAAGAAAACCCTAGGGTTTGGCCATGCAAAGGCCAAACCATACATCTTGTTCACTCATCATATTCTTGCCATGCATGGGATTCTCTCTACATCTCCATAATAGTTAGGGTTCAGCCATGCAATGGCCGAACCATGATCCTTGAACCCTTCTTGCCATGCATGCATGCATAATCCATATACATACATAATGTCCTTATTTGTTTCATTATTCATAGCCTACCTTATCCATTAGGGTTTGTCCATGTCCCATCCCCTTCCTTGGATGGATTTTAGATCCATGGCCCATAACATTTTTTTGGCCGCCATATCATCCAAGAAATGGACTCCATGATCTCCTTTTTATCCCTTTAAAAAATAAAATCTTGCTGAGGACTACTTACCAATCCGTGGCTCTTCCGTTTGCCTCTTGCTCCTTTTGGTCCTTAGCCTTTCTCCTTCCTTCTTCTCCTTGATGCTCGGCCACTAAATGTGCTTGATCAAGCTGAGATCACCAAGGTTTGGTTCGGCCAATGATTGAGGTAGGTTTGAGAGAGGAAAAGGAGGAGAGAATGGAAGATGTCCTAAGGTTTTTGGTTTTTGAAAGTGGTCGGCCAAGCTTGGGTTTTTCCCTTTTTTTTTTCTAAGTCTTTTCTCTTCTTTCTTCTTGGTATTCTTTTTGGATGAGAGGGGAGGACGGCTTGGAGAGAGAGTGAGAGATGGAGAGATGGGAAATGGGATGGAACCCTAGACTTTTCCCATTTTGTCTTGGGTAGCTTGGGTTAGACTCCACCCTCATTAAGGTGGAGTCTTCCCCATGAGTCCATTGACCAAACCAAATGGAGGTATGGCCTTGCATGCCCTTAATCCTAGGCCCCTTGTCCCTTAGTGGTGGTGGTTGGGATGAGGTGGAAACACCACCACACAATGGGCCAATGCATGTCAAATCTAGGCCCCCATTTCATGGATCTTGTCTTAGCCGTACCACTCTTTCATGGCCAACGGTTTTGTGGCTCTTATCTTGGTGGTTTGGTTGAGTCAAGTGAGATGGAAATCACCCATTTGACTCACTCATTATCTAAGTGACTCACCCCATTTAACTCACCCCATATTATGTAACTTATTTCATTAATTTGTTATTTAACTTAGGTCATTTAATTACATAGTTTAATTCCATTTATTTGTCTTTACTTTCTCCATGAATCCACCTATGGTTGACCAAGTCAACCATGGTGGCCGGCCCCGCCAATACCTTAGCCCACCCGCCACCTCACTTGATGAGGTGGAGGTGGGTCCCACTTGATCATACCACCTTGATTTTATTCCCACTTAACCTAGGTGTTTTAAATTAATTTAACTCAACTTATTTTCCTTTGATCCTCCTTACTTCCCTTTGACTTATCCGTGGTTAACCAAGTCAACCATGGTGGTCGGCCCCACCTAAGTCATGGTCCACACGCCACCTCACTTGGTGAGGTGGAGTTGGGTCCCATTTGTTTATGCCATCTTGACTTATTCCAATTTAACTTAGGTGATTTTACTCACTTCATTCCATTTCATCTACTTGGATCACCATGGGGCCCATGGCCCAATTAAATTCACCTCTTACCCATGCTCAAACCATCTTGACCCATTGGGTCCCAAATGAGTATTTGACCCAATTGACCATCCTTGACCCAATTAAGTATCATTGACCCATTTAAATGAAATTAATCCAATCCTTGGTCCATTGGACCCTACTTGGGCCATAGCCCCAATTTTGATCAATTTAACATCCATTCCATCAAAATTCTTAATTTCACTCATTAAAATAAATAATAGCCAACATATGTATTGATTTAAAAATCCGGGCTATTACAGTGTCTAGGTGTTACGTTGGATGTTAGTAGTAATAGAGATGATTCGATATATTGGCATGATAAACTAATTATGATGATGATGTTAATTTGTCTAATCTGATATCTATTACACTGCATTGTTATGTTCTTTTCACTGGGCTAGTTAGCTTACACCACTCACATTTCAGGAGATGTACTCGACGAGGATGAACCTCCATGTCTGGTTTAGGATGGATAAGCTGTTGTGGTTACTTGGGATTCCCACGGACGGGAATTTCATTTTATTTTGATTGATGGTTCCGTTGAACCATGTTTTGTTTAAATTACCTCATGTGGTACTTATCATATTGTAATCATGTATGAACCACCATGTTATTGTTAATAACTTTGATGTGAATGGGAATATCTTTTTGTGATGGAAATATTTGTTTGTATGATATGTACTTATAAAAGGGTAGATATATGGTACATGTTTGAGTCCACATGTAAATAGCATGTGTGACATTTATTTCTGGGTCTAACTTTTGATCCAACCCAGTTACAAGTTATTAAGGATAAAAATAAATAAATTTAGTAGCATTTCGGGCCCTCTGGGTCAGGGCATTACAGCTTGGTATTAGAGCGTTGGCTCAAAATATAAGACCGTGATGGGTAATACATGATTAGAACATAGTTTTGGATTAGAACTGTATATGTTATTGACATTATCTAACAATAGTGATCAAATTGTGTTATACAGATATGTCAAGTAACGAGGAATATATGGAGATCTGGGACATGGGAACCCTTAGCTGTCCAATAGTACTAGATTCATCCACCGGCAACTCCAGTGTCTAAAATGAAAATGTTGGAGTATTCACAGCTATAGAGGAGTCATCATCAGTAAGGAAAATAGGCTTGCCTAAATATACACCATCCACTCCCAATGTTGACGATATGATGGCGTATGTTTGCTGACTATGTAATCAGGAAGGGCAATATGACACCTACTGTCCCTATCCCATCAATGTAATATGCCCAGTATGTGGATTTTGTGGGCATGGAAGGGAAAAGACCAATTGTCTTTACATTGAAGGTCTAGGGATAGTGTTATGCCTAACTTGTGGAGTGTTGGGAGACATATGTCAGCTGCATGTCCTGACAACATCTTGTTCAATTATGATGCTGATGTGGAGTCCTCTACAGATGATTAGATAGGGGAATATGGGGGAGGGGATAGGAGAAACAAATATAAAAATATTATATGTGTGTACTGTACTAAGGGTTTTACAAACCCTACTAACTCATGTAAATGAATAAAACTTGAGTTATATTTATTTGTGTGTTAGATACATGTTTATGCTTTACACAACTCATATGGTCTATCTTGATAAATTTTTCGAATTATTAGCGATATTTACGAATGTAAATGCCAGGAAAATGTCAGGACCACTCGGAAATACCAGAGGCCGAGGAAAGAGGACAGGTCCTCAACCTTGTGTCAATCAAGATGTACCCTATGAGATTGTGCGTATAGCGATGGAGGCATTCCAGAGGTGTAACGCCCCAGTTTCCCAATAATATGAATATTTACGAAAATGCCACTGGATTGGTGAATTTAATAAATGTGATTGTAAATGAGAAAATGGTGGGGCCCATTGTTCAAATTAAGACCATATGAACATATTATAAGGGCCAATTTATCATGAATGGGTAATGAACATCAAATTGGGTCAATATGGTTAATTGGGTCAAAGGACCCAATTGGGACCAATGGGTCATAATGGACTCGTTTGACCATTGGTTGAGCCCAAATTTAATGGGGTTAAGCTGAATTGATTGAAAATTAAGCGGAGCATAAATGGGTAGGCTTGATGCAAATGGGTAAACCACATTCAAAGGGGCTAAACCACTCATAATTGGGTCTAGGCGTTAATTGGGTCAATAAGCTAAATGGGGATCCAATGGGTCGTGTTGACCATGTGGACCATGGTTGACCATGTGGACCCTCAAATGAGCTCAATTGTGAGTTAAATCAGGTTGATTGGGATTGAATTGAGTTGGGTTTTGTAACACCCTGGAATTTCAAAGATAACAATTTATATGAATTTATTCATATTTACGGAATTGCCATTGTGATATATGTGATTTGAATTTAAATGGGTCAATGGTTCAATCAAGACCCAAAGGATGGTAGTTTTATTTACAAAACAAATAAATGGATAAGATGAACTTAAACGGGTCAAGAATCATAATTGGGTCAAATTTCGTTAAATATGTCAAAATGGCCAAATTGGACCCAATGGGGTGGGTTTGACTTTGTTGATCACTAAGTAAGTCCAAGATTGATTAAATTGGGACTGTTTGGATTTTGAAAATGGAAGTAATAGTTGAGTTAAATAAGTGGGCTGATTTAGAATAATTATAGTGAGTGAATTGATTAAAATAAATTTAAGTAAGTGAGTTGTTAAATAAGTTTTAATTAAGTGGTGTGTGAAGTGAAAGAGTTGATGATTCAAACTCACCTCACTCCACACGTTGAAGGGCAGCTAGAGGGGGTGGGGGAGTTTCATCTCAAAGATGAAACCCCCACTCATAGTCTTTAATGAGAAGTTATTCAAATTCAAATCATGGGACGTTGGTTGCATGAGACATTGCATGCATGTAACGTCTACTAGGGAGTTAAGTTGGTGAGAGTTATTTGTAGTGGCCCGAAATTTTTAAATCAATAAATAGGTGGTTGTTATTTATTTTAATGGTGGAAATGGGAAATTTGATGGAATAAATGGTAAATGGACCAAAATTTGGACAAAGGCCCAACTCGGGCCCAATGGATTATGGATTGGATTTAAATTCATTTAAGGGGTCAATGATGGTCAATTGGGCCAAGGATGGTCAAATTGGGCCCAATACCCACTTGGGACCCAATGGATTAAGATAATGTAAGCCCTAAGATAAATGAGTATGGATAAATGTAATTGGGCCATGGGCCCAATGAGGATCCAATTGGTTGGAATGGACTTAGTTAAAGCTAAATCACCTAAGTTGGTGATGGAATTAGACCAAGGTGATGTGGCCAATTGGGACCCACCTCCACCTCACCAAGTGAGGTGGCGTGTGGACCAAAAGTTGGTGGGGCCGGCCACCATGGTTGACTTGGTCAACCATGGGTGGATACATGGAGGGAATTTAAGGAAAGGTAATTAGATTAAATAAGAAATAATTAACCTAGGCTAAGGATTTAATTAATCACATTAGTTAAGTTGGTCAAATAAGTCAAATGGTGGTTTTTTAACAAACACAAACAACCCAAAGAAACACACCAACGTTGGCTTGGTGGTGGTTATCCCAACCGCCACCATAAAGCAAGAAAAATAATCCATGTGCTAGCCCTACTCGGAGTCCTACTGGGCACGTTGTCTAACGCCCTACTTCTACCCTAGCTGATGACGCAGGAGGTGGCGAAGCGGAACGACGAGACGGGAGCCAAGCTGAGGAGCTTGGAAAGGCGTGCTGGATAGTTTACTAATGTTTATTTTGGATAATGTAATTTGAAATAGTTTAGCTTGTCGGAAATGTAATATTTTAGACTTATTGCTATGTTTTGGATTTTGTGGTAGACGTATGATGTTATGGAATTTTGGTAATTAAATGATGAAATCTTCCCTGCTATCTAGAAAAATTGGTAGGATGGTATCTAATTGTCATTCCGCATTTAATGTATTATTCCTCGAGCTTACTTCTACGGGTGAACCATTCGCCATGGACTCCTTTCCAAGCACCCGTAGGGTTGGCCAGTTAAGGGCCGAGCATTAGAAGCTCGGACTTAACTCGCGTCGTGACGTCCGCTCCCTTTGTCACTTCTTACAAAAAAAAAAATAGACTCTGATTTCGGTGAAAAGGGGCTGGCGTTACAGTTGGTATCAGAGCGAAATCGGAAGAATGAATCTCTCGAAGTAAAACTAAGACGGTTGCATGTCTCACTGACAACTAAGAATCCCAACCGACTAACTCTTCGGTGTCCGCTACACGGGGGCCGGGTTAATTTACTTCGATTGACTCAAATGGAAGCATTCA
Organism: Chimonanthus salicifolius; assembly: GCA_013350335.1. Classification (NCBI taxonomy): domain Eukaryota; kingdom Viridiplantae; phylum Streptophyta; class Magnoliopsida; order Laurales; family Calycanthaceae; genus Chimonanthus; species Chimonanthus salicifolius. The sequence continues at coordinate 72,826,746 of CM023536.1, read as the reverse complement.
ATCTAAGACAACTTTCGACGGAAAGGAATGATAGTAGGGGAAGAAAAATTCATCCTAAGTTAGATTTATCAAATGTAGCAATATAGGACTTATTTCCCCCGAAAATGAGAACACAATACTTTGATACTTAGGAAATTTCCCCCTCCAAATTGATGAAACAGTGATAGATTTATTAAATGTAGCAAAGTAGGATGCATTTCCCCGGTATTTCCAGATTTGAACTGTAACACCCCGCCCGTTTCACTGTTAAAATTTCAGAGTTTATTTTTTTTTTTAAATAATAATAATCAATAAGTGATCGGGGCGGAGTGTCACGACGCGAGTTAAGTTCGGATCTATAAATCCGACCCTTAACTGGCCAAGCCCATGTGCGTATAAACTAAGTTCATAAAACTGATCCGCACATGGTACATATTTATCTAGCGGAATTAACTTAGCCTAGATCTAACTGAGGTTATAATAGAACCTATGATTAATCCAATTTCCATTTTTAGATAGCAAAGTACCTTATTTATTTTCCAAAAGTATTATATGACCTTAGTCTACTATTCATTCCAAACCATTCAAATAAATCCAACCATAGCATCTACTTAACTACTTATTACATGCCAACATCTAATTTAACAAATTACATTGTTCCAAATAAATCAACTAATAAGTCCATAAATAATCCATGCATAGTCCATTGCAATCATTCAAATCGCCCAAGTTTTCGTACTTGGTCCTCTTCTCCAACCACGTTCTTTCCTTTCCCTGCATCATCCACTAAAGGTATAGATAGGGCGTTAGATCAACGCGCCCAGTAGTGTTTCCGAATAGGGCTACCACATGGTTAGTCAAAATCATGCAAATAGAATAATAGTTATTCATGTGTGACAAATTCTATAAAAATATGCTATGTATGAAATGAACATGTAATGAGTCCCACCCATCACCATTCAACATAGCCATCACTTGACGGGATTCTCATCGTCAAGTTAACCCACAGTGGTCTTTCGGACGCCCCGACGGAGTGTGGCCTCCGGATTCCTCCTGATGGGATTCTCATCATCAGGGTACCCCACAATGGTCTTTCGGACGCCCCGACGGAGTGTGGCCTCCGGTTACTTCCCCATCATCCCATGCTATGCATGAGATGTCTATGCAACATGCCATTTGTAAATATAACATATGATTCAAATAACTTATTCAAATAAACATAAAACAGCGAATAAGTTGTGTGGTTACAACAAGGTAGGAAACCTACAATATTTTACTTTGTTCGACCCTTCCTTTGGACCGTCTTTCGATCACAACTTTGTACACCGTTCTAGAAATCCGAATACCCTATATACATGGCAGCAAGTTAATCATTTGACCATTATAATTTGACTTGAATCACAAAAATCCACTTTGTGGGGTTCGGCCATACCCCATGGCCGAACCTCACACATGTAAACTTGATAAATCTTTTATTTACTTAATACCATCTAAGTATCCCAAACTTTTCAAATGATACTTGGTAGGGTTCGGCCATACTACATGGCCGAATCTTACTACCTTAGGTTTTGGGCTCATAAGTCCATTCTTTTGATCTTTTCATCTTTTCACCCTTATTTACCATAATGCCATTATACTATCCTTTGCCTAATTTTTTTCCTTAGACAACAAAGTCCATCACATGACAATTGGTGGGGTTTGGCCACCTAACATGGCCGAACCTCACCCTAAAGATTTTAATCCTATTTTCCATCATCACCTAAATCCATAATTGATGTAATTTCCATCTTTTTGAAAGCCAACCAAACAACCAAATACTTACATGGGGTTCGGCCATCCAAGGTGGCCGAACCCTATGTCCATGTTTTGTTCTTCTAAAACATGTTTTTGGTGTTATTAACACATACAATATCAATATAATATTGCTGCCATTATACCTCTTAAACACCATCTAAATCAGTTCATCTACTTGTCCCAAATGACCATATTATTTCATGAAATTCGGCAATCCAAAATGGCCGATCCAAATGATCCATTTCATCAGTTTTGGACCTCTGTTTTAAACCATATTAACTTCAGTCCTTTGTCATACAGATCCATGCTTTTAACCCTTTTCAAAGCATGTATTTGAATCTTAAATAATAACCCAAAACAGTCCACATACTTCATGGCTTATATGTTTCAAATACATCACAACCATGTCATTATTTGCATGGGGTTCGGCCCTCCATGGTGGCCGAACCCTATGTCCTTTGTTTTTTTTTTGAGTTTCTTAATCATTCCTCTATGTCCAAAATAACTTCCTTATTTATGTTTTAACCTCTTTAAAATACACACTTAAAATCATCTAAAAACAGTCCATGGGGTTCGGCCATACACATGGCCGAACCCTATGGTTCTCTTAATGGAAATCCACCCATATTTATCTATGAAATTAATCAGCAAATTAACATAAGATAAACATGGTTCAGTCATGTCATATCCACTCCAAAACAGCAAGCTTAAATCCATATAAAAAATCTTTTAAAATCCTCACTCCAAAATATGGATTTTGACTTTCAAATACCATAGAATCCACCAAGTTTTTCCATGGGGTTCGGCCATCCAATGGAGCCGAACCCTATGGTCCATATTTTATCATTTTAAACATCATAATTCTAAATCTGAACCATTGATGGATCTGGCCATACAATGGCCAAATCTCATTTTCTTATCCAATCTTTTAAACAAGGGTTCAAAATGCACTTACTAATACCGCGTCTCCTTCGGTTCTTTTGACTCCTTCTTTGACCCTTTATCTCCTTGACTTCTCCTTCTCTCTTACTGTTCTTTGGGCTGAGACTGATCTTGATGCAAGCTCCTTGAGATAATTCAGCCAGGTGACAAGGACTTAAGAGGGAGAGAAAGAGAGAAAGGGAACTTTGGTCTTGAATAAAATTGCTATCCTTGTTGCCAAAAATCCTTTTGCTGATTTTTGTCTAGATGAAAGTATTACCCAAAACTAATTGAAAAATAAACAACCAGCTGCTGCTCTTGGTTTAGAAAGATAGAGAACGTCTATGAGTGATAGAGGGATAGAGAGATAGAGAGAGTAACAATGACAATCCTTTGCTTGACCAAAAACAGCCCCAAGGTTAATCCTTGTGTAACTCCCTCTCTTCAATCAAGGTTCTTTATGTTACTTGGGGGTTTCATCTATGAAATGAAACACCCCAAGCAGCCAACGTCCCTTGCAGTTGGACTAGTGTAATCCCCCCTTTTCTTAGGTTCTCACATGGGAGTTTCATATTGAAATGTAACTCCCATGTGCTGCACCATTCTCCATTGTTTGCCTCTAAGTTTTGGCCTATGTAACAGCCATCATTCCTATGTGTAACTCCACAAACAGCAGCTCCATTCAGCCCTCATCAACGTCCCATGTGGGAGTTCTATCATGGGAATAAAACTCCCCTCCTCCAAGTGTGAACACACTTTGTAACCCCCATTGGTCTAATATCTAATTTGAATTTGGAATGCCATAGAATGCCATAATCTATTGTGTGTAACTCCTCCAATAAGCTACCCATTTTATTCTCCAACCTTGGAGTTACATGCATGAACCATTACTCCATGCATTGGCTGTCTTTTGAAGACCCAAGCAAGGCATACACCCTATACTATCTTCAATGTGCACAATGATTTGAAAACTCAATTCTCACCCATGTAACTCCATGTAACGTCATTTCCATTCTTAACTTGGGTGGGAGTTACATGCATATAAGTTTCCCATGCAGCCAACGTTTTTAGTGTTTGAATTTGAATCAGCCTACAATCCTTCTATCTCTACATCTTACTCATTTAAAAATATATATTCATTAAACTCATTTAATCAACTCACCCAACCTAACTCATTCATTTAATTTAACTTAACTAATAAATTCAACTCAACTAAACCCATCATTCATTTCAACTCAAACCAAACTCAACAAATTAATATACTTAAATTAACTAAGCTTGAACTCAATCCATGGTTAATCATGCCATTCACACGACCCATTGGGTCCCATCTAGCCATTTTGACCCATTTATCCAAATTTGACCCAAATATGATTCTTGACCGTTTAAATTTATCTTACCCATTTATTTGTTTTGTAAACCAACTATCATCCTTTGGGTCTTGATTGAGCCATTGACCCATTTAAATTCAAATCAATTTTTATCACAATGGCAATTCCGTAAATATGAATATTTTCATATAAACTGATAACTTTGAAATTCCAGGGTGTTACAATACAATAATCTTTTTATAATTTTCGTCCCGAAAATCGAACGAAGTAGGATTTCAAAGTAAATCATACAAACAATTCAGGGTGAGACGTTCTCATCTCCGATTCCAATTCCCAAGTGGCTTCCTCAACACCATGTCGATCCCATACCACCTTGACGAACTGAATCGCTCGGTTACGCAACACCCTTTGCTCACTCTCCAATATTCCGACCGGCTTCTCGATATAAGTGACGTCGCTTTGCACATCTATATCTTGCACATTCAAAACATGAGACGGATCAGGGTTGTACTTCCTCAGCATCGACACATGGAACACATCTTGTAGAGACGCCAATTGCGAAGGAAGTGCCAACTGATAGGCTACATCTCCCATCCTTCTGATAATTGGAAACGGTCCCACATATCTTGGCGACAATTTTCCTTTCTTCCCAAATCTTATGTGCCCTTTTCGTGGCGAGACCTTCAAGAATACCATGTCTCCCACTTCAAATTCGAGAAACCTCCTCCTTTTATCCGCATAACTCTTTTGCCGACTCTGTGCGGTCAACAAATGTTGACGTATCAACTGGATCTGTGCAGTAGTTTCTGCAACCAACTCAGGTCCTATCAGTGCAGGTTCGCCGACCTCGGTCCAACACACTGGTGACCTGCATGGTCTACCATACAAAGCTTCGAATGGTGCCATCTGGAGGCTTGCCTGGTAACTATTGTTATAAGAAAATTCCACCAATGGCAAATGATCCTCCCATCCACCTTTGAAGTCTAGCATGCATGCCCTCAACATGTCCTCCAACGTTTGTATTGTTCTTTCCGATTGTCCATCGGTCTGTGGATGGAATGCTGTGCTAATAAGTAGATCGGTTCCCATGGCCGACTGCATGCTCTGCCATACCCTGCCGGTGAATCGGCCATCTCTATCAGACACTATAGTCTGTGGAATACCATGTAATCTGATGATATCTTTGATATATCTCCGACCCAATGTCTCTGATGAATCCGTCATCTTGATAGGAATAAAATGCGCGGACTTGGTCAATCGGTCTACCACAACCCATATAGCGTCATTGCCCTTCGAGGACCTCGGCAACCCCGTCACAAAGTCCATGGAAATGTGCTCCCATTTCCATTCCGGCACTGCTAAGGGTTTGAGTAACCCTGGTGGCTTCTGATGTTCCGTCTTAACCTGCTGACAAGTTAAACAATGAGCCACATAGTCTGCAACATCCTTCTTGAGTCCATGCCACCAATAATGTCTTTTTAAATCATGATACATTTTTGTGCTACCCGGATGAATGGACAACTTGCTCTGATGTGCCTCTATCAATAATTCTTTTCTGCAGCTTCTTGGCACATATATTCTACCCCGGAACATAAGACCCTGTCCTGGTCGTAATTCCCAATCCGGTACAACCTCGCCATTAGACATCTTGGCCCATGTCTCTGCCATTTCTGGATCTGTTCGTTGTTCCTGTTCAATCTTTGTAACCATGTTGGATCGTATGATCAAATTGTACATACTCCCATGGTTTGTGATATATAGATTAAACTCACGAATGGAATTCAACATCTCCCATTCAGTCCTGATCAAACATGCCACTGATGCATGAGACATGCGGCTGAGAGCATCCGCCACTTTGTTGGCCTTTCCCGGATGATATCGGAGCGCAAATTCATAATCCGCCAGATATTCCATCCATCTGCGCTGCCTCAGGTTGAGCTCTTTCTGATCAAATAAATACTTCAAGCTCTTGTGATCTGAAAATACTTCAAACTTCTCCCCATATAGATAGTGTCTCCAGCTTTTGAGAGCAAAGACCACCGCAGCTAATTCCAGATCATGTGTGGGGTAGAGGCGTTCATGTATCTTTAGTTGTCTTGAACCATATGCCACCACCCGATTACGTTGCATGAGTGAACATCCCAGTCCCTCTCCTGATGCATCACATTGTACTTCATAACCTTTGCCTCTTTCCGGCAAAACTAGAATAGGAGCAGTTGTAAGTCTCTCTTTCAGCTCCTCAAATCTCTGATTGCACAACTCTGACCATTCATATTTGACTCCTTTCTGTGTGAGTCGAGTCAATGGGGATGCAATTTTGGAGAAGTCCATGATAAACTTCCTATAATATCCAGCCAAACCCAGAAAACTACAGATTTCGGTGACATTCTTTGGTGCTTTCCACTCACTTACTGCTGCCACCTTAGCCGGATCAACGGCTATACCATCTGCTGTTATAACATGCCCTAAGAATTTGACCTCAGGTAGCCAAAATTCGCATTTGCTTGCTTTGGCATACAGCTGGTTCTGTCTCAAGGTGTTCAATACTATTCGAAGATGCTCAGCATGATCCTCCTGACTCTTGGAATAGATCAGGATATCGTCAATGAACACTATAACAAACCGATCCAAATATGGACGGAATATTCTGTTCATTAAGTCCATGAACACAGCCGGTGCGTTGGTAAGCCCAAATGGCATGACTACAAATTCAAATAGTCCATACCGTGTTCTGAAAGCTGTTTTCTCGATATCTTCCTCTTTGACCCGGATTTGATGATAACCGGACATCAGATCAATCTTGGAAAAATGACTGGATCCCCTCAACTGATCGAATAAATCATCGATCCTGGGTAGAGGATACTTGTTCCGGACAGTTAGCTGATTTAACTTCCGGTAGTCTACACACATTCTAAGTGAACCATCCTTCTTTTTCACGAACAACACTGGAGCTCCCCATGACGATGTGCTGTTCCGAATGCAACCCAGTCTGAGTAATTCATCAAGCTGCTTCTTCAACTCGGACATTTCTGCTGGTGCCATTCGATAATGGGGTAGAGACACTGGTGAGGTACCAGGATATAGCTTGATCTCAAAATTGAGCTCCCTCATGGGCGGTATACTAGGAAGTTCTTTTGGAAAGACATCAACAAATTCTTTCACAATTGCTGGAAGTTCAGTGACTGGTGCTTTGTTGATGACAATATTGTTCAATACCAAGTGATGCAACCCTTCCTGCAATCTGCTTTGCTTGTCGGCACGAACTATATACTGTCTTCCCTCGGGTGACCAAAATGTCACTCTTCGGCGATAACAATCAATATTGGCTTCATAACTAGCCAACCAGTCCATGCCAAATATAATATCGTACTCAGTCATGTCGAGTACCAAATAATTGAACTCAAATCTGAGTCCAGCGAGTTCTGTATCTATGGCCGTGCATATGAGTCCCAAAGACGTGTCTCCGACAGGGGATACTACTGTGAGTGTGGTGGACAGCTTTTGTACTAGTGTTCCAGTAGCAGTTATAAAGGATGCAGATATAAAAGAGTGCGATGCTCCAGAATCAAACAATGCATAAGCATAAGAACTATTGACAACGGCCATACCTTGAATCACAGAATGATCCACATCCTCAGGAGGTTCCAGAGCAAATAGTCGTCCAGATCCGGTAGGAGTAGGCGCCCGTCCCGCCTGATTATATGTCCTGCCTCCTCGGGAGTTAGCTGGCCTAGCTGGTGGACGGAAAGATCCTCGGGAATATGAGAGCCTATTGAGCTTTGGACAGTCTCTCTTGAAGTGACCCGGCTGATTACAATGGAAACAGTTGTTCACCCCTTTGAATGACTGGGTGACTGATGCAGATGGGGAGGGCTGGTTGGGACGAAAGCTCCCCGCGGACCCAGTAGATGGTGAGGGTCTACTGAAGTTCGGACGGAACCTCTTGTTGGGCTGAAACCCACCCCTCCCACTTGGAGCTCGACGGTTGTCAAACCGTACTATTGCATTCAACTCCTGTTCTGCTATTGTGGCCTTGCTGACCACCTCAGCCAATGTGGTGCACTTAAATATGGTCACTTTGGCTATGATGTTTGGCCGTAGACCCCTCTCAAACTTCCTTGCCTTGCGTAGTTCTGTGTCCACCATATAGAATGCATAAATGGATAAACTGAGAAATTCACGGTGATACTCTGCCACCGTCATAGAGCCCTGTACCAAGGACAGAAAAAGTTCCGTCTGTCGCTCCTTCTCTTCCTCCGGAAAGTAATGTTCCAGAAAGGTTGCTGAAAACTCATTCCATGTCATGGCCGTCCTCTCCCTAGCTGGTATGAGTTCCCTCTGCTTCTCCACCACCTCCCACCATTTACCGGCATCTTCTATCAATTGTGATGTAGCCAGTAAAATCCTGTCAGCATGACTCGAGATCTTAAGTAACTTTAAGATCTGAGTGATCTTCTTTAGCCAGTGCTCGGCTCCGACAGCCCCTTCCTTCCCTTTGAAGTAAGGAGGACGCTGTTGTTGAAATTCTCGTGCCATACTCCGGTCACTGGCATCCCTGGAACTTTCACTCCCATTCATATGTTGCTGGAGTACTGAGGTTACCACTGCTTGGACTAATCCCTGAAGCTCAGGCGGCACATGTGGTATATGTACACCACTGTTACCTTCTCCCTCTTTCTGTGATGCATTCTCACTCCCCTTTTCTTCCCTCCATGAGTGCTGTGATTCTTCCCCATTGTGAGACTTTTCATGAACAGGTTGCTCCTCATCAGGTTGGGTTACCTCTTTCTCATGTATAGACGGCTCCTTCTCATGCACAGATTTTTCGTGTTGTGGTAACACTTTTTCATGTTGCGTGATTTGCAACACTTTTTCCTTCCCTTTTTGATTCTGAGGGATCCTTCTCTTTGGAGCCATTTCCCTAAGTCATAAAAACATTATTGACTTAGTTTCCTCGTACAGTTTGTATTTTTCACAATTTTGGGGAGATTTCCAAATAAGCAAACTTGATTTTCTATTTGTTTTTGAGGGGAGAGTCTCTAAATTCCCTATGTTTGTTTTTCTTTTCTCAATTGGGGAGTATTGGGGAATGTATATCCTATTTTTGCTACGTTTGATAGATGAATTATAATAATGTACTTTTGCTATCTTTCACTGTTGTTCTCAGTTTGATTTGTTCAGTCTGAGTCCACGAAGTAAATTAATCCGGCCCCCAGTCAGCGGACTCCGAAGAGTCGGTCAGTTGGGATTCTTATCCGTCAGTGAGACATGAAACCGTCTTAATCTTACTTCGGAAGATTCAACTTCCCGTTTCGCTCTGATACCAACTGTAACACCCCGCCCGTTTCACTGTTAAAATTTCAGAGTTTATTTTTTTTTTAAAATAATAATAATCAATAAGTGATCGGGGCGGAGTGTCACGACGCGAGTTAAGTTCGGATCTATAAATCCGACCCTTAACTGGCCAAGCCCATGTGCGTATGAACTAAGTTCATAAAACTGATCCGCACATGGTACATATTTATCTAGCGGAATTAACTTAGCCTAGATCTAACTGAGGTTATAATAGAACCTATGATTAATCCAATTTCCATTTTTAGATAGCAAAGTACCTTATTTATTTTCCAAAAGTATTATATGACCTTAGTCTACTATTCATTCCAAACCATTCAAATAAATCCAACCATAGCATCTACTTAACTACTTATTACATGCCAACATCTAATTTAACAAATTACATTGTTCCAAATAAATCAACTAATAAGTCCATAAATAATCCATGCATAGTCCATTGCAATCATTCAAATCGCCCAAGTTTTCGTACTTGGTCCTCTTCTCCAACCACGTTCTTTCCTTTCCCTGCATCATCCACTAAAGGTATAGATAGGGCGTTAGATCAACGCGCCCAGTAGTGTTTCCGAATAGGGCTACCACATGGTTAGTCAAAATCATGCAAATAGAATAATAGTTATTCATGTGTGACAAATTCTATAAAAATATGCTATGTATGAAATGAACATGTAATGAGTCCCACCCATCACCATTCAACATAGCCATCACTTGACGGGATTCTCATCGTCAAGTTAACCCACAGTGGTCTTTCGGACGCCCCGACGGAGTGTGGCCTCCGGATTCCTCCTGATGGGATTCTCATCATCAGGGTACCCCACAATGGTCTTTCGGACGCCCCGACGGAGTGTGGCCTCCGGTTACTTCCCCATCATCCCATGCTATGCATGAGATGTCTATGCAACATGCCATTTGTAAATATAACATATGATTCAAATAACTTATTCAAATAAACATAAAACAGCGAATAAGTTGTGTGGTTACAACAAGGTAGGAAACCTACAATATTTTACTTTGTTCGACCCTTCCTTTGGACCGTCTTTCGATCACAACTTTGTACACCGTTCTAGAAATCCGAATACCCTATATACATGGCAGCAAGTTAATCATTTGACCATTATAATTTGACTTGAATCACAAAAATCCACTTTGTGGGGTTCGGCCATACCCCATGGCCGAACCTCACACATGTAAACTTGATAAATCTTTTATTTACTTAATACCATCTAAGTATCCCAAACTTTTCAAATGATACTTGGTAGGGTTCGGCCATACTACATGGCCGAATCTTACTACCTTAGGTTTTGGGCTCATAAGTCCATTCTTTTGATCTTTTCATCTTTTCACCCTTATTTACCATAATGCCATTATACTATCCTTTGCCTAATTTTTTTCCTTAGACAACAAAGTCCATCACATGACAATTGGTGGGGTTTGGCCACCTAACATGGCCGAACCTCACCCTAAAGATTTTAATCCTATTTTCCATCATCACCTAAATCCATAATTGATGTAATTTCCATCTTTTTGAAAGCCAACCAAACAACCAAATACTTACATGGGGTTCGGCCATCCAAGGTGGCCGAACCCTATGTCCATGTTTTGTTCTTCTAAAACATGTTTTTGGTGTTATTAACACATACAATATCAATATAATATTGCTGCCATTATACCTCTTAAACACCATCTAAATCAGTTCATCTACTTGTCCCAAATGACCATATTATTTCATGAAATTCGGCAATCCAAAATGGCCGATCCAAATGATCCATTTCATCAGTTTTGGACCTCTGTTTTAAACCATATTAACTTCAGTCCTTTGTCATACAGATCCATGCTTTTAACCCTTTTCAAAGCATGTATTTGAATCTTAAATAATAACCCAAAACAGTCCACATACTTCATGGCTTATATGTTTCAAATACATCACAACCATGTCATTATTTGCATGGGGTTCGGCCCTCCATGGTGGCCGAACCCTATGTCCTTTGTTTTTTTTTTTGAGTTTCTTAATCATTCCTCTATGTCCAAAATAACTTCCTTATTTATGTTTTAACCTCTTTAAAATACACACTTAAAATCATCTAAAAACAGTCCATGGGGTTCGGCCATACACATGGCCGAACCCTATGGTTCTCTTAATGGAAATCCACCCATATTTATCTATGAAATTAATCAGCAAATTAACATAAGATAAACATGGTTCAGTCATGTCATATCCACTCCAAAACAGCAAGCTTAAATCCATATAAAAAATCTTTTAAAATCCTCACTCCAAAATATGGATTTTGACTTTCAAATACCATAGAATCCACCAAGTTTTTCCATGGGGTTCGGCCATCCAATGGAGCCGAACCCTATGGTCCATATTTTATCATTTTAAACATCATAATTCTAAATCTGAACCATTGATGGATCTGGCCATACAATGGCCAAATCTCATTTTCTTATCCAATCTTTTAAACAAGGGTTCAAAATGCACTTACTAATACCGCGTCTCCTTCGGTTCTTTTGACTCCTTCTTTGACCCTTTATCTCCTTGACTTCTCCTTCTCTCTTACTGTTCTTTGGGCTGAGACTGATCTTGATGCAAGCTCCTTGAGATAATTCAGCCAGGTGACAAGGACTTAAGAGGGAGAGAAAGAGAGAAAGGGAACTTTGGTCTTGAATAAAATTGCTATCCTTGTTGCCAAAAATCCTTTTGCTGATTTTTGTCTAGATGAAAGTATTACCCAAAACTAATTGAAAAATAAACAACCAGCTGCTGCTCTTGGTTTAGAAAGATAGAGAACGTCTATGAGTGATAGAGGGATAGAGAGATAGAGAGAGTAACAATGACAATCCTTTGCTTGACCAAAAACAGCCCCAAGGTTAATCCTTGTGTAACTCCCTCTCTTCAATCAAGGTTCTTTATGTTACTTGGGGGTTTCATCTATGAAATGAAACACCCCAAGCAGCCAACGTCCCTTGCAGTTGGACTAGTGTAATCCCCCCTTTTCTTAGGTTCTCACATGGGAGTTTCATATTGAAATGTAACTCCCATGTGCTGCACCATTCTCCATTGTTTGCCTCTAAGTTTTGGCCTATGTAACAGCCATCATTCCTATGTGTAACTCCACAAACAGCAGCTCCATTCAGCCCTCATCAACGTCCCATGTGGGAGTTCTATCATGGGAATAAAACTCCCCTCCTCCAAGTGTGAACACACTTTGTAACCCCCATTGGTCTAATATCTAATTTGAATTTGGAATGCCATAGAATGCCATAATCTATTGTGTGTAACTCCTCCAATAAGCTACCCATTTTATTCTCCAACCTTGGAGTTACATGCATGAACCATTACTCCATGCATTGGCTGTCTTTTGAAGACCCAAGCAAGGCATACACCCTATACTATCTTCAATGTGCACAATGATTTGAAAACTCAATTCTCACCCATGTAACTCCATGTAACGTCATTTCCATTCTTAACTTGGGTGGGAGTTACATGCATATAAGTTTCCCATGCAGCCAACGTTTTTAGTGTTTGAATTTGAATCAGCCTACAATCCTTCTATCTCTACATCTTACTCATTTAAAAATATATATTCATTAAACTCATTTAATCAACTCACCCAACCTAACTCATTCATTTAATTTAACTTAACTAATAAATTCAACTCAACTAAACCCATCATTCATTTCAACTCAAACCAAACTCAACAAATTAATATACTTAAATTAACTAAGCTTGAACTCAATCCATGGTTAATCATGCCATTCACACGACCCATTGGGTCCCATCTAGCCATTTTGACCCATTTATCCAAATTTGACCCAAATATGATTCTTGACCGTTTAAATTTATCTTACCCATTTATTTGTTTTGTAAACCAACTATCATCCTTTGGGTCTTGATTGAGCCATTGACCCATTTAAATTCAAATCAATTTTTATCACAATGGCAATTCCGTAAATATGAATATTTTCATATAAACTGATAACTTTGAAATTCCAGGGTGTTACATGAACAACAAATGATAGGAATTTAGAGATCCCCCCCCTGAAACAAAGGAAAAACAAGTGTGCTTATTTGTCAACTTCCCCAAACGAAATACATTGTATTATGCATAAGAAATTTCCCCAAAACTAAGTATGATTATTTGGTGATTTCCCCCAAAATGAGAAAACAAATCTAGTTTTCCCCGATTGATGGAACAGTGATGAATTTATCAGATGTAGGAAAATTTCCCCGATCTCACCAAATGGAACAAGCATTGATACTTAGGAAATTTATTCTCAAAAACTAAGTGTGCTAATTTGGAAATTTTCCCCCAAAATACATTGTGGTATACATAAGAAATTCCCCAAAGTCTAGATTGGTTTTATTGGTAATTGTTGTTGATGATTTTTGAGTTCTATTTATATTCTATGATACAGATATGTCAAGTGACGGGGAGTATACGGAATTATGGGATAAGAGAACTCCTAGTTGTCCCATACATTTGGTGTCTGCTTCTAGTATAGCAGTTAGCCTGGACTTTCAAGAGGGACCTCCCGAGGAAGATGAAGAGGATTTTGCATCTCTTCCTGAAGAGAATGTGGAAGACTTTCCAATGGTAAGAGAGTCGGTAGGGGAAGTAGAACCCGATTATATGCGCGAGTTGTGCAATCAGGTTGGGTACAACTGCATATACTGCCCCTACCCTTTTGAAGTGGTATGCCCGGTTTGTGGACTACATGGACACGGGAAAGAAAGGATTAACTGTCCTTATATTGGAAGATAATTAATGATTTTGGGGTCTTAAATGAAGGAAATAGGTGTGATATTAAATTGCACAAGCGTACTTGTATTGTGAGTGCATGTGAATATACTTGTGTTGAATTCTTATTGTTGAGTGTATGAGGTGATGAAATGAGGAAAAACTAATAGTTATGGTCATACTAATTAAGTGAGGAAAGAGTATGTAAAAATGTACAATGATGAACTACATGCATCAAATGAGGATAAGAGGCATGAACTTTTGATGTGGGGTATATGTTGCATGTGCTTATGAGTGAGAGAAATGTGAATAAAAAGGGTGGGGAGTATTTGATAATGTGATATATGGGTATACTTGGGGGATGGTACAATGATTTTTAGAAATGGCTTTTATATTGGTGATGACCCATGGCTTGATAATTTGTCATGACCCAAATGAAGAGATTTATGTTATGACATATAATAGGTGATGATGTAAACACTTTGTGAGGGGGTATAAGAGGTTCTCATATGAACAAAGTGCCATTTGGGAGATGTTGGATAAACAATGTACTTGAAAGAGACCGGAATGCATGGGTTAACTTGCCACATGAAACTCGTAAGAGGATGACATTATGAGGAGAATGTGAAGGGTCTAGCTTGCAAAGACTAATATGTTGTATGAAAATCTTGTATGTATAATGTAATTGCATTCTCCCAATGTGTAATGTAGATTATGAACGAGTGATGATAGGCCTTGAAATGGTTATGGCCTTAAAAGGCATGAATGAATGATGGACCATGAATTTATGAAAATATTTTATTTAGTGATTGCATAAGGATTCCCTATGATGTTACTAAATTGTGAATTATCAATCATTCAATGAGTTTATATGATATTGCTTTGATAATTGATTCTATGCAATGAATAGTTATTGAGGAACAAGGATGTGTTATAGATTATGTATATGATGATGAGTTGATAAAGTGTTGTGAATTGTGAATATGTAGTATGCATGAAGAGGCGGTGATATGCCAATGCGTTTGGTTGGAAACCTAAGTGGGGCTGATGACTAATTCTAAAGATTAGGAGTTTGTAGATAGTCATGGATTGGTGCCAGATATTAGCATTATGATAGACATTTGATTTCGTAGTTGACACATGGGTCGTATGTTAGACCTGTTAGCCCTATGATAGACAGAATAATCCTACGAAGGAATTAGTTATGCCCATGAATGGATTATACCCATAGGAGGGTTATATTCATGGATGGTTACTAACCATGGATGAGGGTTCCCATGGTGGTTTGGATTGATGCCGGGTATTGGTATCGTGGAGGTTATGAACAAAAGGGTTAGTCACATAGTGACTTATGTGCAAATGAAGAGGTGCTAAGTTTTGGAGAGGTAGTTAATGGAAAGATAAGAGTCTAGTGAAACTCGAATGGGAAGTTATGGGCGACTGCAGAGTTAGTCTGGCTAGCTGACTCTGTAGTTAGCCGATGGAGTTCCAGGAGAGTGCAGCTAGAAACCTAGTTGAAATGGAATCAGCAAAGGACTTGAGCATAGGCTCGTACTGGCAGGCTACCTCACACAGAGAATAGACGAAAGAACGTGTTGGATGAATATGTATGGGAAATGTTTTGGTAGCGGGTAAAAGTGAAATAGAATACGTTAATGTACATAAGAACGCAAATGGATTCATGAGAAAAAGGAGATAACATGCGATAGAGTAAATTCCGCAAGAATGAAACTCGTAGGTTGATATGAGTGGTGTTGATGTAATTAAGAGATACTTGACACGATTGAACGGGAACAGCGAATAGACCCAGAAATGGAGGAGATATGGACTAAGATGTCTACCGGTGAGGTGGTACCGGAATAGGAGTTACGACCGGGACAAGGTCTTTTATTCGGAGGTAGGACATATGTGCCTGAGAGTTGCAGAAGAGAGTTATTGGTTGAGGCACGCCAAACCAAGCTCTTTATCCGTCCGGGCAACACCAAAATGTATCATGACTTTAAGAGGCACTAATGGTTGCATGGACTCAAGAGAAATGTGGCAGAGTTTGTTACTCGCTGCATTAACTTGTCAGCAGGTTAAGGTGGGGCATCAGGAGCCACCAGGGTTACTCAAACCCTTACCAGTGCCGGAGTGGAGATGGGAACATGTAGTTATGGACTTTGTAACAGGGCTACTAAGGTCATCAAGGGGCAACGATACAATATGGGTCGGCGGTACATCCGAAATATTATCAAACTACATGGTGTACCCCAGACTATTGTGTCTGACAGAGATGGCCGATTCACTAGTAGAGTATGCGCAGAGCATGCAGTCGACTATGGGGACCGACGTGTTGATTAGCACAGCATTCCACCCACAGACTGAACAGTCGGAGAGGACAATACGGATATTGGAGGATATACTGAGAGCGTGTATACTGGATTTCAAGGGTAGATGGGAGGATCATTTGCCATTGGTGGAGTTCTCCTACAATAGCAGTTACCAGGCAAGTCTCTAGATGGCTCCATTTGAGGCCTTATATGGTAGGCCATGTAGATCGCCAGTGTGTTGGACAGAAACCGGTGAGCCTGCGCTGATTGGACCGGAGTTGGTTGCGGAGACTACAGCGCAGATCAAGGTGGTATGGGAATGACATGACAATGAGGAAACTACCTGAGAACTGGGGACAGAGATGAGTGCCGCTCATCCGGAGCTCTTTGTATAAGATTATTTGAACCCCTACTTCGCTCGAATTTTCGGCGAAAATTTTAAAAGAGGATTGTATTGTAGTGGTCCGAAATTTTTAAATCAATAAATAGGTGGTTGTTATTTATTTTAATGGTGGAAATGGGAAATTTGATGGAATAAATGGTAAATGGACCAAAATTTGGACAAAGGCCCAACTCGGGCCCAATGGATTATGGATTGGATTTAAATTCATTTAAGGGGTCAATGATGGTCAATTGGGCCAAGGATGGTCAAATTGGGCCCAATACCCACTTGGGACCCAATGGATTAAGATAATGTAAGCCCTAAGATAAATGAGTATGGATAAATGTAATTGGGCCATGGGCCCAATGAGGATCTAATTGGTTGGAATGGACTTAGTTAAAGCTAAATCACCTAAGTTGGTGATGGAATTAGGCCAAGGTGATGTGGCCAATTGGGACCCACCTCCACCTCACCAAGTGAGGTGGCGTGTGGACCAAAAGTTGGTGGGGCCAGCCACCATGGTTGACTTGGTCAACCATGGGTGGATACATGGAGGGAATTTAAGGAAAGGTAATTAGATTAAATAAGAAATAATTAACCTAGGCTAAGGATTTAATTAATCACAATAGTTAAGTTGGTCAAATAAGTCAAATGGTGGTTTTTTAACAAACACAAACAACCCAGAGAAACACACCAACATTGGCTTGGTGGTGGTTATCCCAACCACCACCATAAAGCAAGAAAAATGATCCATGTGTTAGCCCTACTCGGAGTCCTACTGGGCGCGTTGTCTAACGCCCTACTTCTACCCTAGCTGATGACGCTGGAGGTGGCGAAGCGGAAGGACGAGACGGGAGCCAAGCTGAGGAGCTTGGAAAGGCGTGCTAGATAGTTTACTAATGTTATTTTGGATAATGTAATTTGAAATAGTTTAGCTTGTCGGAAATGTAATATTTTTAGACTTATTGCTATGTTTTGAATTTTGTGGTAGACGTATGATGTTATGGCAATTTGGTAATTAAATGATGAAATCTTCCCTGCTATCTAGAAAAATTGGTAGGATGGTATCTAATTGTCATTCCGCATTTAATGTATTATTCCTTGAGCTTACTTCTACGGGTGAACCATTCTCCGTGGACTCCGTTCCACGCACCCGTAGGGTTGGCCAGTTAAAGGCCGAGCTTTAGAAGCTCGGACTTAACTCGCGTCGTGATGTCCACGCCCTTTGTCATTTCTTACAAAAAAAAAAATAGACTCTGATTTCGGTGAAAAGGGGCGGGCGTTACATTATTTTTCAAGGGTTAATCCATATGCACGTTGGATATTATGTAGGCTTTATTCCATGCATGAAACCCCCCACATGGGGTATTGGTGAGAATCAATGGAGGTGGAGTTACATAAGGGTTATGGCATTTCAAATTCAAAAGATATAGGCTACAACGTTGGGGCTCATGGGTGTTTCACATTTTTGGATGAAACTTCTAGATGGGAAATGAATGGGATTTGAGGAGGTTACTCAAAGACAATGGTCATGAGAGACGTTGGGACCATAGGGAGGTTTCATCTCATGATGAAACCCCCAAGTAACATAAGGTTTTGGGTTAAGGCAATGGGAGTTACACAAGGTTAATCTTGGGTTGGTTTTGGTTAAGCAAAGGGTTCTCATTTTACTCTCTCTATCTCTCTCTATCTCTCTCTTCCTTGGACTGTTATCATCTCTCTAAGATCAAGAACAGCAGCTGGTTACTGATATGAAATCAGTCCTTGATTGATTTATTTCACCAAGACAAAAGTATACATTGAGCAAAGGAGTTGGCATCAAGGTTTCCCATCAAAGCCAAAATTCTTTCTCTCTCTCTCTCTCTCTCAATCCTTGTCATCTGGTTGAATTATCTCAAGGAGCTTGTAACAAGATTAGTCTCAGTCCAAAGAACAGTAAGAGAGAAGGAGAGGTCAAGGAAATAAAGGGTTAAAGAAGGAGTCAAAAGAACCGAAGGAGACGCGGTATTAGTAAGTGCATTTTGAACCCTTGCTTAATAAATTGGTTAAGAAAATGAGATCTGGCCATGGTATGGTCAGATCCATCAATGGTTTAGATCTAGGATTATGATGTTTAAAATGATAAAATATGGACCATAGGGTTTGGCCCCATTGGATGGCCGAACCCTATGGAAAAGATTGGGTGTTTTTGATGTTTTTGAAACATAGAAACTATGAATTTTGTGGACTGTTTTTAATGTTTCTTTAAGACTCAAATGCATGTTTTAAAGAGGGTTAAAAATATGGATTGAATGACATAAGGACTGAAGGTATCATGGGTCTAAATCATAGAATTAAATTGAGGAAATGGACCATTGGGATCGGCCATCTTGAATGGCCGAATTCCATGAAGTATTATGGTTATTTGCATTGAGTTTTACAAAATGGAAATCATACAAAGTGATGAACTTATTGGATGGTTTTGAAGGGTAAAAACATGGTAACATTATACAGTTACCATATGTCTAAATGAGACCTAAAAACATGTTTAAGAGAACCAAAACATGGACATAGGGTTCGGCCACCTTGGATGGCCGAACCCCATGTAAGTAATTAACTGTTTGGTTTGGCTTTCAAGAAGATGGAAATCATATCAATTATGGACTTAGTATTAAGGTGATTAAACATGAAGGATGATGGAACATAGGATTAAAATCTATAGGGTGAGGTTCGGCCATGTTGTGTGGCCGAACCCCACCAATTGTCATTTGATGAATTTGATGATTTGTTCATGATGAATTTGGTCAAATAAAATATATGAATAAAGGGTTTAAATGACCAAAGTAACATGGCCGAACCCCACTAAGGTGGTTTGGTGATGGACTTTATTTTCTAAGGAAAAATAAAGCAAAGGGTAGTATAGTGGCATTATTGTAAATATGGATGAAAAGATGAAATGATCAAAAGAATGGACATATGAGCCAAAACCCAAGGTGGTAAGGTTCGGCCATGTAGTATGGCCGAAACCTACCAAGGTTTATTTGGAGGATTTGGTTGTTTGAATGTTTATGGAGTAAAATAAAAGATATCAAAGTTTTAAATGGGTGAGGTTCGGCCATGGGTATGGTCGAACCCCACAAAGTGGACTTTTGGGATTTAGATCAAATTAGAATCATATGGTCAAATGATTAACTTGCTGCTATGTACATAGGGTATTTGGATTTCTAGAACGGTGTACAAGATGTGATCGGAAGACGGCTCAAAGGAAGGGTCAAACAAAGTAATCTAGAGTAGGTTTCCTACCTTGTTGTAACCACATATCTTATTTGTTGTTTTATGTTTATTTGAATAAGTTGTTTGAATGAAATATTATATTTACAAATGGCATGTTTGCATAGACATTTCATGCATGACATGGGATGATGGTGTTGTAACCGGAGGCCACACTCCGTCGGGGCGTCCGAAAGACCATTGTGGGGTACCTTGATGATGAGAATCCCATCAAGAGGAATCCGGAGGCCACACTCCATCGGGGCGTCCGAAAGACCACTGTGGGATACCTTGACGAAAAGAATCCCATCAAGAGGAGGCTATGTAGAATGGTGATGGGTGGGACTCATTACATGTCCATTTCATACTTAGCATGTTTTTTATGGAATTTTGTCACACATGTATTATTATTATACTATTTGCATGTTTTTGACTAACCATGTGGTAGCCCTATTCGGAAACACTACTGGGCGCGTTGATCTAACGCCCTATCTATATCCTTAGTGGATGACGCAGGAAAGTCAAAGATTGAGGATCGAGAAGGGGATCAAGCAAGGAAACTTGGGCGGTTTGAATGATTGGAATGGACTATGAATGGACTATTTATGGACTTGTTATTTGATATACTTGGACAATGTAATTTGGTAATTAGATGTTGGCATGTAATAAGTAGTTAAGTAGATGCTATGGTTTGATTTATTTGGATGGTTTGGAATGAATGGTAGACTAAGGTTATATAATAATTTTGGAGAATAAGTTATGTACTTTGCTATCTAAAAATGGAAAATTGGATTAGTCATAGGATCTATTATAACCCCAGTTATATTAAGACTAAGTTAATTCCGCAAGTTGTATTTGTGCCATGTGTGGATAAGTTTATGGACTTAGTTCATACGCACATGGGCTTGGCCAGTTAAAGGTCGGATTTAGAAATTCGAACTTAACTCACATCGTGACACTCCTCCCCGATCACTTGGTTGATTATTATATTTTAAAAAAAAAAAATAAACTCTGAAAATTAGAGTGAAAAGGGCGGGGTGTTACAGGTTTAAATTAAGAAATGGAGTTGACTCAAGTGCATTAAATGAGTGTCATTTAATGTGGTGAGTTGGGCTTATGAGCTAGTTGAGTTGAAATGGAAATCAAAGGGGTCTTATTGAGTCAAAGGGAAGATGAGGAGTTGCCATAACCTTAAACACCATCAAGTGAAGTCCCACACGTTGGTGGGTTGGAATTAAATTTTGGTGCATGGAAACCAATGGAATGAGATAAAAATCTCATGGGAATATGGAGGGGTTTCCATCTCATATGGAAACCCAAGCCTCCAACGTTGGGATGCCAATGGGTGCATTGGTTGGCAGCAATTGTCTCATTGGTTTAAACAAGAATTGATGGGGATTAATGAGAAGAAGTGGGGTTGATTAACAAAAGGCATACACCACCATACTTGGCCGATTTTCATCCCAAGGAAACCTTAGAATTCTTATCTTTCTCCCTCTCTCAAGAACAACCCTCCTTGGCCGAACCAGCTAGTGGTGTCTTCACCAATTGATCAAGCATACATCCAGCTAGGGACTAAGGAAGAAGAAAGGAAACAAAAGGGAAGGAAGTAAAGATCAAAGGCAAGAGAGAAACAAAGGAATTTGGTAAGTATTTCCATTGATTTTTGTTTAATAAGATGGGACAAATAGAACATGTTTTGGGCCATGGGTATGGCCGAATGCATCAAGGTTTAAACCTTGGGTAATGGTGGTTTAAAAATGATAAAATGGATCATTGGGTTCGGCCACCTTGGATGGCTGAACCCCATGAAATTATTTGGTTAGATTGATGGTTTTGAAGGCTAAAAACCATGCAAAAAAAAAAACCATGGAGATTGTACTGTTTTAATGGACATAAGATGTAAGCTAAAAAGGTCCAAATCATGGGCATAGGGTTCGGCCACCTTGGATGGCCGAACCCCATGAATGTGTTTGATATTTTGGTATGGTTTTTGGAGAGATAAAAACCATACCAATGGTGGAGAGTTGTTATGTTGTTAAATGGAGTTAAGGTGTTTAAAAATGAGGATAAAGTGTATATATTGGGTCGGCCAATATATGTAACGCCCGCCCCTTTTCACCGAAATCAGAGTCTATTTTTTTTTTTTAAATAAAGAGTGACGAAGGGCGCGGACGTCGTGACGCGAGTTAAGTCTGAGCTTCTAAAGCCCGGTCCTTAATTGGCCAACCCTACATGTGCACGGAGCTAAGTCCACGAGGAACGGTTCACACGTAGACGTAACCTTTTGGAATATTATACTAACTGTGGAAATTATAATAGAGTCTAACCTACAATTTTAGATAGCAGGAAAGATACATCATTAAATTACTAAAATACCTCAAAATCACAATGTCTAAAATAGAATCCAAAATATAGTAAGAAATCTAAAACTATTACAATCCGACAAGTTAAGCTACTCAAATTACATTTTTTCCAAAATAAACTAAGTAAACTAAGTAGCTCGCTTCCCCATGCTCCTAAACTTGGCTCCCGTCTCGTCCTTCGTTTCCGCCATCTCCTGTGTCATTAGCTAGGGTAGAAGTAGGGCGTTAGACAACGCACCCAGTAGGACTCCGAGTAGGGCTAAAACATGGATTAGTGATAACATGCGCAATAGGTAATAATATAATCAAAACCATAAAAATGAATGTCATGCCATGGGTGTCCTATGTCATGAGTCCCACCCATCATCTATACCATCATACTGCCATATCCCCCTTGACGGAAAAACCTCGTCAAAATATAAACAATCACAAATCATCCCCCTTGACGGCAAAACCTCGTCAGATATAAACAGTCACACATCATCCCCCTTGACGACAAAACCTCGTCAAGATATAAACAATCACACCTCATCCCCCTTGATGGCAAAACCTCGTCAAGATATAAACAATCACAACTCATCCCCCTTGATGGCAAAACCTCATCAAGATATAAACAATCACAAATCATCCCCTTTGATGGCAAAACCTCGTCAAGATATAAACAATCACAAATCATCCCCCTTGACGGCAAAACCTCGTCAAGGTGTCCCCATGTTTGCTTCTCGGTCGCCCCGACGGAGCATGGAGTCCGGTTATAGCATATCAAGCTATCCCCATGTTTGCTTCTAGGTCGCCCCGACGGAGCATGGACTCCGGTTTCATTTCATCCTTCCCATGCCATATTCCTCCCATGTCATGCATGAGATGTAGATGCCATATGCCATGTAATATATATGATAGCACAAACCATGGCATTTAAAATCCCATCAGTAAAACATATAATTTGATTATCAAAAATAGATCAAACAAAGCATCAATATACACATCATAGCCTTAAAACCCATCTTAAAACAATCATATGCTGACCAAAATAAATCAAGGAAAAACCCATACATGACACATAATCCATGGCTTACAAAAAAGTAGGAATCCTACCGAATACCGACTAGTGTCCTTTTTCATTTTCGTCCGATAATCCGGTCACCGATACGCGCACTTCTTGCGACGTCCGATACCTTATTACATATGAATAATCAGTCCCTGTTTTTAACCATTATTAAGTCCCTAACTCATGCCTTAGTGGGGTTCGGCCATACACCATGGCCGAACCTCACTATGTAGTTTTGTGGGTCCCGTTTAATCCATTAAACCTTTTAATCCTATGAGTCTTAAAAATCAGCCACCCTAGGCTTTGTTAATCACATACTTAAGGTTACCATAATTGCACTTAAGTCCATGATCATTTCCCATGGAGTTCTTGAATTTGGCCATTATTTACGATTTTTCCACTACTCCTTCCCATGATTAATTACTCATTTACCCATGCACACTTAAGTCTAAAATTGATCCATAACTTAGATCCATTAGTGACCCACCAACCATAACATGGACACATTAAGATCAGTCCTTAATTTAATCTAAACCCCATTAATTTTAAACACATGCACATACCTTAATTCTTGGCCCAAAATGACTCTCAAATGAGTCATGGGTTCGGCCATACACCATGGCCGAACCCATGATGTCTTCTCTCTTTTTCTGTGGGTCTATTTCACCATATTTAGATCCATAACAAGTCCTCCCATGAGGAGGTTTAAATCACACTTTTAAATCATCATCCTTAACTACATTGAAGTCCATTACAACTATCCACATTAAGTTCATTTTGTCCATCAACACCACCAACATTCCCCATTTATTTTTTCCATTATTTTACATCCATCATCATTCCACATTCATCACCATAGGGTTCAAAAACATTCCATCCATAAAATTATGAATACATTACCATAGGGTTCATCATTCATTGGTGACATTTAAGACCATAAAAACATTAACCTTCATCCATGGATTCTTTCATTTAAAAACCCCTTTCAAAATTTCTATCATTCTTTCACTTAAAACTTTTAAACATCATTAACCACTTAACATGGCCTCCATTCTCTAACCCCATTAAAATTCTAACACCATCACCATAAGTTCATGGTCCATCATTCACTCTTGCCTTTTGAGGCCATCAACATCATTCACATCTCCCATGCATTTCCTCATTTAAACCCCTTTGAAATTACCAACATTTAATTATTAAAATCTTAAAAATCATAAATTGTCCTCCATGGCTTCCATTCTTTAAAACCCTAATAAAATCATTTAATCACCTACCATGCATAAGTAAAATTTTTAATACATAAAATCCTTAATGCATCCTTCAAAAATCCACATACATCCATGCTTAATTAATTGAAATACATAATGACCTTAGTGCCTCCTTTATTTATTTATTTTAACCTAATTTACCCATTTAGGGTTTGCCCATTCTTCCTCTTTTTATTGGATGGATTTGAGATCCAAGGCCCATGATAATTTGGCCACCAACCAATCCAAAGAAAATGGATTCCATAATTACCTCTTAACCCTTAAAATGCAAAATTCTTGTTTAAGAATTACTTACAATCCGACGACTCCTCCGGCTTTTCTTTCTCCTCTTGGACTCCTTGGCCTTCTTTCTTTTTCTTCTCCTTTGTTCTTTGGTCAAGATGCTTGATCAAGATGAAAACATCAACACTTGGGTTCGGCCACCATGGAGTGTGTTTTGAGAGAGGGAAAGAGAAGGCCCTAGATCTTGGTCTTGAAGTGGTGGCTTTTGCTTCGAAGTTTTTTCTTCTCTTCTTCTAAGTCTTCTTCTTCTTTTCTCCTTAGCTTTCTTCTTCCTTCTTTCCTTGGTGTGGGACGGTTTTGAGAGAGATGAAGAGAGGAAGAGAATGAGATAAGAATGGGATTTGAAAGATAAAATGAAAAACACCACCTTTTGGTTTCTTAAACTTTACTCCACCATTAAGGCTTCCGACCACCAACATGGGATATTTTTCATGCTTTATGGTGGTGGTTGGGATAAACCCCACCAAGCCAACGTTTTTGGCTTCTTAAGATGGAAAGGTTTAGTTTTCCATCTTTTGACCCCTTTGACCACCTTTTCGATAATTTAATCATTTAATTAACTAGATAATTACCTTAGGTTAGTTAATTTCCACTTAACCTAATTCCATTATTCCACCCATGGTTGATCAATTCAACCATGGTGGCCAGCCCCACCAATCCTTGGTCAATTCATCACCAACTTACGTGATTTAAATTTAATTAAATCCATTCCTCTTATTGGATCACCATTGGGCCCAAGGCCCAATTAAATTCACCCTTGCCCATTTACCTTAGAGCTTACATCATTTTGACCCATTGGGTCCCAGATGTGAATTGGGCCCAATTTGACCATCCTTGACCCAATTGACCATCATTGACCCTTTAAATGAATTTAAATCCAATCCATGGTCCATTGGGCCATACTTGGGCCTTTGTCCAATGTTTTGATCCATTTACCATCTACTCCATCAAATTTCCCAATTTCCATTATTGAAATAAATAATATCCATATTTACATTGATTTAAAAAGTCCGGGCTATTACAATATATGGCTGAACCATGTGTTGATCATAGTTAAATTAGCATGCCAAAACCATGAATAATCATGGGAAGCATTGAACCAAGTGAACCACCCATGACCGAACCCCATGGACCATGGCTATGGGTTTTATGAATCAATTTCATGGAAATAATTGGTGGTTTTAATGTTTAAGCATGATATAATTATGTATTGGTAGCAATGGTAGTTTTGTGAATAAGGGTAACCATCAAGAGTTGAAAGAGGGGACCCAAGTGAATAAGTGAGGTTCGGCCAAGGTGTATGGCCGAACCCCACTTATAAATATTTTTGGATATTAATTTTAATGGACTATTTTAATGAAGCTAATGGATGGAATTATTAAATTAAGGGACTTGATTTGGGGACTTTAAAACAATGACAAAAAATGGGAAATAGAGAACCAACTTAGATGATGAGGTTCAACCATGTTGTATGGCCGAACCCCATCCAAATGAAGTATGGGATTAAAGTTGATTCATGGTTTATGTGAATAAGGTGACGGATCTGTTTGACGGCACGCTAGTCGTGAATGGGTGACGCTTGGAAGGAATGGATACTTAAGGGAATTTTAAGTAGGTTTCCTACCTACTTGTAACCACATTTACACTTGTTTTCATGATGGTTTTTATGAGACATTGTTATACTATTATTTATCATATTTTGAATGATGAGATTTATTTACATGTTGCATCTATTCATTGGCATCTCATGCATGGACATGGAATGATGATTATGGAACCCGGAGCCCACACTCTAGTGATATGCTGTGATGCAACTGTGAGACCTCCTTAGGCGATGAGGGTCCCGCCAGGAGTATTATCATGATGATAAGAATTACATAATCGGCCTCCTTAGGCGATGAGGGTCCCGCCAGGAGGAATGTTATAATGATGAGAGCCACATTGGTCTCCTTAGGCGATGAGGGTCCTGCCAGGAGAAATACTTTGATGATGAGAGCCATACCGGCCTCCTTAGGCGATGAGGGTCCCGCCAGGAGGAATATCATCAACATG
This sequence comes from Chimonanthus salicifolius, assembly GCA_013350335.1. Taxonomy (NCBI): domain Eukaryota; kingdom Viridiplantae; phylum Streptophyta; class Magnoliopsida; order Laurales; family Calycanthaceae; genus Chimonanthus; species Chimonanthus salicifolius. The sequence goes on along the minus strand of CM023536.1, from coordinate 72,799,671 downwards.
AAATGAAAGAGTAATGTGACTTACCTTGACGATGAGAGTCTCGTCAAATGATGGCTATGTATATGTGTGATGGGAGAGACTCATTACATGTGCATACATACATAGCATTGATTTATTTGTTTTTGATGACCATATATACTATGATATATGCATGTTTTATTTACTAACCATGTGGTAGCCTTAATCGGAAATCCTACTGGGCACGTTGATCTAACGCCCTAATTCTATCCTTAGAAGATAATACAGGAAAAGGAAAAGGGAAAGAGAAGTTCGTGGACCTGGAGGGGAGCCAAGTCTAAGCACTTGATTATTGGAATGGAACTATATTTACTGTCATTTGAACTACATTTTATGGATATGTAATAGTTAGTAACCTTGCTATGGTTTGATTACAGTTATGATAATGATTAGTTTGACATGGTTTGAAATGGTTAGTTTAAAGTAAACTTGACTTGTACTTTGCTATCAGAGAATATATGATTAACATAAGATTGATTGTATTCCGCATCAGTTTAGTTCCGCAATTAGTTATTTTTATTCCGCATGTTTTTGAATAGTTCCATGTGTGTATTATCTATCATGGCCTAGTCCATGCACACATGGGTGGCCAGTTAAGGGTCGGACTTGGGGAAATCCGAACTTAGCTCGCGTCGTGACGCCGCCCGCTCTCTTCCAGTGTTATTATATTATTATTAAAAAAAAAAATTAGACTCTGAATTGTCGGAAGGGCGGGGCGTTACAGTCGGTATCAGAGCGAAACAGGAAGTTGAATCATCGAAGTAAGATTAAGACGGTTTCATGTCTAAGTGACAGATAAGAATTCCAACTAACCGACTCTTCGGAGTCCGCTGACTGGGGGCCGGATTAATTTTCTCCGAGTGACTCAGACTGAACAATCAATCTGAGAACGAAAATGAAAGATAGCAAAGTAAAGTACAGTTATCATAGCTGGACATATCAAACATGGCAAAGTAGGATGCACTCCCCTGATATTCCCACACTAAGAAACAAACAACAGGAATTTAGAGATTTTCCCAGAAACAAAAGAAAACAAAGTGTGAAGATTTGGCAATTTCCTGTAACGCCCCGCCCTCTTCGAGAATTTCAGAGTCTAATTTTTTTTTTTAAATAAATAAACATCGGAAGAGAGCGGGCGGCGTCACGACGCGAGTTAAGTTCAGACTACCCAAGTCTGAACCTTAACTGGCCACCCATGTGTACATGGAATAGACCATGATAGTGAATCACACATGGAACTAACATCAACATGCGGAATAATCTAGATAATTGCGGAATAGAAAGACGAGATAGCAAGTAACAGTCTTAAATATTAAATAACATAGATCAACCATCCATAGGTTATTATCCTAATCAAACCATAGCAAATAACGAATTATTACATGTCCAACAATAGTATTCAAATGACAGTAATATAACGTAATCCAAATCCATCATTAAAGCACTTAGGCTCAGCTCCCCTCCTGGTCAATGACCTTTCCTTTCCCCTTGCTTGTACCTGCAATCTCCTCTGAGGATAGAATTAGGGCGTTAGATCAACGCGCCCAGTAGGTTCCCGAATCAGGGCTACCACATGTTAGCATATAAAACATGCATATACATATCATAATACATGATCATCAAAACAGGTAAAACAATGCTATGAAATATGCACATGCAATGAGCATCCCCCATCATGTACTTTCATAGCCATCACTTGACGTGCCTTGCACCGACAAGGTAAATCACAACACACCTTCATCTCTTCTATAAGCGATGTACATGTAATGAGCAACCCCCATCATGTACCATCGTAGACATCACTTGACGTGCCTTGCACCGACAAGGTAAATTACAACAACATTCATCTCTTCTATACAATATGTACATGCAATGGGCAACCCCCATCATGTACAATCGTAGCCATCACTATAGAACTTCATTCATTATCCCATGACTATGCATGAGATGCCAATGCCTGTATGCCATTTGTTAATGCATAATATATCATTTGAAACACATATATTAAAACAAGAGTATCATAAGACAAACTGGGTAAAATCGTGGTTACAAGTAGGTAGGAAACCTACTGAAGAATCCCTTCAGTAACTGATCTTTCTTTCGCGTCACCCGGTCACGACTCGCACGTCGTTCGACTTCCGGTACCTTATCCATATACCAAACAATAAGTCATAACATCATTCACTTATTTAATCACATTATAGACCCATCCACATCATGTGGGGTTCGTGTCCGTACATACAACCCTATGATCATTTCCATCATTGATCATTCGACTGGTATTTACAATTTTTTACATTGACCCAAATGATGAAAATTACCCAACCAATCAAACTTAACATTCATAATGTGCTCATATGATTTTATTTTGAGCAATGGGCCCCACTATTTCCTTACTTAACATCACAAAATAATTAATTAAACAACTCAGGGGCATTTTGGTAATTTTCCACTTCATTGAGAAATTGGGGTGTTACATTTCCTCAAACATAATGCATGATATGATATATAAGAATTTTCTCGAAACCTAGATTGGTTTTATTAGAACTTCTGTTGATTATTTATGAGTTCTATGTTATGATACAGATATGTCGAGTAACGTGGAGTACACGGAATTGTGGGATAAAGGAACCCTTAGCTGTCCAATAGACTTGGTGTCTGTAACGCCCTCCCCTTTTCACCGAAATTAGAGTCTATTTTTTTTTTTTAAATAAAGAGTGACAAAGGGCGCGGACGTCATGATGCGAGTTAAGTCCGAGCTTCTAAAGCCCGACCCTTAACTGGCCAACCCTACGTGTGCGTGGAACTAAGTCCACGAAGAACGGTTCACACGTAGACGTAAGCTCGAGGAATATAACTTAATGCGGAACATTATAATATAGACTATCCTACCAGTTTTATATAGCAAGGAAGTACGGTGGTTAAATTACTAAAATACCCCTAAATTCATAATTATATCTCAAAATGATAATGTCCAAAGTAAAATCCAAACCACAGTAAGTAATCTAGATTATTACATTCCGATGAGCTAAGCTATTCAAATTACATTTCCAAAATAAATTAAATAAACTAAGTAGTCCGCCTTCCCAAACTTCTAAGCTTGGCCTCCGTTTCGTCCTTCGTGTCCGCCATCTCCTGCGTCCCCAGCTAGGGCAGAAGTAGGGCGTTAGACAACGCGCCCAGTAGACTCTGAGTAGGGCTAACACATGGATTAGTGATAACAAGCACACATGTATAATATAATGAAAACCATCAAATGAATGCCATGCCATGGGTATTTTATGTCATGTGTCCCACCCATCATCCATACCATCATGCTGTCATATCCCCCTTGACGGAAAAACCTCGTCAAGATATAAACAATCACAAATCATCCCCCTTGACGGCAAAACTGTAATAACCCGAATTTTTGATAAATATATATATATTGGCATTTATTGATTTTAAATTGAATTTTGACATGATGGAATACCAAATGGATCAAAAGTTGGGACAAGGGTCCAAGAATGGCCAATTGGGCCACAAATTGGATGAAATCCATTCAATGGGTCAATGAGGACTAATCGGGTCAAGGATGGTCAAATTGGGCCCAATACTCATTTGGGACCCAAGGGACCCAATTGAGGTAAGCCTAAGGTAAGGAGGGAATTTAAATTGGGCCATGGGCCCAATGTTTACCCAATAAACCATGAATTGGAATTAATACATGTAATTGGTCAATGGTAAGTAATCGGGTCAAAGATGGTCAATTTGGGTCAAAGAGCCATATGGGACCCAATGGGCCAAGGTAGGTAAGCCCTAAGATAAATGGGTAAGACAAAAATTTAATTGGGCCATGGGCCCAATGGTGATCCAATAAGAGGGATACATTTAATAAAATTTAAATCACCTAAGTTAGGTGATAAATGGACCAAGGTAACATGGCCAATGGGGCCCACCTCCACCTCACCCATTGAGGTGGCGTGTGGACCCAAGAGTAGTGGGGCCGACCACCATGGTTGACTTGGTCAACCATGGGTGGATCTTAGAGGGAATTTAATGAGATTAAATTAAGTGGAAAGTGATTAATTAAATTAACCTAGGGATCAAGTGATCTAAGTTAATTAACTTAATCTAAATTGGTCAAGTGGTCAAAACCATCCCAACAAACACAAACCACTTGAGAAAACACAAATTGAAACCATGGATTAAAGGTGGTGGTTTTACCCCAACCACCACCATTAATGCATGTTGGTTGGTGAAAAAAAAATTAATGTTTGAGTGTAGGCTACTCCAACCATCTCCATCTCTAATCCAAACAAGCCATTTCACTCTATCCCTCTCTCCACACACAAGGAACGTCCCCTACCTTGCAAGAAGAAAAAAAAAAACCTTAGAAGAAAACTTAGAAGAAAAAGAAGAGAAGAAGAGAAGAAAAGAGGTGGAACCTTGGATTCACCACTTGGAGATCAAGAGCTACCATCTTCATCATCTTCCCCTTCCCCTCTCTCAACCTAACACTGTCTTAGCCAATCCAAGCATGTCCCACCATTGATCAAGCTCATCTAACCGATCAAACAAGGAGAGGAAGAAGAAAGGAGGCCAAGGAAGTCGACGGGAGCATCAAAGACCGGAGGAGTCGTCGGATCGTAAGTATGTTCTAAACAAGAAATTTAATTTTTAGGGTTTTAAATTTTGGAATCCATTTCTTTGGATTGGATGGTGGCCAAACCATCATGGGCCATGGATTTAAAAATCCATCCAATGGTAGGATAATGAATGGATAAGATGGAGGAATGGATTAAGAAAATGATAAAATAGAAGAATGGCATTTTTAAGTCTTTATTAAGCATAGGAAAAATTGGATCTTAATGGTTTAATGGGCCATAGGGTTCCGTCATGTAGCATGGCCGAACCCCATGGTAAATGTGGGAGGATTTTAATTAGGGTTTGAAGGTTTAAAATGGTGGAGAATAATCTATGATAAAATGGACTTATTGAGTATAGAATGTGATGTTTAGATGGAATGAAAATGGTGATGATTTAGTGATTTTAAAATGGATTATTTTTGGGACAAAAAATTAATGGTTTTATGAAGATCTTAAAGTTGGTGATAAATAGTAATTTTAATGGATGAAAAAGGGTAGAAATTTATGGAGGAAATAATAGTTGCAAATGGATTCCCAAAGTGTATGATATAAGTTTAAATGGACCAAATGAATGATATTATTGATTTTAAAATGGAATTTTTTAACAAAGAAAAATCATGGACAAATATTCATAGAACTTTGGTCTTAAATGGTTCTAAGAAAGGTGGGCCATGAACCATGGGTTCGGCCATGTATGGTAATGGTATGGGATTTTTAGACATGGAAAATAATGTGGAGGAATGGGAATTTGAATAGATGGGTAAGTATGGTATATGGTAATTTTTTTTTATGGAAATGAGGATTTAGATGGATGATTTAATTTTCATTGGAAGTATAGTAAAATGGGTAAATGAAACCAAGAAAAATGGAGAAAGAAACATCATGGGTTCGGCCATGGTGTATGGCCGAACCCATGACGCAATTTTGGATCAATTTTTAGGCTAAGGTTAATGTATGTATCAATGCTTAGGAGTTTGTTTTAAAGAGCCAAAATGAATGAAGATTAGCAATTTTAAATTAGATTATTTTGGGACAAAACTTAGTCTTTAAAATGACATCCATGAAAGTGAACCATGAACCATAGGTTCGGCCATGGTGTATGGCCGAACCCTATAGTGACGATTTAGTAATTTTTAATGAAGGTAAAAGGAATGGAAAATGATGGAAAGAGATGATAAATTTAAATGGATTTATGAGTAGGTATGTGATGTTTTAAATGGAATGAAAATGGGGACTTGAATGGATAAATTAAATTCATTGGAGATTGGATTAAAGGGAGTAAAATGGACCCAAGGGAATGGAAAGTAGGCACCATGGGTCCGGCCATGGTGTATGGCCGAACCCATGGCCCATTTGGAGGCCATGATATGTGGGCCACACCTTAGGCCAAAATGTGGAATTAGGTGTGGGAGTAAATGTTTTTCAAAATTAAATATTAGGTGGCTGATTTTATGATGCTAGGTCATGATTGAATGGACCTAAGTATGAATGAATCTTGGACTTAGAATGCACATAAATGAATGGATGATGTACCATGGAAGAAGAGTGGCAAAACCGTAATAAGTGGCCACTTTGAAGAACCATGGGTTCGGCCATGGTACATGGCCGAACCCTATGTGGATTAGACATGAAAATCGAATACATTATGAATGATTAAATGAAGCGGATAGTTGCTGCGTTTTAGGCTCGTAAATTGGCCAAAAATGGGATTTATCTATGTGTTTTAACCAATGGATAATGGGCTAAGATAAGGGCTGATTTGTGATAAAATTGTAACATGATTAATGGCCATTAATGGGTCTAATTAGATGGATCAATTATGAACTTAATCATGGACTAATTCGGTAAATGTAATAAGGTATCGGACGTCGCAAACGGTACGCGATCGGCGACCGGATTATCGAGCGAAAAAACATAACGGAACGCTACACGGTATTCGGTAGGATTCCTACCTCTTTGTAAGCGATGGATATGTGATGGTGTTTTAAATTATTTTGATTTGGTTTATGATAGACTTATGATTATGATTTATCTTATGATGAGTTTTAAGTTATGAATCATATGGATTATATTTTAATATTATACATTATATGCCTATGTATGATATGTTGAGTATATGGATTACATATATATATTACATAGCATAATGCACTACATCTCATGCATGGCATGGGAGGAAAAAAATAAACAAACCGGAGTCCATGCTCCGTCGGGGCGACCGAGAAGCAAACATGGGGATAGCCTGAGGGCTATAACGGAGTCCATGCTCCGTCGGGGTGACCGAGAATCAGACATGGGGATAGCCTGAGGGCTATAACCGGAGTCCATGCTCCGTCGGGGTGACCGAGAAGCAAACATGGGGATAACACATTGTATGATCATACGGATGATGGGTGGGACACATGACATAGGCACCCATGGCATAGCATTCATCACATGCTTATTTTGTTATATGTTATTTTATCAGTATATGTGTTATCACTAATCCATGTGCTAGCCCTACTCGGAGTCCTACTGGGCGCGTTGACTAATGCCCTACTTCTACCCTAGCTGATGACGCAGGGGATGGCGGAAGCGGTGGACATGACAGGAGCCAAGCTTAGGGGCTTGGGCAGTGCAGTCTTAGTTTAATTACGTTTACATGTTGGAGATGTAATTTTAAAGTAACTTAGCTTGTCGGGTTGTATAAGTTTACATTTCTTGCGATGTTTTGGACGTTACTTATGGACGATTATATTTTGTAATATAAATATGAACATAGGGGCATTTTGGTAATTCAATGTTGTATCTTCCCTTCTATCTAAAAACCGGTAGGATAGACTCTATTATCATGTTCCGCAATAACTATAATCCGCGAGCTTACTTTCCACGCGTGAACCATTCTAGTGGACTTAGTTCTGCGCACGCGTGGGGTTGGCCAGTTAAGGGTCGGGCTTTAGAAGCTCGGACTTAACTTGCGTCGTGGCGTCCGCGCCCTCTCTCACTCTTCAACTTTAAAAAAAAAAAAATAATAGACTCTGATTTTCAGAAAAAGGGTGAAAAAGGGCGGGGTGCTACAAAAACCTCGTCAAAATATAAACAATCACAAATCATCCCCCTTGACGGCAAAACCTCGTCAAGATATAAACAATCACAAATCATCCCTCTTGACGGTAAAATCTCGTCAAGATATAAACAATCACAAATCATCCCCCTTGACGGCAAAACCTCGTCAAGATATAAACAATCACAAATCATCCCCTTGACGGCAAGGCCTCGTCAAGGTGTCCCCATGTTTACTTCTCGGTCGCCCCGATGGAGCATGGACTCCGGTTTCTTTATTTTCATCCTTCCCATGCCATATCCCTCCCGTGTCATGCATGAGATGCAGATGCCATATGCCATGTAATATATATGATAGCACAAACCATGTCATTTAAAATCCCAGCAATAAAACATATAATTGGATTATCAAAAATAGATCAAGCAAAGCATCAATATACACATCATAACAAAACCCATACATAACACAAAATCCATGGCTTACAAAAGGGTAGGAATCCTACCAAATACAGACTAGCGTCCTTTTTTGTTTTCGTCCGATAATCCAATCACCAATACGCGCACCGCTTGCGACATCCGATACCTTATTACATATGAATAATCAGTCCCTGTTTTTAACCATTATTAAGTCCCTAACTCATGCCTTAGTGGGGTTCGGCCATACACCATGGCCGAACCTCACTATGTAGTTTTGTGGGTCCCGTTTAATCCATTAAGCCTTTTAACCCATGAGTCTTAAAAATCAGCCACCCTAGGCTTTATTAATCACATACTTAAGATTACCATAATTGCACTTAAGTCCATGATCATTTCCCATGGAGTTCTTGAATTTGGCCATTATTTACTATTTTGCCACTACTCCTTCCCATGATTAATTACTCACTTACCCATGCACACTTAAGTCTAAAATTGATCCATAACTTAGATCCATTAGTGACCCACCAACCATAACATGGACACATTAAGATCAGTCCTTAATTTAATCTAAACCCCATTAATTTTAAACACATGCACATACCTTAATTCTTGGCCCAAAATGACTCTCAAATGAGTCATGGGTTCGGCCATACACCATGGCCGAACCCATGATGTCTTCTCCTCTTTTTCCTTGGGTCTATTTCACCATATTTAGATCCATAATAAGTCCTCCCATAAGGAGGTCTAAATCACACTTTTAAATCATCATCCTTAACTACATTGAAGTCCATTACAACTATCCACATTAAGTTCATTTTGTCCATCAACACCACCAACATTCCCCATTTATTTTTTCCATTATTTTACATCCATCATCATTCCACATTCATCACCATAGGGTTCAAAAACATTCCATCCATAAAATTATGAATAAATTACCATAGGGTTCATCATTCATTTGGTGACATTTAAGACCATAAAACATTAACCTTCATCCATGGATTCCTTCATTTAAAAACCCCTTTCAAAATTACTATCATTCTTTCATTTAAAACTTTAAAAATCGTTAACCACTTAACATAACCTCCATTCTCTAACTCCATTAAAATTCTAACACCATCACCATAAGTTCATGGTCCATCATTCATTCATGCCTTTTAAGGCCACAAAAATCATTCACATCTTCCATGAATTTCATCATAAAAAACCCCTTAAAAATTACCTACATTTAATCATTAAAATCTTAAAACCCTAAATCATCCTCCATGGCTTCCATTCTTTATAAACCCTAATAAATCAATTAATCACCTACCATGGTTTTGACCTTAAAAACCCCATTCCAATTTACTTAATTACTCACCATGATTCCTTCCAAAAATTCCATACATCCATTGCTTAAATAATTTAATTACATAATGTCCTTAATCCATTTATTTTTCTTAACCCTAATTTACCCATTAGGGTTTTGTCCATTTTTCATCCTTCCATGGGATGGATTTGAGATCCAAGGCCCATCATGTTTTGGCCACCACTAAATCTAAGAAATGGACCCCAAATCTTAAACCCTAAAAAAAATCCAATCTCTTGTTTAGAAATACTTACAATCCGTCGGCTCCTCTGACTTTCTTTACTCCCTTCGGACTCCTTGGCCTCCTTTTTTCTTCTTCTCCTTTGTTGATCGGTTAGGATGCTTGATCAAGATGAAAAACTTCCAAGCTTGGGTTCGGCCATCATGGGGTGTGTTTGAGAGAGGGGGAGGAGGAGAAGAGGATGGTGAGGAAGAAGATACTATGGCTTGATCTTGGGGTGATGGCCAAGCTTGGCTTCTTTCTTCTCTTCTTCTCTTCTTCTTCCAAGCTTTTCTTCTTCTTTTTCCTTGGGTGTGGGACGGCAATGTGGGAGAGCAAGAGAGGAAGCGAATGAATTAAGAATGGGATTTGAAAAATAAGATAAAAAAACAACACCTTTTTGTTTCTTAAACTTTACTCCACCATTAAGGCTTCCAACCACCAACATGGGATTTTTTTTTTATGCTTTATGGTGGTGGTTGGAATAAACCACCACCAAGCCCAACGTTCTTGGCTTTAAGGATAAGGTGGTTTGGTGTTCTAACTTTTGACCCCTTTGACCACCATTTGGATAGTTTAATCATTTAATTAACTAGATAATTAACTTAGGTTAATTATTTCCCACTTAACCTAATTCCATTATTCCACCCATGGTTGATCAAGTCAACCATGGTGGCCGGCCCCACCAATCCTTGGTCCACACGCCACCTCACTTGGTGAGGTGGAGGTGGGTCCCATTTGGCCATGTCACCTTGGTCAATTCATCACCAACTTAGGTGATTTAATTTTAATTAAATCCATTCCAACTAATTGGATCACCATTGGGCCCATGGCCCAATTACATTCACCTCCTACCCATTTACTTTAGAGCTTAAATCATTTTGACCCATTGGGTCCCGGATGTGCATTGGCCCAATTTGATCATCCTTGGCCCAATTGACCATCATTGACCCTTTAAATGAATTTAAATCCAATCCATAGTCCATTGGGCCATACTTGGGCCATTGTCCATATTTTGATCCATTCACCATTTATTCCATCAAATTTTCAATTTCCACATTTAAAAATAAATAATAGCCACATATTCATTGATTTAAAAATTCCGGGCCATTACAGTGTCTGCTTCCAACAACTCCAGTTTGGAAGTTAACGTGGACTTTCAAGAGGGACCTCCCGTGGAAGATGAAGTGGACCTAGCACCTTTACCGGAGGATCCTATGGAAGATGGTCCTATAATAATGGAATCGGTTGGGGAGATAGATCCCGACTATATGTGTGAGTTGTGCAACCAAGACGGGCACAGTTGTATGTATTGTCCTCACCCTCTAGACATTGTCTGCCCGGCTTGTGGACTTCATGGGCAGGGAGAGGCGAGGACTAATTGTCCTTACATTGGAGGACCAGGGATAATACCCTACTTGACATGTGGAGTACTCGGTCACATGTCGATGACATGCCCTGAGAGTTACTTTAAGTTCGCTGATGATGCACGATCTTCCAAGGAAGATTAGGTTAAATGTTAGAAGGAAAAGTGAGAGGAAAGGGGTAAGGGTGCATTTTGTTCTTTATAGGGTTTGTTTTAACCCTACCAACCCTTGTACAAAGTTGAATATGAATATATATAAAGTATGCAATTTTATGATTCTATGAGGATTTATGGCATTTAATGTATGTTGCGAAGAAAACTAAGCCAATAATGTTTTCATGAATTAGGGAAAGATGGCACCACAGAAAAAGATCCCAAAGAATCAGAAGGGAAAGGAGAAAGTATTGCAAATTGGATTAGGCGAAGGGGCTTCAAAAAGGAAGACCCGACAAGACAATCAAGGAAAGGAAAAAGAGATATCCTTCATTCCACATGAAGAGGAGTTATCTCAATTTATAAAGGAGAAAGTTGTACGTGACAAAGATGAGGAAGAACCTTAGCATGGGTCTGAGAAATCATTCCATGATAAGGAGAAAGAGGAGAACAGCAACAGCGGCGTACATACACCAATACCATATGTGCCGCCTGAACTACAAAGCTTGGTACAAGCTGTAGTTACTTCCGTCCTCCAACAACATCTGAATGGAGGTGGAAGCACCAGTGAGGCCAGTGACCGGAACATGGTCAGGGACTTCCAACAATAGCGGCCACCTTGTTTCAAAGGGAGAGAGGGGCCTGTTGGAGCAGAGAACTGGCTGAAGAAAATTTCCCAGATATTGACTCTGCTGAACATCAAGAGTCATGCCCACAAGATCCTACTGGCCACGTCACAACTGATAGATGACGCTGGTAAGTGGTGGGAAGTAGTGGAGAAACAACAGGCACTTGTGCCAGAGAGGGAAAGAACTGAAATGAGCTGGGAACAATTCTCATCGACGTTTCTGGATCAATATTTTCCGGAGGAGGAAAAGGAACGTCAGACTCAAGCGTTATTGTCATTGGTACAGGGCTCCATGACAGTAGCTGAGTATCACAGGGAATTCTTGAGTTTATCATGCTATGCGTTCTATATTGTGGCCACGGAGTACCAGCTGGCTCGCAAGTTCGAGCGTGGGTTGCGGCTAAACATTAGGGCCAGAGTGACCGTGTTCAAAGCAGCTATGCTGGCAGAAGCGGTCAGCAAAGCTACCATTGTGGAGCAGGAACTGGTGGAGTTTGTACGAGTTGACAACCGTCGAGCACCGAGTGAGAGGGGTACTTATCAACCCAACAAGAAGTTCCGATCGAACTTCAGCAGACACTCGCCATCTGTTGGATCTACTGGGGGCTTTCGTCCCAACCAGCCCTCTCAATCTGTAGCAATCACTCAGGCTTCTAGAGGAGAGGGAAACTGCTACCACTGTGATCAACCGGGTCATCTCTGGAGGGATCGTCCAAAACTCAACAGGCTTTCATACTCTAGAGGATCGTTTCGTCCACCAGTCAGACCGATTAACTCCCGGGGAGGCAGGACGTTTAATCGGGCGAGACGGGTGCCCAACCCTACTGAAGCTAGACGATTATTTACTTTAACTTCTCCAGAAGATGAGGATCATTCGGTGATACAAGGTATGGCGGTAGTGAGTAGTTCTTATGCATATGCACTATTTGATTCTGGAGCTTCACACTCCTTCATAGCTACATCATTTATAACTGCTACCGATACCTTAGTTCAAAAATTAGCTACAACACTTACAATTGTGTCCCCTGTCGGAGACTCGGCATTGGGACTTATATGCACGGCAGTTAACACTGAACTTGCTGGACTCAGATTTGAGTTCAATTATCTGGTACTTGACATGGTTGAGTATGATATAATATTTGGCATGAATTGGCTGGCTAAGTTCCAGGCCAACATTGACTGTTATCGCCGAAGAGTGACATTTTGGTCACCCGAAGGAAAGCAATTTGCGGTTCGTGTAGACAAGCAGAGTGGATTGCAGGAAGGGTTGAACCACGTGGTATTGAATAATATCATTATAAATAAAGCACCAATTACTGAATTTCCCTTAGTTGTGAAAGAATTTACAGATGTGTTTCCAAAGGAACTCCCTGGTTTACCGCCTATGAGGGAGATCAACTTTGAAATCAAGTTGTATCCTGGTACTTCACCAGTGTCTCTACCATACTATCGGATGGCATCAGCAGAGATGTTGGAGCTAAAGAAGCTGATCGATGAACTACTTAGGCTGGGATGCATTCGACACAGCACATTGTCATGGAGAGCTCCAGTATTGTTCGTAAAGAAGAAGGACGGTTCACTTCGGATGTGCGTAGATTATCGGAAGTTGAATCAGCTAACTGTCCGGAACAAGTACCTCTATCCAGGATCGATGATTTGTTCGATCAATTGAGGGGTTCTAGCCATTTTTCAAAGATTGATTTGATGTCTGGTTATCATCAAATACGGGTTAGGGAGGAAGATATAGAGAAGACAACCTTCAGGACGTGGTATGGACTATACGAGTTTGTAGTCATGCCATTTGGACTCACAAATGCGCCGTCTGTGTTCATGGACTTAATGAACAGGATCTTCCATCCTATCTGGACCAGCTTGTAATCGTGTTCATTGACGATATCCTGATCTATTCCAAGAGTCAGGAGGAACATGCAGAGCACCTACAGATAGTCTTGAATACTTTGAGGCAGAATAAGCTATATGCCAAAGCCAATAAGTGTGAGTTCTGGCTATCTCAAGTAAATTTCTTGGGACATGTTATATCCGACAACGGAATAGCTGTGGATCCGACTAAGGTGACGGCTGTGAAAGATTGGAAAATGCCAAAGAATGTAACCGAAATCCTCAGTTTCTTAGGATTGGCTGGTTATTATCGGAAATTTATCATGGATTTTTCCAAAATAGCGGCTCCTTTGACTCGACTCACTCAGAAAGGAGTCAAGTATTAGTGGTCAGATCAGTGCAACCGGAGATTTGAAACACTAAAAGAGAGACTTACAAGGGCTCCTTTTTTAATTTTTCCGGAAAGGGGCAAAGGATATGAAGTACAATGCGATGCTTCAGGAGAGGGACTAGGGTGTTCACTCATGCAAGGTCAACGTGTGGTGGCATATGGGTCAAGACAGTTAAAAATACACGAACGTCTTTATCCCACACATGATCTGGAGCTAGCTGCAGTGGTCTTCGCTCTCAAAAGTTGGAGACATTATCTCTACGGCGAGAAATTTGAGGTATTTTCTAATCATAAGAGTTTGAAATACTTATTTGATCATAAGGAGCTCAATCTAAGGCAGCGTAGATGGATGGAGTATCTGGCGGATTATGAGTTTGCGCTTCGATACCATCCAGGCAAGGTAAACAAGGTGGCGGATGCCCTCAGCCGCCTATCATATGCATCAGTAGCATGCTTGATCAGAACAGAATGGGAGATGTTGAACACCATTCGAGAGTTCAATCTTTATATCAACAACCATGGGAGTATGTATAATTTAATCATACGGTCCAATATAGTCACCAAGATTGAACAAGAGCAACGTATAGATCTGGAGGTGGAAGAGATATGGGCCAAGATGTCCACTGGCGTAGTCATACTGGAATGGGAATTACGACCAGGACAGGGTTTTTTATTCTGGGGAAGAATATATGTGCCAAAGAGTTGTAGGAAAGAGCTATTGATTGAGGCACATCAATCCAAGCTCTCCATTCATCCGGGCTGCACCAAAATGTATCACGATGTGAAAAGGCATTATTGGTGGCACGGACTAAAAAGGGATGTGGCGGAATTCGTGACACATTGTTTAACTTGTCAGCAAGTTAAGACTGAACATCAAAAACCACCAGGGTTACTCAAACCCTTATCAGTACCAGAATGGAAATGGGAGCACATTTCCATGGATTTTGTGACCGGGTTGCCAAGATCTTCAAAGGGCAATGATGCCATATGGGTCGTGGTAGACCGACTGACCAAGTCTGAGCATTTCATTCCTATTAAGATGACGCATTCATCTGAGACGTTGGGTCGGCGGTACATCAAGGAAATTATTCAGCTACATGGCATTCCCCAAACTATAGTAACTGACAGAGATGGCCGGTTTACCGGCAGAGTGTGGCAAAGCATGCAGTCAGCTATGGGGACAGATCTACTGACTAGCACCGCATTCCATCCACAGACTGATGGACAGTCAGAAAGGACGATACAAACCTTGGAAGACATACTGAGATCATGCATGTTAGATTTCAAGGGTGGATGGGAGGACCACTTACCACTGGTAGAGTTCTTGTATAACAATAGTTATTAGGCAAGCCTTCAGATGGCCCCATTCGAGGCTTTATATTGTAGGCCTTGTAGATCACCAGTGTGCTGGACAAAGGCTGGTGAGCCTGCATTGATTGGACTAGAGCTAGTCGCGGAGACTACAGCACAAATTCAGTTGATACTTCAGCACTTATTGACTGCACAGAGTCGGCAAAAGAGCTATGCTGACAAAAGAAGAAGGTTTCTGGAATTTGAAGTGGGGGACATGGTATTCTTAAAAGTCTCGCCACGGAAAAGACACATGAGGTTTTGGAAGAAGGGGAAACTGTCACCAAGATTTGTGGGACCATTTTCCATCATAAGAAGAGTGGGGGATGTGGCTTATCAGATAGCACTTCCTTCACAATTGGCAGCTTTACACGATGTGTTTCATGTGTCGATGCTAAGGAAATACATTCCCAATCCGTCCCATGTATTGAATGTGCAAGACATAGAAGTACAAAGCGACGTGACATAAGTCAAGAAACCAGTTAGAATACTAGAGACTGAGCAAAGGGTGTTGCGAAATAGAGCGATTCAGTTTGTAAAGTGGTATGGGACCGACATGGTGTTGAAGAGGCCACATGGGAACTTGAATCGGAGATGAGAACAGCTCACCCCGAATTATTTATGTAATTTATTTTAGAACCCTACTTTGCTCGATTTTCGGGATGAAAATTTTAAAAAGAGGGTTATATTGTAACACCCAATTTCTCAATAATATGAATATTACGAAAATGCCACTGGATTGGTGAATTTAATAAATGTGATTGTAAATGAGAAATGGTGGGGCCCATTGTTCAAAATTAAGAACATATGAACATATTATAAGGGCCAATTTATCATAAATGGGTAATGAACATCAAATTGGGTCAATATGGTTAATTGGGTCAAAGGACCCAATTGGGACCAATAGGTCAAAATGGACTTGTTTGACCATTGGTTGAGCCCAAGTTTAATGGGGTTAAGCTGAATTGATTGAAAATTAAGTGGAACATAAATGGGTAGGCTTGATGCAATGGGTAAACCACATTCAAAGGGCTAAACCACTCATAATTGGGTCTAGGCGTTAATTGGGTCATAAGCTAAATGGGGACCCAATGGGTCGTGTTGACCATGTGGACCATCGTTGACCTTGTGGACCCTCAAATGAGCTCAATTGTGAGTTAAATCAGGTTGAGTGTAATTGAATTGAGTTGGGTTTAAATTAAGAAATGGAGTTGACTCAAGTGCATTAACTGAGTGTCATTTAATGTGGTGAGTTGGGCTTATGAGTTGGTTGAGTTGAAATGGAAATCAAAGGGGTCTTGTATTCTCATTGAGTCAAAGGGAAGATGAGGAGTTGCCATAACCTTAAACACCATCAAGTGAAGTCCCACACGTTGGTGGGTTGGAATTAAATTTTGGTGCATGGAAACCAATGGAATGAGATAAAAATCTCATGGGAATATGGAGGGGTTTCCATCTCATATGGAAACCCAAGCCTCCAACGTTGGGATGCCAATGGGTGCATTGGTTGGCAACAAGTGTCTCATTGGTTTAAGCAAGAATTGACGGGGACTAATGAGAAGAAGTGGGGCTGATTAACAAAAGGCATACACCACCATACTTGGCCGATTTTCATCCCAAGGAAACCCTAGAATTCTTATCTTTCTAGCTCTCTCAAGAACAACCCTCCTTGGCCGAACCAGCTAGTGGTGTCTTCACCAATTGATCAAGCATACATCCGGCTAGGGACTAAGGAAGAAGAAAGGAAACAAAAGGGAAGGAAGTAAAGATCAAAGGCAAGAGAGAAACAAAGGAATTTGTACATGTTTTAATGGACATAAGATGTAAGCTAAAAAGGTCCAAATCATGGGCATCGGGTTCGGCCACCTTGGATGGCCGAACCCCATGAATGTGTTTGATATTTTGGTATGGTTTTTGGAGAGATAAAAGCCATACCAATGGTGGAGAGTTGTTATGTTATTAAATGGAGTTAAGGTGTTTAAAAATGAGGATAAAGTGTATATATTGGGTTGGCCAATATATGGCTGAACCATGTGTTGATCATGGTTAAATTAGCATGCCAAAACCATGAATAATCATGGCAAGCATTGAACCAAGAGAACCATTGGGTTTGGCCATGGGTATGGCCGATCCCCATGGACCATGGCTATGGGTTTTATGAATCAATTTCATGGAAATAATTGGTGGTTTTAATGTTTAAGCATGATATAATTATGTATTGGTAGCAATGGTAGTTTTGTGAATAAGGGTAACCATCAAGAGTTGAAAGAGGGGACCCAAGTGAATAAGTGAGGTTTGGCCAAGGTGTATGGCCGAACCCCACTTATAAACATTTTTGGATATTAATTTTAATGGACTGTTTTAATGAAGCTAATGGATGGAATTATTAAATCAAGGGACTTGATTTGGGGACTTTAAAACAATGACAAAAAATAAGAAATAGAGACCAAACTTAGATAATGAGGTTCGGCCATGTTGTATGGCCGAACCCCATCCAAATGGAGTATGGGATTAAAGTTGATTCATGATTTATGCGAATAAGGTGACGGATCTCTTTGACGACACGCTAGTCGTGAACTGGTGAAGCTTGGAAGGAACGGATACTTAAGCGAATTTTAAGTAGGTTTACTACCTACTTGTAACCACATTTACACTTGTTTTCATGATGGTTTTTATGAGACATTGTTATACTATTATTTATCATATTTTGAATGATGAGATTTATTTACATGTTGCATTTATTCATTGCCATCTCATGCATGGATATGGGATGATGATTATGGAACCCGGAGCCCACACTCCGGTGATATGCTGTGATGCAACTGTGAGACCTCCTTAGGCAATGAGGGTCCCGCCAGGAGTAGTATCATGATGATAAGAATTACATATCGGCCTCCTTAGGCGATGAGGGTCCTGCCAGGAGGAATGTCCACATTGGTCTCCTTAGGCGATGAAGGTCCCGCCAGGAGAAATACTTTGATGATGAGAGCCATATCGGCCTCCTTAGGTGATAAGGGTCCCGCCAGGAGGAATATCATCAACATGAAATGAAAGAGTAATGTACTTACCTTGACGATGAGAGTCTCGTCAAGTGATGGCTATGTATATGTGTGATGGAGAGACTCATTACATGTGCATACATACATAGCATTGATTTATCTGTTTTGATGACCATATATACTATGATATATGCATGTTTTATATACTAACCATGTGGTAGCCTTAATCGGAAATCCTACTGGGCGCGTTGATC
Organism: Chimonanthus salicifolius; assembly: GCA_013350335.1. Lineage (NCBI taxonomy): Eukaryota > Viridiplantae > Streptophyta > Magnoliopsida > Laurales > Calycanthaceae > Chimonanthus > Chimonanthus salicifolius. The sequence goes on along the minus strand of CM023536.1, from coordinate 72,781,018 downwards.
TAACGCCCTAATTCTATCCTTAGAGGATAATACAGGAAAAGGAAAAGGGAAAGAGAAGGTCATGGACCTGGAGGGGAGCCAAGCCTAAGCACTTGATGATTGGAATGGAACTATATTTACTGTCATTTGAACTACATTTTATGGATATGTAATAGTTAGTAACCTTGCTATGGTTTGATTACAGTTATGATAATGATTAGTTTGACATGGTTTGAATGGTTAGTTTAAAGTAACTTGACTTGTACTTTGCTATCAAAGAATGTATGATTAACATAAGATTGATTATATTCCGCATCAGGTTAGTTCCAGCAATTAGTTATTTTTATTCTGCATGTTTTTGAATAGTTCCATGTGTGTATTATCTATCATGGCCTAGTCCATGTACACATGGGAGGCCAGTTACGGGTCGGACTTGGGAAGTCCGAACTTAGCTCGCATCGTGACGCCGTCCCGCTCTCTTCCGGTGTTATTATATTATTATTAAAAAAAAAAATTAGACTCTGAATTCTAGGAAAGGGCGGGGTGTTACAAGAGGATTGCTGCGGATATGCGACATCCTCCAGTTAGGACCCAAGAAGAGAGAGCTACAACGACTCTAAAGGAATTCAAATGGTTGAACCCAACGAGTTTTTCGAGAATCGAAGACCCAAGTCTGACAAAGGACTAGATCACCCAGATTGATCGGATCTTCGATACTCTAGCTATTGCTGATAATCTGTGAGGGACATTGGCAGCCTATCAGCTAGAGGGAATGCTTACAAATGGTGGGAGGCAAAGAGTCTGGTTCGTAATCACAAGCCAATGAGTGGGAAGACTTTTCAGCTACTTTTCTCGCCCGTTATTACCCTAAAATGGCCCAGGAAGCAAAGAAGAGGCAATTTCTCAACATCCAATAGGGGTCTGATACTGTGGCACAATACCCATAAGGTTTATTGAGCTAATGCAGTATGTGCCTTGGATTACGGCTGTTGAGCATTGTAATATTACATTTTTAACCCCTGATTATTGAGTCAGTTAATCCTCAATTTTGTATATAATGATGCATTTAATGTTGTTTGTCAGTTTTGTAGTAAAAAATAGAAAGTTCAGGAAAATCAAGTTAAAAACAACAGAAGTTTGCAAGTTTTGAGCTTAAAGAGAAGACCTAGGATTATTAATAATTATTTCATGTCAATTTCTATGATTTTCATGTAAATTAATTAATCTAGATCCAGTTATGAGAGTCTATGAGTAATTAATAATTTTTAGATTTAAAGTGGCTGAATAATTATTTAATTCTAGAAGTTAAAATCTGCAATCCAACCTGCCAAAGCTTGAATTTCAAGTCATTGGGCCAAGATTCAGTTCAAGTGGGCCAAGCTATGCTCCACAAAGCTTCAATGGGCCAAGCCACTTGCAAGCCCATGCGCATTTCACACTCTGGGCCAGGCCAGTGTGTAAGCTCAGTCCAACTAAGGCCTAAGCTCTCAAATCCAATTCAAATGGGCCTGAGTTGAGGTCTAGATCCAAATCTAAAGCCCAAAGTCCAATGAACTCCATGGTTCATGTTTAAATCTACCTAAGTCCAATCCAACTACCTATGTCGAAAACCCATAACCCAACTTCACATCCACACCATCCAATTTCCAGCATGAATCTTAACCTTCCATCTCACACACCCGATTAGGACAAACCTTAGATCCACCATCAAATCCAACCCATCCATTCATCTATCATTAGATCTAGGTCATCCATCATCATCATGATCATCTTAACCTTAAATTAGTGTTCATCCATGAATCACCTATTAATCCTTGCATTCATTTCATGCATTAATCATCTTAGCCATTAGATATTAGTTAATCCAATCACATCCATTCATTCATCTCTTAGAAACCCTAAAGCCTCCACATGCATACATCACATACACACATTACCTTAGATTTAGGTCATGCATTTCATCATCATTTAGATCCACCTATGCATCTAAACCCTTCGTCAGCCATCTACCTATTCATATAATTATTTTACCAAAAATACCTTAGAGCCAATAGATCAAAACCCATTTAATCTAAGCCCTCCATTCATGAACCCTAAGCTATGAACACTTGTAGTTCAAGCTAGCCCCCATGCGCATATCACACCTCATCATCCCATCATTTTTGCAACTTAAATCCTCTCCATTCACTTAGACTAAAAACCATCTAGACACATTCCTAAGATCCAAACCCACCTCACCATCCAGTCCCCAAGAATCCCACACAAGTTTCTCAACCCAACTCCAATCCATTTGAATTCCATACCTTGTGCAACCCTAAATCCAAGTTTTAATCCCCATCATCCATTCCCATTTGATCCAATCCAGTCCTTTGATTTCCCACCTTAAACCTTAATTTAATCCAAGCCATCCATCTCTTTTCAAAACCTATAAATACCCCATTATGTAACACCCCAGATTTTCCTTAGCTTATAAAATTATTGGATTGGCCCACTTGGATTGCAATTTAATTGAATTTGAGATTAAATAGTTGAAACGGACATTAAATGGGCAAGGAAATGGGTCAATTACCCAATTAAGACCCAATGTGTCATGGATGACCTTGATTAAAAATAATTGGGTAAATTTGTTAAGTTAGTTGAATTGGATATGTTAGTGCATTTAATGCATTAAAGTCCACCTTATCAAATGAGGTGGCATGTGAGTGATGTGGCGTTGCCATGTGGCATCCATGTCATCACATAGAAGCCAACTAAGGAAGGATGCCAAGTCATCAAATGACATGGCCAAAGTGGGACCCAAGAGCCATGTGGTGACCAAGTCACCACATGCATGGTCGACCATGACAAGGGTTGACTTGGTCAACCACTCTTGGAGTTTAAGTCATGAAATTAAGGCTCTTGTTTAAGTTGAGAAGATGAAGGGATGAGATGGAGGCTAGAATCTCATCCATCTCATCTAAGGGAAGACAAAGGGTAGAGATTAAGGGATGGATGTCTTGTCTAAGTACATTGTACTTAGACACTTGGGAACCCAAGGGTCTTCATCTCAAGAGCCATGAAGCCACCCTTGAGAAGCCAAAGGACTCATTGGTTAAACCAAGGGTCTCCTCGGTTAGACCAAGCCGTAATGAGAGGGAGGGAAGAGTTTTAGTTTCATACAAAAACACAAACCAAAAAGCACCTCAAACCCCTTGGGCCGACTCCTCCTCCTTTGAGCAAGACTTTTCTCTCCTCTCATCTCCTCTCTCTCTCCCACCTCTACCTCCATACACTTGGAGACTTTGAAGAACAAAGAAAGGAGAAGAAGAATTAAGGAAGAAAAGAAAGATCGAAAGAAAAGAAGGAGATTAAAGGAAGGTATGTCTAAGAGTTAATGATATGGGAATAAATCTAAGGAAGCCATAGGTTTGGCCATGGTGTGGCCGAACCCATGGGTTCCATGATTGGTTGGAATGAATGGCCAAAAATGTTATAAGGCCATGGAGTTGGAAATCCATGCAAAGGATGGTTATGGGTTGAAACAAAACAACCATAAGATTAATCCGAACACTATGCTATGATGGTACTATGATTGGATGGATCATGAAGAAAAACCCTAGACCTTGGCTAGTGGGTATAATAAAAGTTATTAAGTTAAGTATTGAAGATGGAATCCATATTTAAATATGATCAAGGATGTATTTCAAGGAGAAGGGCCTTACAATGAATGCAAACAAAAGGATCTGACACAAAGTCAGTCGACTGAATCTTATGATCAGTCGACTGAAAGTGTATTGGACGAGCACACAAAGGATACTAGCTGTATTTCAAACCGACTTGTAATGCCCCGCCCCTTTTCACTGAAAATCAGAGTCTATTTTTTTTAAATGAAGAGTGACAAAGGCCGGGACGTCACGGCGCGAGGTAGTCTGAGCTTCTAAAGCCCGGCCTTAACTGGCCAACCCTACATGTGCGTGGAACGAAGTCCCACAGAGATGTTCACCGTAGAAGTAAGCTCGGGGAATATAATTAAATGCGGAATGATAATAGAGATTAACCTACAAATTTTAGATAGCAGGGAAGAACATTCATTTGATTGCTAAGATACCTCAAAATTACAACGTCCAAAATAAAATCCAAACATAGCAAGTAAACTAAAATATTATATTTCCTACAAGCTAGGCTACTCAAATACATTTCCAAAACAAATTTAAATAAATTAAGTAGCCGCCTCCCCAAGCTCCTAAGCTTGGCTTCCGTCGCGTCCTTCCGCTGTGCCATCTCCTGCGTTATCAGCTAGGGTTAGAAGTAGGGCGTTAGACAACGTGCCCAGTAGGACTCCGAGTAAGGCTAACACATGGATTAGTGATAATAAGCATACAGATATAATATAACGAAAAACCATAAAATGAATGCCATGCCATGGGTATCTAAGTTATGAATCCCACCCATCATCCATACCATCATGATATCCCCATGTTTGCTTCTCGGTCGCCTCGACGGAGCATGGACTCCAGTTATATCTCAACATATCAAAATATCCGCATAGTCTGCTTTTTCGGTCCCCCCGACGGAGCATGGACTCTGGTTATATCTCAACATATCAAAATATCCCCATGTCCTGCTTTTTCGGTCGCCCCGACGGAGCATGACTTCGGTTATATCTTAACATATCAAAATATCCCCATGTCTGCTTTTTGGTTGCCCCGACGGAGCATGGACTCCTGTTCCTTTATTTTTCCGCCCATGCCATGCATGAGATGTAGATGCATTATGCTATGTAATATATATAATCCATAGTCTTAATATAGAGTTCATAACTTAGCATATAATTCATAGCCTTGCATTATGCCATATAAGATACATAAATCATGATCTTAAAACTCATCATAAAACAACCATATAATTTCCAAAATAAATGAAAGAAACCATCACACAATCCATGGCTTATAAAAAGGTAGGAATCCTACCAAATACCGACTAGCGTCCTTCTTCGTTTCCGTCCAATAAATCTGGTCGCCAATCGCGCACCGTTTGCGATGTCCGGTACCTTATTATACATTATCAATTAGTTCATGTTTTAAAACCATTTCTAAGCCCATAATCATTCCTTAGGGGGGTTCGGCCATACACCATGGCCGAACCTCACTAACTATGTTGTGGTCCCCGTTTAGTCCTTAAACAATTTAATATCACACGAGTCTAAAAAATAGCCACCTAGGCTTTATTAATCCATATAAGATGGTTACATTAGAGCCCCTAAGTCCAGATCATTTCCCATGGGATTATTGAATTGGCCATTATTTACGATTTTGCCACTACTCCTTCCCATGATTAATTACTCATTTACCCATGCACACTTAAGTCTAACATTGATCCATAACATAGATCCATTAGTGACCCACCAACATAACATGAACACATTAATCTTAGACCAAAAAATGATTTTCAATTGGGTCATGGGTTCGGCCATACACCATGGCCGAACCCATGATGTCTCTTGCTCCATTTTTCTTGGTCCATTTACATCATTTGATTCCATCATAAGTCCTCCCATGAGGGGTTTTACATTATGCATTTAAATCATTCCTTTTGATCAACATTAAATATATTTTGAGTCCATCAACTAAGCTACATTCCCCATTTGTTAATGCACATACATATTTTAATCTTAGCCTATCAATTGGTTCACAAAATGGGTCCATTGATGTCTCATTAACCATGACATAATAACATTAGAAATCAACCATTTAACTAACCTAATCTCCATTAAAATCAGCCCCTTTAAACATTATAATCTATGCTTAAAAATCCATTTCAACCAATCAATATTCTTAGTCATTCTTCTCTCTTTTTACACCCTTTAAATTACAAACACATCACCCTTTTAAGCCTCCAAGTTATTAATACATTACTCCACATTTCCATCCTTCTAAAACCCATTAAAAACCACCATCACATCACCATAGGGTTCATTCCCATCTATCCTTTCAAGGCCATAAACACCATTCATATCTCCCATGAATTTCCTCATTTAAGATCACTACATTTAATCATTCAAAACCTTTAAAACCATTAATCATATTCCATGGTTTCCATTCTTTAAGAACCCCATTAAATTCCTAATCACGTTCCATGGCTTCGATTTAAAACCCTTTAAAATTACCCACATTTAATCATTTAAAAACTTAAAACCCTAAATCATTCTCCATGCTTCCATTCTTATAAACCCTAATAAATAAATCAATCATCTACCATGGGGTGTACTTGAGAGAGAGAGGGAGAGGATGGGATGGAAAAATTACCTCAAGCTTTGGTCTTGAAGAGGTGGCCCAAAGTTTGCACTTTTCTTCTCTTCTCTTCTAAGTTTCCTTTTTTTTTTTTCTTCCAAGCTTTTCTTCTTCTTTCTCTACTTAGTGTGGGACGGCTATGAAAGAGGGAAAGATAGGAAGAGAATGAAATGGGAAAGAATGAAAAGAAAACCCATCTTATCCCAAGGCTTGCTTAAGCTACACTTTATCATTAATTCCTCCCACCAACCCACCTAAGATTTTATCATGCTTTATGGTGGTGGTTGGGATAACCACCACCAGCCAATGTTGGTGTTAAAGATAAGATGGCTTTTGGTCTTCCATTTGACCATTTGACCACCTCTTTTGATTAGCTTAATTAATTAATTAATTAGATCATTAGGTTAATTAATTCCATTTAAACTTAATTCCATTTGCTTAAATTCCCTTCATGCATACACCCATGGTTGACCAATTCAACCATGGTGGCCGGCCCCACCAATCCTTGGTCCACACGCCACCTCACTTGGTGAGGTGGAGGTGGGTCCCATTTGGCCATGTCACCTAGGTTTTAAATAAATTCCAACTTAGGTGATTTAATTAATCCATTTCAACTACTTGGATCACCATTGGGCCCATGGCCCAATCACACTCACCTCCGACCCATTGACCTTAGAGCTTACATCATCTTGATCCATTGGGTCCCAAATGGGTAGTGGGCCTAATTGACCATCCTTGGCCCAATTAACCATTTAATGATTTTAAATCCATCCATGGTCCATTGGGCCTTACTTGGGCCTTTATCCATATTTGATCCATTCACCATTTATTCCATCAAATTTCTAAATTCCACCATAAAAATAAACAATATCCACCTATATATTGATTTACAAATTCCGGGCCATTACACGACTGAATCTTATAATTCGGTCAACTAAAAGTGGACTGGTCAAGCATAAAAAGGAACTGATCCAAGTCAGCCGACTGAATTTGAAGATTCAGTCGATTGAAAGTGTACTGGCTAAGCACATATGTGATCTGGTGGTGTTTCAGTGATTCAGTCGACTGAAAGTATACTGGCCAAGCTTGTAAAGGATCTAATTGTGTTTCAGCCAACCTGAATCTTATGATTTAGTCGACTGAAAGTTTACTGGTCAAACACAGATGGAATCTGGTTGTCTTTCAGTCAACTTAATTCCAGATTCAGTCGACTGAATTAAAAAGTTTTATTCTGGATTATCCTCCAGAGCCGCTTCTAAGATGGAAGGGTGGATGAAATTAAATGAAAGATCAAACTAATATGTATGTTTGAAATTGATGAGGTAAAGAGGTTCGCAAAGAGATTGCGATTCATCCCACGCGATCGTTAGAGTTATCCTTGCAAAACAAGAAAGGATAGTATATCGGACATTGGAAGGATTCTTACCTCATTGAGAACACTATGGAGTATACTATGACACTTGTTTTTATTTCAAATATAATGATGCATTGGCTACATAAATTGTATATGATTATGAGTTGATTTTCAATGATATTATGTATTTTAAATGAAATGGCATTCTTGCATATATTACCTCATATATGGCATGGGAGGGAACACATATGATCAGCAAGCCAAGTTTTGAGCGGTTCCAACATAACTTGGGCTCAAGAATAGCTTGTAAGAAGCTATATGAACTGTTGAGATTTGGCTGCATCCGGTTGATAGAAAAGGTACGCGTAATTGGGCCAAAGAGCTCCTGGTTAGTCAGTCCTGAAATCCTGTGCAGAGGGAGGAAATCACACTCCATCGATAATCCCAATTAATTTGTGGATGGGCATACAGTGCCCTGGTGGTTGCCACCCTCAAATACTGTGGACATAATTGACGGAGGAAAACCATTGATTGATTTATGATGTGATTGGGTATGGACATTGGGTGGGATTTCATTTGGCATGACATCCATGACATGACACTTATGTTAGCATGATTATGATATGGACATCATGCATTGTTTTATATCTTACAAGATGTTTTACAAATATGACATTAATGATGTACATACCCTTGATTTATGATATTCTAATATTACTCCTATGTGTACCATAACCCTAATTGGAATACCTACTGGGCATGTTGACTAATGCCCTACTTCTACCCTATAGATGATGGAACAAGAAATGACAAAGATGTAGGACCGAAAGGGAGCCAAGCGGTGGGAGCTTGGGAGAGCTTAAGTTTTAATTAGTTAGTTTTGATTTCAATGATGCATTCGGAGGACTTACATTTGCGGTTGTAAGAACTTAGACTATTTTGGACACCTTAGAACTTATTTGCTATGGTTTGATAATCTTTAAGTTTTATTGCAATTTTATGGTGATTGGCTTTCCTTGCCTAATGATGACAGAGAATGAATAACATCTTATTCATATAAATTATTTCGTAATCACTAAGAAAAATGTATTGAATTAATTAAATGGGAAATAACTTAACCTAATTGTCTAATAATTAAATGTTTAAATAATCATAAAGGTAGTCAAAGGGGTCAAAGAGGTGGAAGACCCAAACCATTCAATCTTATCTCAAAAACATGTAAAAAAAAACGTTGGGACTTGGGTGGGACTTGGTGATGGTGGGGTCATAAAGCTTAAAGTAAGAAAAGATCTCATGGGTTGGTGGGAGGAATTGATTACTCTACCCAATTGAGATAAACTTATCTCTTTTACCCATCTTCTTCCATCGATGCTCTTTTCTCTCATTTCATTTTTTTCCCATTTTGCTCTCCACCACCGTCTCACACTCCAAGAAGAGAAAGAAAAAATTAAGAAAGGAAGAGGAGAAGAGAAGAAAGAAGAGAAGAGGTGCAAGCATGGTCCACCTTCTAAGGTCAAGATTTACCATCTTTCTTCTCATCATCTCCTCCTTTCCCTCTCTCAAGTAAACCCTACCTTGGCCAATGCTAAGCTTGGAGGTTTCCACCATTGATCAAGCATCTTGACCTACCAAAGATCAAAGGAAGGAGAAAGGAGGCTAAGGAAGCCGACGGGAAGCAGCAGAAGTCGGAGGAGACGACGGATTGTGAGTATTTCCTAAACAAGAGTTTTGGATTTTTTTTTAGGGTTTAAGAATTGGAATTCTTTTTGGTTAAATTTAATGGTGGCTAAATAATTTTGTGCCATGGATTTTAAATCCATCAAAATGGAAGGATGGAAGTGGAGGAAACTCTAATGTATAGGTTAGGGTTAGGAAAAGAAAAATAAATGGATTAAGGGTTATATAATTAATGTATGATTTTTTTAGCGTTTTAAGGAATGGAGGATATGCAAAGTAATTTGGGCATTTTAATGATTTATTAGGGTTTATGAAGAATGGAAACCATGGAGGATGGTTTAGGGTTTTAAATTTCTTGATTAAATGTGATTAAGTTTAAAGGGGTTTTATAAGAAAATCATGGGAAAGAGGGTTTATGATTTTTTTAAGGAGTTAATGATTGAATGTAGTGATTTGTAAATGGATTTTATGACCTATTTGTGGGTAAACTTATGATTAATTTTGGTGTTATGTATGTGGGAAATGAATGACGATTAGAGTATTTAAATGGCTAAATTCTAGTGTTGTTACATTATGGTTAAGGAGACACCAATGGACCCATTTTGTGTGAACCAATTAAGGACTAAGATGAAGGTGTATGTATGTGGATTAGTAAATGAGGAATATGGCATGATTAAAGGGGACATTCATGGATTCCAAAAATGTAGTTTATGATGATAAAAAATGATAAGTCAAAATGTGTGATGGAACTAAGTGATGTATGTAGACCGGTTTGGCCTAAGATTAATGTGTTTGTATATGATTAAAGTATGGAGTTTAGGTTCAATTAAGTGGCTGATTTAATGATCTTGAGATATGGGTGTTGGGTCATTAATGGACCTAAATCCATGAATGAATTTTTAGACAAAGAAATGTATATAATTAAGTTAATGTTTAACTATAGGGGGAGGTAGTGGCAAAACCGTAAATATTGATCAAAATGAAGCAACCCACTAAGATATGATGTATGGGCTTAGAAATGGTTAAAATATGGAGTAATTATGTGTATGTAATAAGGTACTGGATATCACTAGCTGTACGCGTGTCGGTAGCTGGATTATCGGACGAAGCCAAAAAAGGACGCGAGTCGGTATTCGGTAGGATTCTACTTTTTTGTAAGCCATGGATTGAGTGATGGTTTCTTTGAATTATTTTGGAAATTATATGGGTTGTTTTAAACATTGGTTTTGAATTATGTATTATGTAGGGGTTTTTCCTTGATTTATTCTGGTAAGCATATGATTGGTTTAAAATGGGTTTTAAAGCTATGATGTGTTTATTGAGGCTTTACTTGATCAACTTTGATAATCAAGTTATATGTTTGATTGATGGGATTTTTTAAATGTCATGGTTGTTATTATATTCATTACATGGCATATGGCATCTACATCTCATGCATAGCATGGGAGGGATATGACAGGGGAAGGATGAAATGAAACCGGAGTCCATGCTCCGTCGGGGCGAGCATAAACAACCATGGGGATATTCTGATGTGTTTGATTCATTAGGGAGGTTACTATGGGCTCTATGATATGTTGATAAGGTTATTCAAACAAGAATGTTACTATGTGTTATTATACATTGATGATGGTTCTTCCATCAAGGGGGATGCCTAGTGTGGATCACATCTTGATGAGGTTTTTCCATCAAGAGGGTCATGGCACGATGATGGTATGGATTATATTTTGAACATTATGTATGGATGAAAAAGGGGCATTGTACAATGATGATGAGATTGATGGGTGGGATTCATGACATAAAACACCCATTGCCTTACATTGTACCAAATGGCATGAATTTTGATATAATATTTTCTATATGCTTTGTTATCACTAATCCATGTGTTAGCCCTACTCGGAGTCCTACTGGGCACGTTGTCTAACGCCCTACTTCTACCCTAGCTGATGACGCAGGAAATGCCGGAGTAGAAGGACGAGACGGGAGCCAAGCTTAGGAGCTTGGGGAGGCAGACTGTTTGCTTTAATTAAGTTTATTTGGGAAATGTGTATTTGTATAGTTTAGCTTGTCGGACTATATAATTACTTGTTATATTCTGGTTTTGTTTGGATACGTGATGTTGAGATGTTTTATTAGTTAGATGAATGTAATCTTCCCCGCTATCTAAAATTTATAGGTTAGCCTCTATTATCATTCTGCGTTTTATGTAACATTCCGCAAGCTTACTTATACGTGTGAACTGTTCCTCGTGGACTTCGTTCCACGCACACGTAGGGTTGGCCAGTTAAGGGCCGAGCTTTAGAAGCTCGGACTTAACTCGCGTCGTGACTTCCACGCCCTTTGTCACTTTGAAAAAAAAAAAAAATAGACTTTGATTTTCGGTGAAAAGGGGCGGGCGTTACAGTTGGTATCAGAGCGAACTTGGAAGAATGATTCTCTCGAAGTAGATTAAGACGGTTGCATGTCTCACTGACAGCTAAGAATCCCAAACCGACCGTCTCTTCGGAGCCCGCTGCACGGGGCCGGGTTAATTTACTTCGATTGACTTAAACTGAAGTATTCAGTCTGAGAACAACGTCTGACGAAATGGAATGATAGCAAGGGAAGAAAATTCATTCTAAGTTAGATTTATCGAACATAGCAAGATATGGCTTATCTTCCCCGGAAATGAAACATGATACTTTGATACTTAAGACGTTCCCCCAAAACAAGGTATAATCACTTAGAAATCTTTCCTCCTACGAATTGATGAAACAATGATAACTTTGTCAAAGTAGCGAAAATAGGATGTGTTTCCCAATATCCTTAAGTTGAACACAAACAGTAGGGTTTAGAGTTCTTCCCCCAGAAACAAAGGAAAACCAGTGTGCTTATTTGGCAACTTCCCCCCCAAATGGGAAAAGAAAATAGTGATATTAGGAAAAATTTCCCTCAAAATGAGAAAACAAAATCTAGTTTTGCCCCAATTGATGGAACAGTAATGGGTTTTTCGACGTAGGGAAATTTCCCCATTCTCACCAAATGGAACAAACAGTGGGTACTTAGGATGTTATTCCCAAAACTGAGTGGCTAATTTGGAAAATTTCCCCAAAAAAACATGGTGTTATGTTAGAAAGTTCCCCAAAGCCTAGATTGGTTTTATTGGAAACTGCTCTCGATGAGTTTTGTATTTGTTTGTATTCTATGATGCAGATATGTCAAGTGATGGGAATATAACGGAATATGGGATAGGGAACCCCATAGCTGTCCCATAGATTTGGTGTCTACTTCTAGCATAAGCAGTTAGCCTGGACTTTCAGGAGGGACCTCCCGAGGAAGATGAAGGGGATTTATCATCTCTTCCTGAAGAGAATGTGGAAGACTTTCCGATGATAAGAAAGTCGGTAGGGGAAATAGGACCCGATTATAGGTACGAGTTGTGCAACCAGGTTGGGCACAACTGCGCATACTGTCCCTACCCTTTTGAAGTGGTATGCCCGGTTTGTGGGCTACATGACAAGGGAAAGAAAGGACTAACTGTCCTTATATTGGAAGACCAGGGATATACCTTGTTTGATATGTGGAGTACTGGGTTACATGTCGATGTCGGGCCCCTGACAGTTCCTTTGTGTTTGAGGATGATGCAGGGTCCTCTACGGAAGACTAGGCTGGGGAGTAGCCTCTACGGAAGACTAGGCTGGGGAGTAGCAAGGAAGGTCATTCAAGAGGGTTATCTTGTAGAGTTGGGGGTTACACTTTGTTGTTTAAAGGGTTTATTTTAACCCTACCAACCTTTGTATTATGTAGAAGTCTGAATGATTTTTTTTTAATGGAAGTATGCACTTACGAGTTTATGAAGGAACTAAGCCAATGAATTTTTTTTATGACTTAGGAAAATGCCTCCAGAGAAGAAAACCGATAAGACCCATGTGTGGAAGAAGAAGAGGTACAACAACCTCATCGGAAGAAGAGGTACAACAACCTCATCAGGAGGAAGCACAGAGTCGCATGAATATTCCAGTGATACACCCGAGCTACGAAACATAGTGCAAGCTCTAGTCACTTATGTTTTACAACACTCTTGAACAGAAATGAAACACAGGACCGAAGAGGTCAGAGTGGGGTAAATACCTTTCGCCCTCACAAGAGATTCAGACCCAACTTTGGAGACCTTCAGCCTCTACTAGAAGTTCCTGTTTCCAGTGTGGTCAGCAGGGGCATTTTAAAAGAGAGTGTCCTCAGAACTATAGATCTTCGCACTTCAGAGGTCCTCGCCGTTGTCCAGCTCGATCAGCTTCAGTCATAAGGGGCCTAGAGCACATGACCCCGACAGGAAGGGCACCTATCCGACAGAGTCGGGACAGCTGATGCTACGATTTCTTCTCCAGAGACAATGGATCATTCGGTGGTTCAAGGTAGGCAGTAGTTGTAGTTCATATGATTATGCATTATTTAATTTGAGAACATTCTACTCTCTTGTACCTATTGCCTTCACGTATGTTATTATACAATAAATGTTCACTACACTTACTATATTATTCCCTGTTGGTAGAGCAAGGACGACCATTGTGGGTATGTCGAGTTCCCGATGATACAGTTTGGTTCCACAAGTTGACCCATGAGTCTTATGATAGACAGAATAGTCCTATGAAGGTATTAGTTATGCCCATGAATAGATTATACCCATAGGAGGTTATATTCATGGATGGTTACTAACCATGGATGACAGTTCTCATGGGGTTTAGATTGATGCCGGGTGTTGGTATCGTGGAAATTATGAACAAAAGGTTAGTCACATAGTGACTTATGTGCAATTGAAGAGGTGCTAAGTTTTGGAGATGTGTTTAATGGGAAAGATAAAAGTCTAGTGAAAATCGAATGGGAAGCTATGGCGACTGCCGAGTTAGTCTAGCTAGCTGACTCTGTAGTTAGCCGATGGAGTTCCAGGAGAGTGCAACTAGAAACTTAGTTGAAATGGAATCAGCAAAGGACTTGAGCGTAGACTTGTACTGTCAGGCTACCTCACACAGAGAGTAGATGAAAGAACGTGTTGAATAGGTATGTATGGAAATGTCTTGGTAGCAGGTAAAGTGTATCAGGATCATTAGTCTACATAAGATTGCAAATGGGTTTTTGAGAGAAAGAGATAGCATGAGACAGAATAATTTCTGCAAGAATGAAACTCATAGGTTGATATGAGTGATATTGATGTAATTAAGAGGTACTTAGCACAATTGAACAGGGACAACGAATAGACCCCAGAAATGGAGGAGATCTGGACCAAGATATCTACAGGTGAGGTAGTATCGGAATGAGAGTTACAACCGGGATAGGGTCTTGTGTTTCGAGGTAGGACGGAGGTGCTTAAGAGCTGCGGAAGGGAGTTGTTGGTTGAGGCACACCAAACCAAGCTCTCTACCCATCCGGACAGCGCTAAGATGAACCATAATTTTAAGAGACACTATTGGTGGCATGGACTCAAGAGAGATGTGGCCGAGTTTATGCTCGCTGTACTAACTGTCGGCAGGTTAAGGCGGAGCGTCGGAAGCCACCGGATTTACTCAAACCCTTACCTGTACCGGAGTGGAAATGGGAGCACATCTCTATGGACTTTGTGACAGGGTTGCCAAGGTTTCCCAAAGGCAACGACGCAATATGAATCGTGGTGGATCGGTTAACCAAGCCTGCGCATTTCCTTCCTGTCAAGACGACAGATTCATCTGAGGCTTTGGGTCGATAGTACATCCAGGACATTAACAGACTACGTGGTGTACCCCAGACTGTTGTGTCCGACAGAGATGACCGATTCACTAGCAGAGTATGCCTAAGAGCATGCAGTCGGCTATGGGGACCGACGTGTTAACCAGCACAACATTCCACCCACAGACTGATGGACAGTTGGAGAGAACAATACGGGTATTGGAGGATATGCTGAAAGCATGTATACTGGATTTCAAAGGTGGAGGGGAGGATCATTTGCTCCTAGTGGAGTTTTCCTACAATAACAGTTGTCAGGCAAGCATCAAGATGGCTCCATTTGAGGCCTTATGTGGTAGGCCGTGCAGATCGCCAGTGTGTTGGATAGAGACAGCTACTTACTGCACAGAGCCGTCAGAAGAGTTACGCCGACAAGAGGAGGAGGTTCCTCGAGTTTGAGGTGGAGACTTAGTATTTCTGAAAGTCTCACCACAGAAGGGACACATGAGATTCGGGAAGAAGGGGAAACTTTCACCTAGGTTTGTGGGGCCGTTTCCAATCTTGAAGAGGGTGGGGGAAGTAGCTTATCAGTTGGTGCTTCCTCCACAGTTATTCTCTTTACGTGATGTGTTTCATGTGCCCATGTCGAGGAAATACAACCCTGATCCTTCACAGGTGTTGAACGTACCAGACGTCGATGTACAAAGCGACGTGACGTATGTGGAGAAGCCGATCAGAATGATCGGGAGCGAACAAAGGGTACTGCGGAACCGTGCCAGTCAGTTCGTCAAGGTGGTCTGGGAACGACGTGGCAATAAGGAAACCACCTGGGAACTTAAGTCAGAGATGAGTGCCGCTCATCCGGAGCTCTTTGTATGAGATGATTGGAACCTCTACTTCACTCGAATTTTCGGGACGAAAATTTCAAAAGAGGATTGAATTGTAATGACTCGGAATTTGTGAATCAGTATATCTGTGGTTATTATTTATTTTAATGATGAAAATTGAGAATTTTAGTGGAATAAATGTTAAGTGAATCAAAATTTGGGCAAAGGCCCAAGTATGGTCCAATAGACCATGGGTTGGATGAAGTTCATTTAATTGATCAATAATGGTTGATGTAATGGGCCGGAAATTGTAAAGTAACATATATGTGTTATTATTTATTTTTTTATGGTGGAAATTGGAAATTGGATGGAATAGATAGTAAATGGATCAAAATGTGGACAAAGGCCCAACTAGGGCCCAATGGGTTATGTATTGGATTTAATTTATCTTAATGGTCAATGATGGTCAAATTGGGCCAAGGATAGTCAAATTGGGCCCAATACCCATTTGGGACTTAATGGGTCAAAATAATGAAAACTCTAAGGTAAATGGATAGGAGAGAACTTAACTGGGCCATGGGCCCAATGGTGATCCAATAAGGGAAGTGGGTTGAATTGATTTTTAATCACCTAAGTTAGTATTAATTAGGCCTAAGTGACATGGCCAATTGGGACCCACCTCCACCTCATCAAATGAGGTGGCATGTGGACCAAGGATTGGTGGGGCCGGCCACCTTGGTTGAATTGGTCAACCATGGGTGGATGCATGAAGGAATTTAAACAAAAGGAATTAATTAAATGGGAAATAACTTAACCTAATTGTCTAATTAATTAAATGTTGAAATAATCATAAAGGTAGTCAAAGGGGTCAAAGAGGTGGAAGACCCAAACCATTCAATCTTATCTCAAAAACATGTAAAAAAAAACGTTGGGACTTGGTTGGGACTTGGTGATGGTGGGGTCATAAAGCTTAAAGTAAGAAAAGATCTCATGGGTTGGTGGGAGGAATTGATTACTCCACCCAATTGAGATAAACTTTATCTCTTTTACCCATCTTCTTCCATCGATGCTCTTTTCTCTCATTTCATTTTTTTCCCATTTTGCTCTCCACCACCGTCTCACACTCCAAGAAGAGAAGAAAAAAATTAAGAAAGGAAGAGGAGAAGAGAAGAAAGAAGAGAAGAGGTGCAAGCATGGTCCACCATTCTAAGGTCAAGATTTGCCATCTTCTTCTCATCATCTCCTCCTTTCCCTCTCTCAAGTAAACCCTACCTTGGCCAATTCTAAGCTTGGAGGTTTCCACCATTGATCAAGCATCTTGACCTACCAAAGATCAAAAGGAAGGAGAAAGGAGGCCAAAGAAGCCGACGAGAGCAGCGGAAGTCGGAGGAGACGACGGATTGTGAGTATTTCTTAAACAAGAGTTTTGGATTTTTTTTTAGGGTTTAAGAATTGGAATTCTTTTTGGTTAAATTTAATGGTGGCTAAATAATTTTGTGCCATGGATTTTAAATCCATCAAAATGGAAGGATGGAAAGTGGAGGAAACTCTAATGTATAGGTTAGGGTTAGGAAAAGAAAAATAAATGGATTAAGGGTTATATAATTAATGTATGATTTTTTTAGCGTTTTAAGGAATGGAGGATATGCAAAGTAATTTGGGCATTTTAATGATTTATTAGGGTTTATGAAGAATGGAAAACCATGGAGGATGGTTTAGGGTTTTAAATTTCTTGATTAAATGTGATTAAGTTTAAAGGGGTTTTATAAGAAAAATCATGGGAAAGAGGGTTTATGATTTTTTTAAGGAGTTAATGATTGAATGTAGTGATTTGTAAATGGATTTTATGACCTATTTGTGGGTAAACTTATGATTAATTTTGGTGTTATGTATGTGGGAAATGAATGACGATTAGAGTATTTAAATGGCTAAATTCTAGTGTTGTTACATTATGGTTAAGGAGACACCAATGGACCCATTTTGTGTGAACCAATTAAGGACTAAGATGAAGGTGTATGTATGTGGATTAGTAAATGAGGAATATGGCATGATTAAAGGGGACATTCATGGATTCCAAAAATGTAGTTTATGATGATAAAAAATGATAAGTCAAATGTGTGATGGAACTAAGTGATGTATGTAGACCGGTTTGGCCTAAGATTAATGTGTTTGTATATGATTAAAGTAATGGAGTTTAGGTTCAATTAAGTGGCTGATTTAATGATCTTGAGATATGGGTGTTGGGTCATTAATGGACCTAAATCCATGAATGAATTTTTAGACAAAGAAATGTATATAATTAAGTTAATGTTTAACTATAGGGGAGGTAGTGGCAAAACCGTAAATATTGATCAAAATGAAGCAACCCACTAAGATATGATGTATGGGCTTAGAAATGGTTAAAATATGGAGTAATTATGTGTATGTAATAAGGTACTGGATATCACTAGCTGTACGCGTGTCGGTAGCTGGATTATCGGACGAAGCCAAAAAAGGACGCGAGTCGGTATTCGGTAGGATTCTAACTTTTTGTAAGCCATGGATTGAGTGATGGTTTCTTTGAATTATTTTGGAAATTATATGGGTTGTTTTAACATTGGTTTTGAATTATGTATTATGTAGGGGTTTTTCCTTGATTTATTCTGGTAAGCATATGATTGGTTTAAAATGGGTTTTAAAGCTATGATGTGTTTATTGAGGCTTTACTTGATCAACTTTTGATAATCAAGTTATATGTTTGATTGATGGGATTTTTTAAATGTCATGGTTGTTATTATATTCATTACATGGCATATGGCATCTACATCTCATGCATGGCATGGGAGGGATATGACAGGGGAAGGATGAAATGAAACCGGAGTCCATGCTCCGTCGGGGCGAGCAATAAACAACCATGGGGATATTCTGATGTGTTTGATTCATCAGGGAGGTTACTATGGGCTCTATGATATGTTGATAAGGTTATTCAAACAAGAATGTTACTATGTGTTATTATACATTGATGATGGTTCTTCCATCAAGGGGGATGCCTAGTGTGGATCACATCTTGATGAGGTTTTTCCATCAAGAGGGTCATGGCACGATGATGGTATGGATTATATTTTGAACATTATGTATGGATGAAAAAGGGGCATTGTACAATGATGATGAGATTGATGGGTGGGATTCATGACATAAAACACCCATTGCCTTACATTGTACCAAATGGCATGATTTTGATATAATATTTTCTATATGCTTTGTTATCACTAATCCATGTGTTAGCCCTACTCGGAGTCCTACTGGGCACGTTGTCTAACGCCCTACTTCTACCCTAGCTGATGACGCAGGAAATGCCGGAGTAGAAGGACGAGACGGGAGCCAAGCTTAGGAGCTTGGGGAGGCAGACTGTTTGCTTTAATTAAGTTTATTTTGGGAAATGTGTATTTGTATAGTTTAGCTTGTCGGACTGTATAATTACTTGTTATATTCTGGTTTTGTTTTGGATACGGTGATGTTGAGATGTTTATTAGTTAGATGAATGTAATCTTCCCTACTATCTAAAATTTATAGGTTAGCCTCTATTATCATTCTGCGTTTTATGTAACATTCCGCAAGGTTACATATACATGTGAACTGTTCCTCGTGGACTTCGTTCCACGCATACGTAGGGTTGGCCAGTTAAGGGCCGGGCTTTAGAAGCTCGGACTTAACTCGCGTCGTGACGTCCGCGCCCTTTGTCACTTTAAAAAAAAAAATAGACTCTGATTTTCAGTGAAAAGGGGCGGGCGTTACACATCTTGTCTAGGGTTTCCTTGGGTAAGACTCCACCTCCAACCACCCTCATCAATGTGGAGTCTTCCCTATGAGTCCCTTGACCAAACGAGGGAATGCATGCCCTCCACATGGGTTCTTTGTCTAGCCAAGAGGGTGCATGCCCTCCACATGGCACACACCACCCTCTCCAACAGTTTTGGCTTAGTGGTTTCCATGAGATGGAGCCCCCACCTCTCCTTTGACCAACCATGAGAATACATGCCCTCCACATGGGTTCTTTGTCTAGCCAAGAGGTTGCATGCCCTCCACGTGGCACACACCACCCTCTTCAACGGTTTTGGCTTAGTGGTTTCCATGAGATGGAACCCCCACCTCTCCTTTGACCAACCATGAGAATGCATGCCCTCTACATGGGTTCTTTGTCTAGCCAAGAGGTTGCATGCCCTCCACGTGGCACACACCACCCTCTCCAACGGTTTTGGCTTAGTGGTTTCCATGAGATGGAACCCCCACCTCTCCTTTGACCAACCATGAGAATGCGTGCCCTCCACATGGGTTCTTTGTCTAGCCAAGACGGTGCATGCCCTCCACATGGCACACACCACCCTCTCCATTGGTTTTGCTAGTGGTTTCCATTGAGATGGAAACCACCCACCTCTTCTTTGACTCACTCCATCTTTTCATCTTCCATGTTTCTCACCCCCGTTTGACTCACTCCATTTAAATGCAACTCAACTCCTAACTCAAACATTAGAATTTATTTCCATCTAACTTAGGTGATTTAATTAAATAATTTAATTCAACTCACTTCACTTGATCCTCTTTAATTCACCTATGAACTCACCCATGGTTGACCAAGTCAACCATGGTGGCCGGCCCCACTTGTGCCTTAGTCCACACGCCACCTCACTTGATGAGGTGGAGTTGGGTCCCACTTGGCTATGCCAGTTGGATAATTCCTCATACACTTGCCACCTCACTTGATGTGGTGGACCCCATGCCTTTGATCTTAATTGGGTCCATGACCCGATTAAATCCATTCCTTTCCCATTTACCCAAATCCTCAACCCATCTTGACCCATTGGGTCCCAATTGGGCATTTGACCCAAATGACCACATTGACCCAATTAAATAGAATTAATCCTATCCATGATCCATTGGATCATACTTGGGCCATTGCCCCAACTTTTATCCATCTAACATCTATTCCATCTATAACTCTTAATTTTTCACAATTAAAATAAATAATAGCCAATATATTTATTGCATTGAAAATCCTGGCTATTACAATCACCTCCGTTTTACAGGAACATTAGAACGGCAATGGAAGCACTACATCAGGACCGAAACATGGTTAGAGACTTCCAACAGCAGCGTCCCCTTATTTCAAACAAAAAGAAGGACCCGCAGGATCAGAAAATTGGATTGAAAACATCACAAAGATCTTGAAGTTACTTAAGATCGTCAGTGATGAAACAGAATGCTGCTGGTTACTTCACAATTGGTAGACGATGCCGACAAATGATGGAAAGTCACAGAACGTCAACAAACCCAGATTCCAGCGGAAGATAGGACAGAGATGACTTGGGACCAGTTCGCTGGAATGTTTCTGGATCATTACTTTCCAGAGGAAGAAAAAGAGCGTCAAACACAGGCGTTCATACCTTTGGTCCAAGGCACCATGATTGCTGTAGATTATTATCAAGAATTCCTCCGTCTATCATGTTATGCTTTATAAATGGTGGACACGGAATATAAGAAGGCTCGAAAGTTTGAGCGAGGCATGCAACTAGGCATCAAAGCGAAAGTCACAATTTTCAAATTAGCTACGTTGGCAGAAGCGGTTAGTCAATCTAGCATAGCCAAACAATAGCTGATGGAGACTGTCGGACTTGTGGATAACCAATGAGGTCAGAGTGGGGGAAGTACTTTCCGCCCTCACAAGAGATTCAGACCCAACTTTGGGAGAAAAGAGTGTGAAATGTTTGAGTGGACTTAGTTTATGCACACGTAAAGGTGGACAGTTAAGGGTCGGGTTTTGGAAACTCGGAGTTAACTTGCATCGTGACGACCCGCTCTCTCTCACTCAATTATAAAAAAAAAAATATACTCTGATTTGTGGTGAGTGAAAAAGGGCGGGGCGTTGCACGACTGATTCATCATATCATTTACGACAATATTCTTCCGAGTTCTAGATCTTATAATCATGTCTTTTATCTTGATGTCTATCTTATTTGGGCCATTACTCAACATCACCTTGTCAATCTTCCATATCTCATCGTGTGCTTCATGAGAGATTGACAAAAGCGCAAGAAGACATTGCCTTTTGGCAAACTCCTTTAATTGGTGCTGCAAATGATGTCTATTGTGATGATACCCGTAAAAAATATGGGGTATAGGTTTGTCGGTGATACTTGGGAACCCACTCCTGCCAAGTTGAAGAAAGTCAAGCAGCCTAACATCTCTGAGCAAGTCGCAGAGGAACAAGCATATAATGATCAGTATATGGGCATGCCTGACTCTCCTCACCTCTTTAGCGTCCCCTCTGGCTCAAATGAGGACCTTCAACGCGTTCTTGCTGTCATTGGCTCTCTCAAAATTGACTTTTCGGAGATAAGGGTAAATGTCGACCTTCTCCGAGCCCAATCTGACAGTCTTCGCAAATTTGTTAAGGACAGACTCGACGCCTCTTGCGATGACACTGATTGAGTGCACCTTCAGTTAAGCTGTGGCATGGAACATCTTGGCCTCAAGTGACCCTTACCCTCTGCTCTTTTTTATGATGCCATAGGGGGAGAAATATGAATGCTTGCACTTGAAAACTTTTTATTACCCCTTTGTATTTTGTTATAAAACCTTTTGGGCATTTAAATAACCCACTAAATCTCTAACTTTTGCAAACTCCATGGCTTAATCAATTCTAATGGGTTCATATTACTTATGCTAATGTTGTCTTTATGTTATTCATTTACATATCTCTATATGGTTGAGTAGATTGTGCAATGATGGATATGATGCGCTTATCTTATTTAGAAATTGAAAATGTATATCATGTCAATGGATAGTATGTTAATTATTTTTGAATGCCATACATTGTAAACTTATCTATATTTTTCTTTTGTGAAATGCTTGAAGTGTGGGGGAGGCTGTTTATCATATTCAAATATTAAAAACTATGCTCATTTGATACATCATGAAGCAAGGGGGAGAATATTTGTCATTTGAAATGTACCTTGAAGAAAATGAAAAATTTGTTTCTATGCATGAAGTAAGGGAGAGGATTACAATTTGTATATCCTTTATGATTTCTGTGCAATGGTTTATCATCATCAAAAGGGGGAGATTGTTAGCCCCAAGGTTTCAACCCAAGGATATATGGGTATTTTTTATGACCACAAACCATTAATATGTGATATTTAATACTTCAAATGGTATTATTCTATGAGACAAGTTTCACATTTCTTTCTTAAGAAGATACGTATTGGATATCATGTCCTTGAAAATGAAGATCAAGTTGATGATATCAAGCCTTGTACATCAAGTCAAAACTTGGAAATCGAATGGCTTATAAAGTTCAAAGACTGAAAATCAAGAGCATGGAAGATCAAAGTTATGTATAGAGTCTAGTCATGAGTGTTTAGGAAATGGTATTGTAAAGGTACTTAAACATTTGAACACCATGGCTCAAGTCACCCTCTAGTGGACCCTAGGATACTAAGATTAAACTTATGCATCCAAATGAAATCCTAGGATATGATTTAGTCCCCAAGACCCATCAAATGTGCTTGAAATGACCAAAAGAAAGCCAAAATTGCACAATACAGTCTAAGGGTCATTTCAGTCGACTGAATTATAGAATTCAGCCGACTGAAATATTGGATTCATTGGGGATGTCAATTATGTCGAGTAAATTAAATAATTCAGCCTACTGAAATACTGGATTTATAGGGGATGTGAATTTAGGCTCTAAATTTGAAAATTCAACCGATTGAATTCTTCGTTGATAGACTGTGTGGAGTTTAGGAAGTTTTCAGTTGACTGAATCGCGAACGGTCAAATTTTTGAATCATTAAATGATCTCCCCAACGACCTTTTTTCTCATTTAATGCTTGGCAACGGTCTTGAACATGAAAAATATATAAACCCAAGCATTAATGGGCATTAAACTACTTGACTTACTTGGAATCAATTGAAATCAAATCCTAAGCATACTCTAGCTAAAAACTCCATCTTCTTGCAATCTTACCTTGAGCCATTCTTGTTCAAATCTTTGAGTAACTCTTAGTAAACTTGATTTGTAAACATTTGAGAGTATTCTTAAGCTTTACACTGTATTCTTTTACATTTCTTTGAGAGATCAAATTTGTAAGGGTTCATGTAACCCTTGTGAAGGAGAATGGTGAAAGTTCCTGTAATGCCCGCCCCTTTTCACCGAAATCAGAGTCTATTTCTTTTTTTTTTGTGTAATGAAGAGTGACAAAGGGCGCGGACGTCACGACGCAAGTTAAGTCCGAGCTTCTGAAGCCCGGCCCTTAACTGGCCAACCCTACGTGCGCGTGGAACGAAGTCCACGAGAACGGTTCACAAGTAGACGTAAGCTTGCGGAATATAACTTAATGCGGAACATTATAATAGAGACTATCCTACCAATTTTAGATAGCAAGGAAGTACGGAGCTTAAATTACTAAAATACTCCTAAATTCATAATTATATCTCAAAATGATAATGTCCAAAGTAAAATCCAAACCACAGTAAGTAATCTAAATTATTACATTCCGACGAGCTAAGCTATTCAAATTACATTTCCAAAATAAATTAAATAAACTAAGTAGCTCGCTTCCCCAAGCTCCTACGCTTGGCTCTCGTCATGTCCTCCGTTTCCGCCATCTCCTGCGTCATCAGCTAGGGTAGAAGTAGGGCGTTAGACAACGCGCCCAGTAGGACTCCGAGTAGGGCTAACACATGGATTAGTGATAACAGGCACAATAGGTAATAATAAAATCAAAACCATAAAAATGAATGCCATGCCATGGGTGTCCTATGTCATGAGTCCCACCCATCATCCATACCATCATGCTGCCATATCCCCCTTGACGGCAAAATCTCGTCAAGATATACACAGTCACACATCATCCCCCTTGACGACAAAACCTCGTCAAGATATAAACAATCACAAATCATCCCCCCTGACGGCAAAACCTCGTCAAGATATAAACCATCACAAATCATCCCCCTTGACGGCAAAACCTCGTCAAGATATAAACAGTCACACATCATCCCCCTTGACGGCAAAACCTCGTCAAGATATAAACAATCACAAATCATCCCCCTTGACGGTAAGGCCTCGTCAAGGTATAAACAATCACAAATCATCCCCCTTGACGGCAAGGCCTCATCAAGGTGTCCCCATGTTTCCTTCTCGGTCGCCCCGACGGAGCATGGACTCCGGTTTCTTTATTTTCATCCTTCCCATGCCATATCCCTCCCATGTATGCATGAGATGTAGATGCCATATGCCATGTAATATATATGATAGCACAAACCATGGCATTAAAAATCCCATCAATAAAACATATAATTTGATTATCAAAAATAGATCAAGCAAAGCATCAATATACACATCATAGCCTTAAAACCCATCTTAAAACAATCATATGCTTACCAAAATAAGTCAAGGAAAAACCATACATAACACATAATCCATGGCTTACAAAAAGGTAGGAATCCTACCAAATACCGACTAATTTCTTTTTTCGTTTCCGTCCAATAAATCCGGTCGCCGATCGCGCACCGTTTGCGATGTCTGATACCTTATTATACATCATCAATTAGACTCACGTTTTAATCATTTAAGTCCATTAATCATACCTTAGCGGGGTTCGGCCATACACCATGGCCGAACCTCAATAACTAAGTTTGTGGGTCCCATTTAATCCATTAATTATTTTGATTACATGAGTCTAGAAACCAGCCACCCTAGGCTTTGTTTAACCATACACAAGGTCATCTTTAAAACACCTAAGTCCATGATTAGTCTCCATGGGATTCTTGAATTTGGCCATTATTTACGATTTTGCCACTACTCCTCCATAGTTAGGTTCTCATTTCATTTCTCCATTCTTAGGCCCATAATTGATCCATAATCTTGGATCCATTAATGACTCACCAATCATGAGATACAACCATTAAAAATCAGCCACTATCTTAACCTAATTCCCATTAATTAAAGCATATTCATAGACCTTAATCTTAGCCTATCCATTGGTTCACAAAATGGGTCCATTGATGTCTCATCAACCATGACATAACAACACTAGAAATCAGCCATTTAATTAACCTAATCTCCATTCATTTAAACACACACATAACCCTATACTTAGTCCATTAAGTGGCTTATAAAAATGGGTCATGGGTCACCTTCCTCTACCACCTTTGAGGCCATTGAAAATCATTAATACCTTCCATGATTTTCTTCATTAAGATCCCTTTAAAATTTACAAACATTTGACCCTTTTAAACCTCCAAATTATTAATACATACTCCATATCTTCCATCCTTCTAAACCCATTTAAAACCACCATTACATCACCATAAGGTTCAAAAGCATTCCCTCCATAAAATCACACAAATTTCATTCATTTAAAACCCTAAAATCATTAACCACCGTCCATGGCTTCCATTCTTTTAAAACCCATATTAAATCCTTAACCACCTACCATCACTCCCCAATATTTTTCCATGATTCCAAAACATCTAGGTTCACCAAAATTTCTCCATGGTTTTACACTTTAAAACATTATTTCCACTCCTTTAAAATCACTAACAATTAATCATCAGAATCTTAAAAATCATAAATCATATTTTGTAACGCTCGCCCCTTTTCACAATAAAATCAGAATCTAATTTTTTTTTTTTAAAATGAAAGTGACAAAGGGCGTGGAAGTCACGACGCGAGTTAAGTCCAAGCTTCTGAAGCCCGGCCCTTAACTGGCCAACCCTACGTGCGCGTAGGACGGAGTCCACGGAGAATGGTTCACACGTAGATGTAAGCTCGAGGAATATTAAATTAAATGCGAAATGATAACAGAAACTAACCTACAAATTTTGGATAGCAGGGAAGAACATCATTAAATTACTAAAATATCTCATAATCATAATGTCCAAAATAAAATCCAAACCATATTAAGAAATCTAAAATTATTACATGCCGACAAGCTAAGCTACTTAAATTACATTTCCAAAATAAAACTTAAATAAACTAAGTAGCCGTTTTCCCAAGCTCCTAAGCTTGGCTCCCGTCGCTTCCACCGTTTCCGCCGTCTCCTACGTCATCAGCTAGGGTAGAAGTAGGGTGTTAGACAACGCGCCTAGTAGGACTCCGAGTAGGGCTAGCACATGGATTAGTGATAACAAGCATACCGATAACAATATAATAAAACCCATAAAATGAATGCCATGCCATGGGTACCTATGTCATGTGTCCCACCCATCATCCATACCATCATACAATGTCATATCCCCCTTGATGGCAAGGCCTCGTCAAGGTATCCCTATAACACCCTGGAATTTCAAAGTTATCATTTTATATGAAAATATTCATATTTACGGAATTGCCATTGTGATAAAATTGATTTGAATTTAAATGGGTCAATGGCTCAATCAAGACCCAAAGGATGGTAGTTTGTTTACAAAACAAATAAATGGATAAGATGAATTTAAACGGGTCAAGAATCATAGTTGGGTCAAATTTTGATAAATGGGTCAAAATGGCTAGATGGGACCCAATGGGTCGTGAATGGCATGATTAACCATGGATGGAGTTCAAGCTTAGTTAATTTAAGTTTATTAATTACTTGAGTTTGGTTTGAGTTGAAATGAATGATGGGTTTAGTTGAGTTGAATTTATTAGTTAAGTTAAATTAAATGAATAAGTTAGGTTGGGTGAGTTGGGTAAGTGAGTTGGATGAATAAGTATTAAATGAGTGAGATGTAGAGATAGAGGGTTTGTAGGTTGTTTAAATTCAAACACTAGGAAAAACGTTGGTGTATGGGAAGTATTACCATGCATGTAACTCCCATTTATGTGATGAATAAAATGGGAGTTACATTTTGAATGGAGTTACTCTTTGAAGTCACAAGGGTTGCTAGGGACGTTGGTTGCATGCATGAGCAATTTCATGCATGTAACGGCTACCATGGAGATATGAGGGGTGGTGGCTTTGAGAGTTACAAATGCATGAATAAAGGAGGGAATGCAAACAATTTACAATGATATGCATAGGCCGTTGGGTACCCTTGGAGGTTCATCTCAAAGATGAAACCCCCAAGGAAGGTATTAAGAAATAAAGGTTACATAAAGGTTTTATGTTTAAAATGGTTACATGTATGGGAACCATGAGGATTAACCACCTTAGATGGAAGGTCAAGGGTTAAAAACGTTGGAGGGTTTCATCTCAAGGATGAAACCCCCAAAGGAAATAAGAGTTAAAGATAAATGCATTAGGAGTTACAATTTTTGGGAACCAAAGAGATCACATGGGCTGAATGAAATTTAGCCAAAGAAGTTTCAGTTTTTCTCTCCCTATCTCTCTCTCTTGGTCGTTTTTATCTTCCCAAACACTAAGAGCAGCAGCTAATTAGTGAAAAATCAGTCCTTGATTGATTTGTTTCACCAAGATAAAAGCATACCTTGAGCAAAAGAGTGGGCCTCAAGGTATTCCATTCAAAGTCAAAAAAATTCTATCTCTTTCTCTCTTTGCCGTTTTCTACCAAGAACAACAGCTGGTTGTTTAAATCAGTCCCTGATCATCAAGGAATCGAGAAGAAGGAGAGGCTAAGAAAGGACAAGGAACAAACCGGAGGGAAGATCAATTGGAGGAGTCGCGGAAACGGTAGGTTTTTCGATGAACAATTTTTAAATCATGATCCGGCCATTGGATGACCGAATCTAACAAAGGTTAAATATTGGTTGGAAGTACATAAATGAGATAAAAGATGCACCATACGGTTCGGCCCCATTGGATGGCCAAACCCCATGGGAAATAATTGATTTATTTAGATGGTTTTTGGAAATTAAAACCATACAAATATGGGACTGTTTTTAGATGGTTTTAAGTGTGTGTTTTAAAAAGGTTAAAACATAAATAAGGAAGTTTGTTTTGGACATAGATGAATGATTAAGAAATTCAAAACCAAAGGTCATAGGGTTCGGCCACCATGGAGGGCCGAACCCCATGCAAATGATGGTTTGGTTTTGATGTATTTGAAACATATAAACCATGAAGTTGGTGGACTGTTTTGGGTTATTATTTTAACATGTAAATACATGTTTTAGAATGGTTAAAAAAAAACATGGATTTGGGTACTGGTTTCAGACCTAAGTTGAAGGATTAAATGTTCAAAATTAATCTCATGGTGTTCGGCCAATAAGCATGGCCGAACCCTATGAAATTGGGCTAATTTTGGAGGGTTGTTTGAAGATTAAAAACCTGATTTAGATATACAGTTATTACCTGGTTAATTGAGGTTTAAAAACAGTAAACGTAATCATTGGGTTCAGCCATGATAGAGGGCCGAACCCCATGTAAAATGATGTTGGTTTTCATGATTGAGAACCCCATGGAAACCATGGAAACCATGAAAACCCATGGACTGTTTTGTGGAATAATTGGGTTAAGTTTATGATGAACATTAGGTATTATTTATATGCTTTGATTTAAGAATAATATATGTTGTTTATGGAGTTAGTATGGGTAAGTAATCGGCCAATATGAATGATGGAAATTGAGTATAAAATCACATTGGTGAGGTTCGGCCATGTGTATGGCCGAACCCCACTAATGGTAATTGTGGGACATAATTGTTGGTTTATATGAAGATATGGAAGGTTTAAGAAGGATCAAATTAAGTGGTGAGGTTCAGCCGTGTGTATGGCTGAACCCCACTAAAGAGGGTTTTATGTTTGGTGATGAAAGTTAGTTAATTTAAAGCAAAGGTTGGTCTCAATGGCACAATCGTAATTATGGCTGAAATGATCAAAAATAAAATGATCATATGATGGGATAATAGGGCTAAAACCAAAGTGGTAAGGTTCAGCCATAATGTATGGCCGAACCCTATCAAGTTTCATTTAGAAGTTTGGGTAATTAGATAGGTTTTAATTAAATAAATGAATGACCAAAGTTTTAATGGATGAGGTTCGGCTATGGCTTTGGCCGAACCCCATTAGGTGGTTCTTGGAACATTAAGCTTTGCTGGAAATTAGGTGGATAAATGATTAACTTGTTGCCATGTACATAGGGTATTCGGATTTTTAGAACGGTGAGCGAGCCGTAATCGGAAGACGGTCCAAAGGAAGGATCGAACAAAGTAAACTATTGTAGGTTTCCTACCTTGTTGTAACCACAAAACTTATTTGCTGTTTTATGGTATTTGAATAAGTTATTTGAATCAAATGTTATATTTACAAATGGCATGTTTGCATAGACATCTCATGCATGGCATGGGATGATGGTGTAGTAACCGGAGGCCACACTCCGTCGGGGCGTCCGAAAGACCACTGTGGGGTACCCTGATGATGAGAATCCCATCAGGAGGAATCCGGAGGCCACACTCCGTCGGGGCATCCGAAAGACCACTGTGGGTTACCTTGACGATGAGAATCCCGTCAAGTGATGTCTATGTTGAATGGTGATGGGTGGGACTCATTACATGTTCATTTCATACATAGCATGTTTTTATTGAATTTTGTTACATATGTACTATCATTATATTATTTGTATGTTTGACTAACCAAGTGGTAGCCCTATTCGGAAACACTACTGGGCGCGTTGATCTAACGCCCTATCTATATCATTAGTGGATGATGCAGGGAAAGGAAAGAACGTGGTTGGAGAAGAGGACCAAGTACGGAAACTTGGGCGGTTTGAATGATTGGAATGGACTATGAATGGATTATTTATGGACTTGTTATTTGATTCGTTTGGACAATGTAATTTGTTAATTAGGTGTTGGCATGTAATAAGTAGTTAAGTAGATGCTATGGTTGGATTTATTTGAATGGTTTGGAATGAATAGTAGACTAAGGTTATATAATAATTTTGGAGAATAAATAAGGTGCTTTGCTATCTAAAAATGGAAATTGGATTAATCATAGGTTCTATTATAACCTCAGTTAGATCTAGACTAAGTTAATTCCGCAAGTTATATATATACCATATGCGGATGAGTTTTATGGACTTAGTTCATACGCACATGGGCTTGGCCAGTTAAGGGTCGGATTTAGAGATCCGAACTTAACTCGCGTCGTGACATTCCGCCCCGATCACTTGTTGATTATTATTATATTAAAAAAATAAAAATAAACTCTGAAAATTAGAGTGAAATGGGCGGGGTGTTACAATCCCCATGTTTGCTTCTCGGTCGCCCCGACGGAGCATGGACTCCGGTTATAGCATATCAAACTATCCCCATGTCTGTTTCTCAGTCGCCCCGACAGAGCATGGACTCCAGTTATAGCGTATCAGGCTATCCCCATGTTTGTTTTTCGGTCGCCTTGACGGAGCATGGACTCTGGTTTCATTATTTTCCCGCCCATACCATGCATGAGATGTAAGTGAATTATGCTATGTAATATATATAATTCATATCCTTAATTCATAATTCATAGCATTAAAATATAATCCATAGCATTAAAACCCATCTTAAAATAAATCATATAATTATTGAAATAAATCATGGAAACCATCACATACACATAATCCACGGCTTACAAAAAGGTAAGAATCCTACCAAATACCGCTTAGCGTCCCTTTACGTTTTCGTTCGATAATCCGGTTGCCGATCGCGTACCGTTTGCGATGTCCCGATACCTTATTATACATTTACCAAATTAGTCCATATTTTATCCATGATTAAGTCCCTAACTGATCACAAACTTAGATCCATTAATGATCCCTAACTTAGATCCGTTAATGTCCCATTAACCATGTCATATGATCATTAAAATTAGCCATTTAATTAACCTAATCCTTATTCACTTAAACACATACAAAACCCCGTACTTAGCCCATAATTGATACATAATCTTGGATCCATTAACGTTCCATCAACCATATCATAGAATTTATTAAAATTAGCCACTAATTGACTTAATCCCCATTTATTTAATCATCTACATAGACCCTAATCTTGGCCCATAAAATGGCTCTCATATGAGTCATGGGTTCGGCATTACACCGTGGCCGAACCCATGATGTCTTTTCCTTATCTTTCCTTGGACTATTTACATTATTTTGATCCAAAATGAACCCTCCCATGAGGGATTTTACATCATGCCTTTAAATCATCACTTTGATAATTATTTGGTACATTTTTTAGTCCATTAATGACTCCTTTAATCATACCACATTCCCCATTCTTTTCATGGTTTCAAACATACTTAAACCATCAAATTTCCCCATGGGGTTCGGCCATGCAACATGGTCGAACCCATGGTCGATGCTTTCCCATTAATTCCATCCCTTTAAAACATTATTTACTCTACTTAAAGTCCATTTAAAACTATCAATCTTCTCCATCCATTTACATTTTTGTCCACAATTAACCCATACACTTAGACCCATTAATGATTCATTAACCATGACATAACATCCCTAAAAATCGGCCACTTAATTTGATCAAATTTCCAATCATCTAATCCCATACATAGACCTTGATCTTAGCCTAAAATGATTCACAATTGGGTCATGGGTTCGGCCATACACCATGGCCGAACCCATGATACCTCTTTCCCATTTTTCTTAGGCCTATTTACCACATTTTGATTTAAAATCAGTCCCTCCATGAGGGGGTTTAAATCCTACCTTTAAATCATCATTTTAAATCATCATTAATTATATTTTTGGGTCCATCAACTTAGTCATAATTCCCTTTTATTTTCATGGTCCTAAAATACTCAAGTTCACCAAAATCTCTCCATGGTTTTCCTCATTTAAAAACCCCTTTTTTAAAAATCACCACATTCATTCATTTTAAACTTTTTAAACCTCCAAAACATTAACACATTAATCCATCTTTTCTATCCTTTAAACCCATTTAACAACCACCATTTGATCACCATAGGGTTCAGCCATACACCATGGTTGAACCCATGGTTCATGGTCCATCATTTTCTATGCCTCTTGAGGCCACAAAAATCATTCACATACCCCATGAATTTCCTCATTTAAACCCCTTTAAAAATCAATCACATTTATTCATTTAAAACCCTAAAATCATTAGTCACCCTCATTGTCTTCCATTCTTTAAAACCCTAAAAATCATACATCACTTACCATGGTTTTTCTCATAAAAAACCTTTTTAATCTTCCAACATTTAATCATTAAAAACCTCAAAATCATAAACCGTTCTCCATGCTTAATTAATTTAATTTCATAATATCCTTAATCCATTTAATTTGTTCTTAACCTTAATTTACCCATTAGGGGTTTTGTCCATTTTCATCCTTCCATTGGATGGATTTGAGATCCAAGGCCTTGATGTTTTGGCCACCTCTAGATCCAAGAAATGGATTTCATAACCTGTTAAACCCTAAAAAAAATCTAATCTCTTGTTTAGAAAATACTTACGATTCGACGCCTCTTTCGGCTTTTCTTTCTGCTCTTGATCTCCTTAGCCTTCTCTTCTCTTCTTCTCCTTGATTGATCGGCCAAGATGAGCTTGATCAAGATGAAATCCTCAAAGATTGAATTCGGCCAAGATAGGGTTAGATTTGAGAGAGGGTAGAGAGGAGAGGATGGGGAAAAACACCTAGCCTCCTTGGTCTTGGGTGGTGGCTTTTGCTTGTACTTCTCTTCTCTAAATCTTCTTCTTCTTTCCTCTTTAGTTTTTCTTCTTCTTTCTCTTGTTGGATGTAGGGGACGGTTTTGAGAGTGTAAGGGAGGGAGAACGTGTGAAATGGGAGTGGGATTGGAAGATGAGATGAAAATTATCTCATCTTTGGTTTCTACCCTCAATCATTAGGTCCCCCACCTACCATACATGGATTTATGTGCTTAATGGTGGTGGTTGGGATAAGACCACCACTTAAGCCAATGGTTTTGTTTTGTGTTTCTTAAGAGTGGTTTGTGTTTGTTTGGGTGGTTTTGACCATTTGACCATGATTAGATTAGCTTAACTAATTTAATTAATTTGATCATTAGGTTAAGTTAATTAATTCCCACTTAATTTAATTCCATTAAATTCCCTCCATGAAATTCACCCATGGTTGACCAAGTTAACCATGGTGGCCGGCCCCCACAATTCTTGGTCCACACGCCACCTCACTTGGTGAGGTGGAGGTGGGTCCCAATTGGCCATGTCACCTTGATCTAATTAAAATTAACTTAGGTGATTTTTTCACATTAATTTATTCAATCCCTTCCAACTAATTGGATCTCCATTGGACCCATGGCCCAATTACATTCCCTCCTATCCATTTACCTTAGAGCTTAAATCCACTTGGCCCATTGGGTCCCAAATGGGTATTGGGCCCAATTTGACCATCCTTGGCCCAATTGACCATTATTGACCCTCTAAATGACTTTAAATCCAATCCATGGTCCATTGGGCCATACTTGGGCCTTTGTCCATATTTTGATCCATTCACCATTTATTCCATCAGATTTTCAATTTCTACCATTAAAATAAATAAATAACCACATATATATTGATTTACAAATTCGGGCCATTACATATTCCATGGTTTCCATTCATTAAGAACCCCGTTAAATTCCTACTACATCACCATAGGGTTCGGCCATACACCATGGCCGAACCCATGGTTCATGGGTCATTCTTTTCCACCACTCTTGAGGCCATTAAAAAAAATCATTAATACCCTCCATAATTTTCCTCATTAAAACTCTTTAACTTCACTAACATTTATTCATTAACACCTTAAAATCATAAATCCCCTTCCATGGTTTTGATCTTAAAAACCCCATTTAAGCTTAATTAATTACTCACCATGATTCCTTCCAAAAATCACACACATTTCATGCTTAAATAAATTTTATTACATAATGTCCTTAGTACCTCCTTTATTCTTCTTAACCTAATTTACCCATTTAGGGTTTGCCCATTCTTCCTCCTTTCATTGGATGGATTTGAGATCCAAGGCCCATAACAATTTGGCCACCAACCAATCAAAGAAATGGGTTCCATAATTACCTCTTAACCCTTAAAATGTAAAATTCTTGTTTAAGAATTACTTACAATCCAACGACTCCTCCGGCTTTTCTTTCTCCTCTTGATTTCCTTAGCCCTTTCTCTTCTTCTTCTCTTTGATTGGTCGGCCAAGATGAGCTTGATCAAATGAAAAACATTAAAGCTTGGGTCGGCTAAGATGGAGTGTGTTTGAGAGAGTGAGAGAGAATGGTGAAAAATAATGCCCTAGATCTTGGTCTTGAAGTGGTGGCTTTTGCTTGCACTTCTCTTCTCTAAGTCTTCTTCTTCTTTTCTCCTTAGTTTTTTTCTTCTTCTTTTCTTCTTGGTGTGGGACGGTGGTGGAGAGCAAGAGAGGGAGAGAATGAAATGAGTTGGATGAAAAGAGAAAGAGATAAGGTTCATTTCCTTTGGTGGAGTGACCTACACTCCACCATTTAATTTTCTCACCAACCACATGGGATATTTTTTATGCTTTATGGTGGTGGTGGGAATAAACCACTAGTCTTAGCCAACGTTTTTGGTGTTTGAAATGAGGTAGTTTGGTCTTCCAATTTTGACCCCTTTGATACCTTTTGGATAGTTTAATCATTTAATAAACTAGATAATTAACTTAGGTTAATTATTTCCTACTTAACCTAATTCCATTATTCCACCCATGGTTGATCAAGTCAACCATGGTGGCCGGCCCCACCGATCCTTGGTCCACACGCCACCTCACTTGGTGAGGTGGAGGTGGGTCTCAATCGGCCATGTCACCTTGGTCAATTCATCACTAACTTAGGTGATTTAATTTTAATTAAATCCATTCCAACTAATTGGATCACCATTGGGCCCATGGCCCAATTACATTCACCCTTACCCATTTACCTTAGAGCTTACATTATCTTGACCCATTGGGTCCCAAATGGATATTGGGCCCAATTTGACTATCCTTGGCTCAATTGATCATCATTGACCATTTAAATGATTTTAAATCCAATCCATGGTCCATTGGGCCATACTTGGGCCTTTGTCCATACTCTGATCCATTCACCATTTATTCCGGGCTATTACAATTCCCTTGGGTGCTAGAACAAGGACTGAGATTGTTCTTAGAAGGGAAAAGGGAAGAGGAGCGGGGGGGGGGGAGGGGAAGAATAGGACAATCTCCATTTTTTATGGTGTTCACAAATTTCTTGATTAATTAACAAATTTTGTTGCGGATTAATAATGTAAATAAAGAGAGATGGGTTGTTTGATCAAAAGTGTGCACAATTATAAGAACAATCACACAAGTTAAGATCAACACCCACAAGACTAATTTACAGTTGTTCGGTTAAACAACCTACATCCACTCTAAGGACTCACCCAACCTTGGGTTATCCCAAATTCATTATGTGGGGACTTACACCCTCACAATTAGAGTAGGAATTTCACGTCACTCAATTGGATGGGAATTCCACCCACCACTGTGCCAAAGACGACGCCTCGGAGTTTTTTATAGTGGTTCTGGAGTCAACCCTCCTTAACCCACTCGTCCTAGATTTTGAAAGGTTCGACCAACCCAAGGTCTCTTTCCTTATACCTTTAGTTCTTATAGTGGTTCCGGCTTCCTTGCCTTAGTCCACTTCACAAGATGATTTATAAAATAAAATCACTAAGAAGCACTTGCCTTTGTATGAGCTCAATTGTAGATGTATGCTTCTTGAGGATGCTCTCCCAATGTGATGTCGAAGATGTGCCTTGTGTATGCTCAATCATAATCAATCGGAGGTCTCTATGATTTAGATTTTCCAATGGATTCCTTGATCTATATTTATTTCTCTCTCTTAATCACAATCAAGAAGATTGGATGTTTGGTTCACCAAGTGTAGTGCATGGAAAGGTGAGTGATCCTTCCATTGCCCCTTGTTCAAGCTCATTGATAATGATGAAGGTTCAACTGATTTACCAAAGGATGCCAACTGGTTGCATAAAGATCGGTATTTATAGAGAAGGCAACCAGTTGTATCAACAGTAATGTACCGGCAGGTCGGTCGCACTGAGGGGTCAGTGACAAGAAATGTTACCGTTAAAAACCTGACCGTTGTTCATTAAATGCACTCCCAACGATAAAATTCTTTCTCAGTCTACAAGTCGGCGTCGCCGATGGGTGGACAGTCATGGCACCGAGAGGTCGGTCCATACGAGAGGCTCGGTCTGGGGCAACACCATGCTGATAGAGTTTCAAGTCCTGAAACTGTAACGCCCCGCCCTTTTTCACCCTTTTTCCGAAAATCAGAATCTATTTTTTTTTTTGAAATAGAAGAGTGAGAGAGGGCGCGGACGCCACGACGCGAGTTAAGTCCGAGCTTCTAAAGCCCGACCCTTAACTGGCCAACCCCACGCGTGCGCGGAACTAACTCCACGAGAATGATTCACGCGTAGGAAGTAAGCTCGCGGATTATAATCATTGCGGAACATGATAATAGCGTCTATCCTACAGGTTTTTAGATAGAAGGGAAGATACAACATTGAATTTACCAAAATGCCCCTATGTTCATGATTACATCACAAAATGTATCGTCCATAAGTAACGTCCAAATCATCGCAGAAATGTAAATTTATACAACCCGACAAGCTAAGTTACTTTAAAATTACATCTCCAAAATGTAAACATAATATAAACTAGGACTGCACTTTCCAAGCTCCTAAGCTTGGCCTCCGGTATTTCCACGGCTTCCTGCCTCTCCTGCGTCATCAGTTAGGGTAGAAGTAGGGCGTTAGTCAACGCGCCCAGTAGGACTCCGAGTAGGGCTAGCACATGGATTAGTGATACACACATACTGATAACATAAAATACAACAAAATAAGTATGTGATAAATGCTATGTCATGGGTGCTTATGTCATGTGTCCCACCCATTATCCGTATGATCATACAATATCCTGTTCCCCATGTTTGCTTCTCGGTCTCCCCGACGGAGCATGGACTCCGGTTATAGCCCTCAGGCTATCCCCATGTATGATTCTCGGTCGCCCCGACAGAGCATGGACTCCGGTTATAGCCCTCAGGCGATCCCCATGTCTGATTCTCGGTCGCCCCGACGGAGCATGGACTCCAGTTTGTTTATTTTTTTTGCCCATGCCATGCATGAGATGTACGTGCATTATGCTATGTAGTATATAGATAGACCATATTCGATATACCATACATAGTCATATGATGCATAATATTAAAATATAATCCATGATACCATCATGTAATTCGTAAGTTAAAACCCATCATAGTGCAAGTCCCATAAATCATAAATTATAATCATAAATCCATAATAAGCAAAGTCAAAATAATTTAAAACATCATCACATATCCATCGCTTACAAAAAGGTAGGAATCCTACCGAATACCGTGTCGCGTTCCGTTACGCTTCCCGTTCGATAATCCGGTCGCCGATCACGTACCGTTTGCGACGCCCGATACCTTATTACATTTACCGAATTAGTCCATACATCATCCATGATTAAGTTACCCCTTTTATCCATGCATATTTAAGTCCATATTTGACCCATAAACTTGGACCCATTTATAATTTCTTAATCATGACATAACATCATAAAATCAGTCATCTAGTTTAATTAAATTTGTAAATATTTAATCCCATAAATAATTCCATACCTAGCCCATAATATGGCTCCCAAAAGGGGTCATGGGTTCGGCCATACACCATGGCCGAACCCATGATGTCCATTTCCTAATTTCTTGGTTCATTTTACCTTCACCAAATGAATTTAAGTCATTCATTTAAAACCCCATTTTTCATCTCATATAAAACATCACCTACCATGCTTACCAATCCATTTAATATTTTCATCTCTCCATTGTTTTCCATTCATAAAAGTCATAAAATATTACCATAGGGTTCATGGTTCACTTTTATTGGTGCCATTTTCAAAGACTCATATTTTGTCCCAAAAATAGTCCATTTCAAAAATCACAAATCTTCATTCATTTTGGCCCTTTAAAACAACCTCCTAGGCATTGATACATGCATTAACCTTAGCCTAAAATTGATCAAAATTTGGGTCATGGGTTCGGCCATACATCATGGCTGAACCCATGATGTTTCTTTCCCCAACCTTCTTGGTTTCAATTACCCATTTAAAGATACCTCCAATAAAACTTAAATCATCCATTTCAATCACTATCTTTATTCCATTTAACATCACATATCATACTTGTAACATCCATTTAAATTTCATCATTAACTTAACTTAATTTCCATTTCATTTAAGCACATATATAAACCATACTTAGCCCATGAATGACCTAAAACATGAGTCATGGGTTCGGCCATACACCATGGCCGAACCCATGATGCCTTTCCCTCATTTTTAACTTGGGTCCTTTAATCACATTTAAAGTCCATTAAAACCAGCAACATTTCCTCATGATTTTCTCATTTTAACAATCCTTTAGAAGCACCCATTTTTAATCATTTGAAAACTAATTTTCATTAACCATTCTCCATACTTCTAATCTTATAAAAATTCTAAAATATCATCCATGGATTCCATCATAAAACTTTTTTCCAAAAATTGCCTACATTTAACCCTTTAAATCCTTGGAACCCTAAACCATTCTCCAACTTTTTATTTTTATAAAAACCCTAATTAAAATGCATAATATTAAAATATAATCCAAATTAAAATCATCCTCATTTACCATGGGGTTCGGCCATGCTACATGGCCGAACCCTATGGTCCATCCATTCATTAAAAAAATTCTATATTCTCCATGCTTTAATACAACCTTAGAATTCCAAAAATTTGAAATCATAAATCACTAATGTTTACTCATTTAAAAACCTAAATCTCATTAGCCATTCTCCAAAATTTTAAACCTTAACATCTTAATAAATTCATCCCACATTGGCCATGGGGTTCGGCCATGCTACATGGCCGAACCCTAAGGTCCATTCAATCCATTAAAACTTCCATCTTTTCCATACTTAATCCATTCATTTCATTTTTTTCTTAGACCATCTCTTCCATTTCTTTGCCTTCCATTTGATGGATTTTAGATCCATTCCATAGCCTAAAATAATTTGGCCACCATCATATGGCAAGGATGGATTTCAAAGTTAAAAACCCTAAATAATAAATTTCTTGTTTAGAATATACTTACTATCCGACGACTCCTCCGGTCTTTGTCGCTCCCGTCAACTTCCTTGGCCTCTTTTCCCCTTCCTCTCCTTGTTTGAACGGCTAGATGTGCTTGATCAATGGTGGGACACGTTTGGATCGGCTAAGGTAAATGGGGTTAGGTTAAGAGATAAAGAGAGTATGGAGATAAGGGAGAGATTTTCAAAGGTCTTGGTGGCCCAAAGCTTGCCTTCTCTTCTCTTTTCTTCTCTTCTCTTTCTAAGTTTTCTCTTCTAAGTTTTGTTTTCTTTTCCTTAGTGCATGGGATGTTTCTTGAGAGTGGAGACGATGGAGATAGTGAAATGAGATGAGATATCATCTTTTGGTTAGTTTAGGTCATGCTCTACATTAATTCCCCCACCAACCACCATTGCATTAATGGTGGTGGTTGGGATAAAACCACCATTCAAGCCCATGGTTTTATTTTTGTGTTTCTTAGGAGTGGTTTGTGTTTGTTGGAGTGGTTTTGACTCCATTTTGACCAATCTTTGGATTAGATTAATTAACTTAATTAATTTGATTATTAGGTTAAGTTAATTAATTCCTATCTAATCTAATTTCATTAATTTCCCTCTATAAGATCCACCCATGGTTGACTAAGTCAACCATGGTGGTCGGCCCCACTATCCTTGGGTCCACACGCCACCTCCATGGGTGAGGTGGAGGTGGGCCCCATTTGGTCATACCATTTAATCTTGATACATCTTAACTTAGATAATTTTATAATTATCTAATCCATTTAATTTATTTTAATTGGATTACCATTGGGTCCATGACCCAATTATATTCTTGTCTTACCCATTTATCTTAGGGCTTATCTACTTTGGCCCATTGGGTCCCCTATGGCCCTTTGACCCAAATTGACTATCTTGACCCAATTATTTACCATTGACCAATTAAATGAATTAATTCTAATTCATGGTCTATTGGGTAATCATTGGGCCCATCGCCCAATTAGATCCCTCTTTGCCCACTTACTTTAGGGTTGGAACCGATTATTTTGATCCATTGGGCCCCACATGGCTATCGGGCCCCCGTTTGACCATCATTGACCCACTTGGTCCTCATTGACTCATTAAATGGATTTCATCCAATCCATGGCCCATTGGACCATTCTTGGACCCTTGTCCCAACTTTTGATCCATTTGGTATTCCATCATGTTAAAATTCAAATTAAAATCAATAAATGCCAAATATATATTGATTCGAAAATTCGGGCTATTACAGAAACTAGTCTTACCCAGACCGACCTGTCGCCCTTTACCGAGGGGTCGGTCCTGGAACTCTCAATCGGTATTGAGCTACCGATATGTCTATTTTCTAGAGAGCCCACCTGAGTTCTAAGCTCCAGAACTCACAAGTCTTTATCGAAGAGTTGTTGACCACGAGGGTCGTTTCAGCCTTTCACTAAGGGGTCGGTGAATACGAGTCTCTCGATCAGAGGCACACCCAAAATGATAGTTCTATGATCTAGAACCTTTGTCAATCTGGCCGACCAGTCCTTGAACACGACAGGTCTATCCTATCTCCACCGAGAGGTCAGTGAGAATGACTGGTTGTGCTGACAGTGAAACCAAATGCATATTTCCAAGTTGGGATCCAATTCACTATCAAACAACCTCTAGGCTTGTTTGTGTTCATTACCAACATATTCATCTAAGCCTAAGCAAGGTCATCCTAAGGTGTTGGGTTCCCCAAAAGTCATCTATGGCTAAATTTCCTTTGTAATTGCCATACATAGTGATGATGAATCTGCACTTAATCCTCCAATGCTTGAGTTCTTGATTCAATCTTCATCACTTGAGTCTTGATCATTGCTTAAACTTCCGAGACAATGCTTCACCTAAGTCATGGAATTGACAAATAGGTTACTCGGCAAGCCGGGGCACTAACAAAAGGTGTCTTCATCTTCAAATCAGAGAGTGCTCTCTAAAAGCATTGTAATAGGTTTTTTT
Organism: Chimonanthus salicifolius; assembly: GCA_013350335.1. Taxonomy (NCBI): domain Eukaryota; kingdom Viridiplantae; phylum Streptophyta; class Magnoliopsida; order Laurales; family Calycanthaceae; genus Chimonanthus; species Chimonanthus salicifolius. Next base: position 72,739,162 of record CM023536.1, on the reverse strand, counting down.
TTCCACCATTTAAGGAGAAGTTTAGTGCATTCAATCATCAAGTGGTGTACTTGAGGCGAGGATGTAGGCAAGAATGCCAAACCTCATAAAAATCTCGAGTTCAATCTCTCCATGTCTTCTCATCTCCTCTTTTATATTCAGGCATTTCTTTATTACTTATTTGCATCTTATTTTTCTATGTTGTGTAAGTAAAGAAAGCCCAAAAAGTTTGCATTGACCCAATTCACCCCCCCTCTCGGGTCAATTTCTAGGCAACACTTATCAATAGAGTCAGTCTCATCCATCATGGGTCTAGCTAATCTCGGGTCTATACCAATTATTGGAACAACGTCAACCTTGGGATCAATGTCACTCATGGGATAATTATCAACCATGGGACCTATACCCGAACATAAGTACTATATCCCTTTTCAGGGACAATACTCTAAATATGGGTCCAATCGTCTATGGAAGCCATGCCTTTGTGGGAATGACCATCCACGATAATAATATCAATCCATAAACACAAAACTCTCCAAGAGAATAACCATCCATGGGAAATACCCTCCATGGGAATAACCATTCATGGGGATAATATCCATCCATAGAACCAATATGTCTATCATGGGACCAACATGTCTACCATAGACCAATACGTCTACCATGGGACCAACATGTCTACCATAAGACCAATACGTCTACCATTGGACCAACATGTCTACCATAAGATCAATACGTCTACCATGGGACCAACATGTCCACCATAAGACCAATACGTCTACCATGGGACCAACATGTCCACCATAAGACCAATATATCTAACATGGGACCAACATCCGAGTATGAATCCAGACCAACATGGGAACCATCTTCCATGGGTATACACTTCCATCCCTGGTAACACTCTATCTGTGAGTATAATCTATTTATTGGTATAAACCATCCATGAATATAATCCCTCCATGGGTATACTCCATCCATGGGCATAACTAATCCAGGGGCACATCATCTAGCATGAGATCTTCTATCCTCAGAAACAACACTCGAATGAATCAGTAAGTGACTATGACAACAATATCAAATCATCATATCATATCGTAAACATACCACGACCCCTAGCAAGACTTAGGGCCCATGACGTACTAAGCCGGAGACCCATGACTAGTGTGATCAAGTCTACCTCGCCCTGCATTCCTTCACCTCATGGGTGATTCATTCAAGCTCTAAGGCGGTCGGACCACGTCTAACGAAGCTAGCACCACCCTCATGGGGTAAAATAGTATCTAACTTTGCATAACCACGCACAACAACTGTGTGGAATAGTCGTAAAAGCACCATAAAATATATAGCAAGTAAGGGACTCACCCTGCAACAACAACCACACGGGACCAAGTATCTGTAGAAAAACACCACTATCCTGAATACCTCTCTGGGATAGGTAATCAAACATCACAATCAAGTGAGAGACGTACCCATAATACATCTCAATATTAAGTGACCAAGTCATATAAATATCTCAATGCCACAATCTCTGTATGTTCATATCAAGACTCCCGTGCTCTCACGGCTACTCTAGGCCTTACTGATGAAATCTATGTACTTATCTTATCCTCTTAATTATACAACAATGAGATACAGTGATCTATTGATCGGATAGTTCCCTTTTTCAAAGGATTGAAGCATAACGTTACCATTATTGAGGGACATACCCATACCATGTCTCAATATAATCATCAATATCACATGAGGGACGTAACCATACCACATATCCATATAATCATCAAGTGAGGAACGTACCCCTACCACATCTCTATATAATCACCACGTGAAGGACATAACCCTACCACGTCTCAATATAATCATCAAGTGAGGGACATACCCCTACCACGTTTCAATATAATCATCACGTGAGGGACATACCCCTATCATGTCTCAATATAGTCAAGTGACCTAGTCACATACATCTCAGTGTCAAATTCCTCATTTGTCCATCTTAAGAATTTCCATAGTTTTCTATCCATTCTGGGCTTTACTCATGTAAAAGACATTTTTGTCTCATCATATCGGGACTTTCAAGGCATCATAACTACTTCGGACGACCTTCGAGGTATCCAATATCTGGCATTAGGGTCTTTATTAGGGAAGGTATATCCCACCAATTCCTTTATACCGCTCACATATGATTAACATCTTACATCATCATTAATATAAATGGATGAGACACAATGCATATTTTGGTCGAGCTGAAGCACAATGATCTCATTTGCTTACGCTACCACATATTGGATCAGATTAGCCATAGTTCATTATTTTCACATTTGGATTGACATTGGGGAGTGGTCATACTTTTACTTTGGGGAAATCAAGTAAAGCATTCTTAGTATTAAATTGCATTCCATGCATTCTGAATCATGTTGGCCCATCCCCATTGTAGCACAAGTTAACCCCCTTACGTTATAAGATATTTGACCTTAATTCACCCATATCACTTAGTATAACCCTTCATCAAGTTCATCTTCAAATCATGGAAATTCATTCTACACATGGGTAGGTTGATCTACCATAACCATTATCAACATAGGTACTCACTAGTGATGTACATATCATCACAAAATCCAAGAATGGCAATAAAACACATTCATCATGCTATTATATGAGTTACCCATCTAAGAATTTCAATCACAATCATGAGAATTCATTTGATACATACATTACTCATAACCATACATAAGTATGGAAAGTTAACAAGGCCCTACATTACACATCTTGGGCAATCTTGATTTATCATACATTCTATCATACACCAACACATCACAAATCTATGAATTCTCAATTATAGTAAACATCTAATAATAGGGAACTTGGGAAATTCATACATATGTATTCGATACATTATATTCACATCCATTACACATTAACATAGGAAGGTCAGACCATAACCTTACCCAACTAAGTATTGGAATGTGCACAAAACAACATTCACTCAAACATATTATCAAACACTTTGTGAGCATGGAATTTTACAAATATTACCAATGTTCCAAGCATACAGAATTCCCTAATTTTATCCAATGTTGTCAAACTCGAATCGTATCGGAAATTGATTTAGGGGTGTGAATCATGAATCAAAGATCGTAGAATCGTAAGATTCATATTATTTATTATTATCCTCTCATTCCCACAACCATTTTGTTGACCTAGGCCATTACAATCTATTTCCTACCTAAAAAAAGTTTGTATTGCCAATCAATTAATGTAACTCGAGGATTTCAAGCCCTTGTAGTGCTTGAGCAGTAATTTTCTTTTGTTGGACTTGTTTTTCCCTCGTGCAATAATTTTCTTTTACTTCTTCAAATGAACAAAGAATTTTTTTTTCTTTCTTCAAAGTAGAGCCTGAGAGAGAGACGAATGATGGGTTTCTCTCATATATGCGGCAGATACGAAGATGCTAGTGTCTGACAGCAAGGGAGAGTTGGGCCGGAGGTAGAGAGAGTCCAAACGACATGATGTAAACAATCTTCTCTGTTTCCCATTAGTATGTGATTCCAAAAAGTAAAGTACTCCCCCATACTCCCCCACAACTACATAAGTCCAGATAAGTTCTTAGCTTCTCCAAAATTCTCCCTATTTTGGCATAACTTGACAAAGGGCTACCAATAAGTTTGAATAAGTCTCAATTGTTGGACTTCATATGGAGAAGAGGGGAAAGAGGAGACAAGCACACTATCCAAAATATGCTAAAATGAAATAAATACATGAAAACAAGAATAGAAGCAAGCTAGGGACAAACACAAATGCCTATGGACTTTCTAAGATAGAGAAACCGGGTTGATTCCAAGGGCTTGGTCTTGATATTTGCCAATTGGTTCTTCGTACCTATGTCTTCAAACTCAATGGTCTTCTCTTCCATAAGTTCTCAGATACAATGATGTGGTATGTCAATGTGCTTTGTTCTTGAATGTTGAATTGGACTCTTTGAAATGTTGATTGCACTTGTACTGTCACAAAATAGGGTCATGGCCTCTTGCCCAATCCCATTATATGCTAGGACATGCTTCATCCAAATCAATTGAGTGCAACAACTTGCAGCTGCAATGTATTCATTCGGCTTCAACTGTGGATAGAGATACTAATGATTGCTTCCGATTATGCCATGCCACTAGATAGTTTCCAATGTAGAAGCATCCTCCACTTGTAGATTTTTTGTCATCAATGTTTCCAGCCCAATCTGCATCTGTGTATCCGACAATCTTGGATGAAGTGTCATATGGAAACCAAATCCCATATAAAGTGGTGCCCGCCACATACTTGATTATCCTCTTGACAACTTTAATATGTGATTCCTTGGGATTTGCTTGAAATCATGCACATGCTCCAACACTCAAGGAAATGTCGGGTATACTAGCAGTGAGGTGTAGTAGACTTCCTATCATGCTTTTGTAGAGACTAAGATCAACATCCTTCCCACTTTCATCCTTAGCTAGTTTAATTGTAGTGCTCATGGGGGTAGTCGCATGCTTACATCCTTCAAGTCCAAGCTTCTTCACAAGTTCTTTACCATACTTGGTTTTAGAAATGAACAACCCATCATTTTGTTGCTTAATTTGAAGGCCAATAAAGTAATTCAACTCTCCAACCATACTCATTTCAAATTCTGATTTCATGAGTTTAGAGAAGGCTATAGCATCCCTTTCACTAGCGGATCCAAACAATATGTCTTCCACATAGATTTGAGCAATAAGGATGGATTTCTTGGTCTTTTGGACAAGCAAGGTTTTGTCCACACTTCCTCTTTGAAAGTTATGGTCAAGCAAGAATTGAGACAACCTTTCATACCATGCCCTTCAAGTTTGCTTGAGACCATACGAGGCTTACTTGAGCTTGTACACATGATCCAAAAACTTAGTATCAACGAATCCATTTGGTTGCTCCATATACACTTCTTCATTTAGAAGTCCATTCAAGAAGGCACTCTTGACATCCATTTGGTACAACTTGAACTTAAGGAAGCAAGTTATGGAAAGCATTATCCTAATGGATTCCAATCTAGCCACGGGTGCAAATGTTTCATCAAAATCAACTCCTTCGATTTGTGTATACCCTTGGGCTACCAATCTTGCCTTGTTTCTAACAATGGTCCCATGCTCATCCATTTTGTTATTGTAAATTCATTTGGTTCCAATCACATTTGTTTCCTTGGGTCTAGGGACTAAATCCCAAACATCATTCCTTGTGAATTGACCAAGTTATTCTTGCATTGCATTTACCCAATCCTCATCATTAATGGCTTCTTCAATCTTCTGGGGTTCTATTTGTGAGGTGAAACATGTGTAGTTGGCCAAATTCTCAATTTTCCTTCTAGTTATAACTCCTTCTCTTGGTTCTCCTATGATTTTAGCAATGGGATGATCTTTTACATTCTTGAAAGGTCTAGGTGCAGGAGGAGATTCTGGGGATTCATCTTCTTGACCTTCTATAGATGAGGTTAAAGGAACAACTTCTTCATCCTTTTGATATTTACTAGGAACAATGACATGATCATCTGCTACAACATTCACATATTCTTGAATAGCTCCTGTTCTCAAATTCTTCACTCTATATGCATGACTGGTACTCGAGTAACCTAAGAAGATATCGTCATCACTCTTGGACTCAAAGTTTTCTAAGTGCTCTCTATCTCTAAGTATATGACATTTACTTCCAAAAACTTTGAAAAACTTAGAATTTGGTTTTCTACCAATCCATAGTTCAAATGCAACTTTGTTTAACCCAGCTCCAATGTAAACATGATTAATTATAAAACAAGCAGTGTTTATAGCTTCAACCCATAGGGTTTTGCTGATATTTTTACGTTCAAGTGGTGGCCATTTCTTGGAGAGCTATATTCTTCCTTTCAGCTACTCCATTTTGTTGTGGAAGTTTGGGAGTAGAATATTCATGATGAATTCCATGTTTTTCACAGAATTTGTCAAAATATCAATTTTCAATTTCTTTTCCATGACTAGTCCTTATTTTGTGAATAATGGGCTCTTTAGCATTCATAATACTTTTTGCAATGATTTTAAATTCATGGAATGCCCTCAGATTTCTCCATAAGGAAGTCTACCCTAGTGTATCTAGTGTAGTCATCAACCATTACTAGGAAATACCTCTTGCCTCTAGCACTCAAGTGTTGAGAGGGTCCAACTAAGTCCATATGAATCAACTCTAGTGGTCCAGAAGTTGCATTCATGTTTTTATTTTTATGAGCAGCTTTAGGTTGTTTTCCTTTTAGGCAATCAACACAAATGGTTTTATCTTTTCGATTTACCTTTGACAACCCCTTTATATGATCACTTAAGCTGGACAAATCTCTAAAATTTACGTGTTTAAGTCTTTGCTGCCAAAGTTTAGCCTCACTTATTTTGGACATTGGGCAAGAGTGTTTAATGGGAGTGGAATCACTATCTAGAACATAACAATCATCCGAATTAAGAATGCCATTCAAAATAAATTTATATTCTTTGGAGTACACCTTACAATCACTTTTCTGGAAGGTGACTTCTTGATCTTTTGCACACAACTGAGATATACTTAGAAGGTTATGTTTAAGACGATGAACAAGAAGGACATCATTAATCACAGCTGATGATGACAAATTGTAATTGCCCTTCCCGATGATGTTTGACATATTGCCATCACCAAACACAACAGCACCACCATTGTAATTAACCAAATCCGACATATATGAGTTATTATCAGTCATGTGTCGAGAGCATCCACTACCCATATGCCATTTGGATTGTCTATCAGCATTCAAGGCAGTATGAATCATGAGGCTTTTAGCCTTAGGAACCCATTAATGAGAATGGAAGGAACACAAGGCCTTTTGATAAACCTTTAGGCCAGATTTGAAATACAACTTCCCATTGATGGTTTTGAGTTTTGGGTTCCCCAATTTGATAAGAATATTCTTCAACTTTTGATTCAAGGCATTGAAATTTGAATTTGAATTTCTTGTGTGCCTTCTATAATTCACAACATTGGATTCAGGCACTAGGGACTGCTTTCTCATATGACCTTTTCTAAGAGGACATTCAAATCTAAAATGTCCATGTTTACCACAATAATAGCACATAGTGTTTGAGAGGATGGAGAAATTACTTTTGACAAAAGTAATAGGATTTTTTGTTTGTTGTCATCTTCCTCATTGTAACTGAGCCAGAATTTATCCTTATACTTCTTCCCGGAGTTAAGGATTTTCTCTAACTTCTCCTCACCTTGAGTGAATTTGTCTTGAAATTGAGTTTTATGGTGTCTTAATTTTTCCAAATCTGAGCTAAAATTTCTATCTTATCTTCAAGACACCTCATTATTTCCAATAAATTTTTGAGAATCCTTTCAGATGAGCCTAATTGCCTTTGAAGAGATTTTCCACTCTCTCTCAACTTTGATATTCATCATGTGAGATTTTCAATTTTGTTGAGAGTGCATTTTTTTCAGACTTCTCAATTTCAAGACATTTTGACAATTTGACATTTTCATTTCTAAGTTCATGGAGTTTCTTAGCCAATTTCATACTCTCAAGGTATAAGGCATCAAATGATTCCTGGAGTTCATTAGTATTATTCTCATCCTCTAACTCACTATTGAATTCATTTGAGTCAGAATTTATAGAAGCAACAAAATTATTTAAAGTTTTACCTTCATTGGAATACTGCAAGTTTGTAGCAGGCTTAGACTCTTCAAAGCTATCCAACGAGGACATCAAATCTTCTTTGAATGAATCACTCCTGCTTTGATTTCTAATGATGGAACATGTCTTTGAATACATAGGAGCAATGATATCTACAAGATAGCATGAGTCTAGACAAAATATGGAGTTTGGATCTTCTATGAAATGGATTCCAAGAATTCGTTTTGAATGGAGATCCAAGCCACATATCATCACAGGATGCCAAACATTTTTCTATATTTGTTTTCAGAAATACCAGAATGATATGCACAAATTGAAGAAGATGATAGATGAATTTTTGGGCATCCATAGTGAGAGTTCTAGCACAGCGATCTACTCAGACGGTTATATCTTTATAAAGAGCACGGAGATCTGATACCAATTGAAAGTTCCTTAAGTACTAGACCGAGATTGTCTAGGTTGGGGGGGGGGGGGGGGGGGGGGGGGGGGTGTGTGAATAGGACAATCCCCAAATAGTTGGTCCTTTTAAAATTTCTTGATTAAAAGTAAGTTATTAAAATTTAAATTTGTAACGCCCCGCCCTTTTCACCCTTCCGAAAATCAGAGTCTAAAAATTTCTTTTGAAAGAAACATAGAGTGAACTGTAATAACCCGAATTTTGGATAAATATATATATTGGCATTTATTCATTTTAATTTGAAGTTTGATATAATAAAATGCCAAATGGACCAAATTTTGGGACAATGGCCCAAGGATAGCCCAATTGGGCCGTGGATTGGATGAAATCCATTTAATGAGTCAATGAGGACCAAGCGGGTCAATGATGGTCAAAGGGGGCCCGATAGCCATGTGGGGCCCAATGGATCAAAATAATCGGTTCTAACCCTAAAGTAAGTGGGCAAAGAGGGAATCTAATTGGGCCATGGGCCCAATGATTACCCAATAGACCATGAATTAGAATTAATTCATTTAATTGGTCAATGGTAAGTAATTGGGTCAAGATAGTCAATTTGGGTCAAAGGGCCATAGGGGACCCAATGGGCCAAAGTAGATAAGCCCTAAAAAAATGGAAAGACAAAATATAATTGGGCCATGGGCCCAATGGTAATCCAATTAAGATAAATTAAATGGATTAGATAATTATAAAATTATCTAAGTTAAGATGTATCAAGATTAAGTGATATGGCCAAATGGGGCCCACCTCCACCTCACCAATTGAGGTGGCATGTGGACCAAGGAAAAAGTGGGACCAACCATCATGGTTGACTTGGTCAATCATGGATAAATTTAAGAAGACTAAGGTGGATTAAGGTAAATTAAATTGATTAAAATTATTGGAAAATTATCTAAGTTAAAATCAATGGATTTAAAATAACATGGGCAAGTGGGGCCCACCTCCACCTCATCAAGTGAGGTGGCGGGTGGGGTAGGTATAGGTGGGGACCGTCCACCATGGTTGACTTGGTCAACCATGGGTGGATTTATTAGATAATTTGATGGAATTAAATTGGATAGAAATTAATTAACCTAAGTGAGGACTTAACTTAATTAATTAAGTTGATTAATTAGGGTCAACATAAACAAGTCAAAGAGGACATGGGAGCCATGCTTGGTGGTTGGATCTCAACGACCACCACCAAGGTCAAGGGAGCCCATACTTTGGTTGGTGGAGACATGATGGAGGGGTATGGTCCAAGTAAGACCAAGGAATGAGATGGGTTTTCCATCTCATCCCTCTCATTTCACTCTATCTTTCCCTCCGACTCTCAAAACCGTCCCTCCATGTATCAAGAGAAGAAAAGAAGAAAATAAGAAGACTTAGAGGAAAAGAAGAGAAGAAAAGGGAAGACCAAACATTGATCAACCATCACCACTTCAAGATCAAAGGCTAAGATCTTGTTTTCCATCACCTTCCCCTCTCCCTCTCTCAATCTAACCCCATCTACCATAGCCGATCCAAGCATATCTCACCATTGATCAAGCTCATCTTGACCGTCCATCAAGGAGAAGAAGAGAAGAGAAGGCTAAGGAAGCCCAAAAGCGACAAAGACCGGAGGAGTCGTCGGATAGTAAGTATGTTCTAAACAAGAAATTTATTATTTAGGTTTTTAATTTTAAAATCCATCCTTGCCATATGATGGTGGCCAAATTATTTTAGGCTATGGAATGGATCTAAAATCCATCAAATGGAAGGCAAAGAAATGGAAGAGATGGTCTAAGGAAAAAAAAAATGAATGGATTAGGTATGGAAAAGATGGAAGTTTTGATGGATTGAATGGACCTTAGGGTTCGGCCATGTAGCATGGCCGAACCCCATGGCCAATGTGGGATGAATTTATTAAGATGTTAAGGTTTAAAATTTTGGAGAATGGCTAATGAGCTTTAGGTTTTTTTAAATGAGTGAACATTAGTGATTTATGATTCCAAATTTTTGGAATTCTAAGGTTGTATTAAAGCATGGAGAATATGGAATTTTTAATGAATGGATGGACCATAGGGTTCGGCCATGTAGCATGGCCGAACCCCATGGTAAATGAGGATGATTTTAATTTGGATTATATTTTAATATTATGCATTTTAATTAGGGTTTTTATAAGAAATAAAAAGTTGGAGAATGGTTTAGGGTTTCAAGGATTTAAAGGATTAAATGTAGGCAATTTTTGGAAAAAAGTTTTATGATGGAATCTATGGATGATATTTTAGAAGTTTTATAAGATTAGAAGTATGGAGAATGGTTAATGAAAATTAGTTTCCAAATGATTAAAAATAGGTGTTTTAAAGGATTGTTAAAATGAGAAATCATGAGGAAATGTTGGTGGTTTTTAATGGACTTTAAATGTGATTAAAAGACCCAAGTTAAAAATGAGGGAAAGGCATCATGGGTTCGGCCATGGTGTATGGCCGAACCCATGACCCATGTTTTAGGTCATTCATGGCTAAGTATGGTTTATATATGTGCTTAAACAAAATGGAAATTAAGTTAAGTTAATGATGAAATTTAAATGGATGTTACAAGTATGATATGTAATGCTTAAATGGAATAAAGATGGTGATTGAAATGGATGATTTAAGTTTCATTGGAGGTATGTTTAATGGATAATTGAAACCAAGAAGGATGGGGAAAGAAACATCATAGGTTCGGCCATGATGTATGGCCGAACCCATGACTCAAATTTTGATCAACTTTAGGCTAAGGTTAATGAATGTATCAATGCCTAGGTGGTTGTTTTAAAGGGCCAAAATGAATGAAGATTTGTGATTTTTGAAATGGATTATTTTTGGGACAAAATATGAGTCTTTGAAAATGGCACCAATAAAAGTGAACCATGAACCCATGACCCATTTGGAGGTCATGATTGTGGGCCACCTTTAGGGCCAAATGCGAAAGGTTATATGGGGTTAAATGTTTTTCAAAAATTAAATAATAGGTGGCTGATTTTGGATATGATATGGAATCATAAATAGGTCTAAGATATGGATGAAATCTAGACTTAAAATAGACATAAGTGGGTGAATGATTTACCATGGAAGAGAGAGTGGCAAAACGGTAAATAAGTGCCCCATTGAAGAACCACCATGGCCGAACCCTATGCGGATTAGAAGTAAAATTCGATGCAATATGAATGATGAAAAGAAACGTATAGATGCTGCGTTTTAGGCTCGCTCATTTGGATATTAAAATTGGCCAAAATTGGATTTATGTATGAAGTCTAAAACCAATGGATAATGGGCTAAGTTAGGGACTTAATCATGGATGACGTATGGACTAATTCGGTAAATGTAATAAGGTATCGGACGCCGCAAACGGTACGCAATCGGCGACCGGATTATCGAGCGGGAAGCGTAACGGAACGCGACACGGTATTCGGTAGGATTCCTGCCTCTTTGTAAGCGATGGATATGTGATGGTGTTTTAAATTATTTTGATTTGGTTTATGATAGATTTAAGATTATGATTTATCTTATGATGAGTTTTAAGTTATGAATCATATGGATTATATTTTAATATTATGCATTATATGGCTATGTATGATATGTTGAGTATATGGATTACATATATATATTGCATAGCATAACGTACTACATCTCATGCATGGGCGGAAAAAAATAAACAAACCGGAGTCCATGCTCCGTCAGGGCGACCGAGAATCAGACATGGGGATAGCTTGGAGGCTATGACCGGAGTCCATGCTCCGTCGGGGCGACCGAGAATCAGACATGGGGATAGCTTGAGGGCTATGACCGGAGTCCATGCTCCGTTGGGGCGACCGAGAATCACACATGGGGATAGTTCGATAACCGGAGTCCATGCTCCGTCGGGGCGACCGAGAAGCAAACATGGGGAACAAGATATTGTATGATCATACGGATGATGGGTGGGACACATGACATAAGCACCCATAGCATAACATTCATCACATGATTATTTTGTTGTATTTTATTGTATCGGTATGTGTGTATCACTAATCCATGTGCTAGCCCTACTCGGAGTCCTACTGGGCGCGTTGACTAATGCCCTACTTCTACCCTAGCTGATGACGCAGGGGATGGCGGAAGCGGTGGACATGACAGGAGCCAAGCTTAGGGGCTTGGGCAGTGCAGTCTTAGTTTAATTACGTTTACATTTTGGAGATGTAATTTTAAAGTAACTTAGCTTGTCGGGTTGTATAAGTTTACATTTCTTGCGATGTTTTGGACGTTACTTATGGACGATTATATTTTGTGATATAAATATGAACATAGGGGCATTTTGGTAATTCAATGTTGTATCTTCCCTTCTATCTAAAAAACCGGTAGGATAGACTCTATTATCATGTTCCGCAATAACTATAATCCACGAGCTTACTTCCTACGCGTGAACCGTTTTCGTGGACTTAGCTCCGCGCACGCATGGGGTTGGCCAGTTATGGGCCGGGCTTTAGAAGCTTGGATTTAACTCGCGTCGTGGCGTCCGCGCCCTCTCTCACTCTTCTATAAAAAAAAATAGACTCTGATTTTCAGAAAAACGGGTGAAAAAGGGCGGGGCGTTACAGTTGGTATCAGAGCGAAATCGAAATAATGAATCTCTTGAAGTAGGATTAAGACGGTTGCATGTCTCACTGATAGCTAAGAATCCCAACTGACCGACTTTTCGGAGTCCGCTGCATGGGGGCCGGATTAATCTACTTCGATTGACTCAGACTGAAACATTCAATCTGAGCGCCACATTTGACGTAAGAAAATGATAGTAAGGGAAGTACAATAAACATAACGTTGATAGATTTATCAAACGTAGGAAAATTTCCCCCAATTTCACAAAAATGGACAAACATAGCTAGATGGGAAGTTTTCCCCAAACCAAGTATGCTTATTTGGCAACCTTCCCCAAATGAAAGAAACGATATTCGATACTTAGGAATTTTCCCCCAATAATGAAGTATGCTTAATCAATAATTCTCCCCCAAAATGAAGGAAACAATTGATACTTAGGAAAATTGTTCTAAGTTATGAACATGACAATTTTATGAAGGAACTAAGGCAATGAATATTATGCAATGACTTAGGAAATGCCGCCAAAGAGAAGAACCCGTCGCAACCCCTGAGTGGAGAGAGAGGTAACACCCCCTCGACAGGAAGAAGAGGTACCACCACCTCATACAGTCGAGGGACAAAATAGTATCAACGTAGAAGGTGTATCCCCCGAGTTGAAGGGCATAGTTCAAGCGGCAATCGCTTCTGCTCTACAACAACATTCAAGTGGCAATGCGACCGCCAGCGACTCCAATAAACGAAAGATGGTCAAGGACTTCCAACAACAGCACCCTCCCTACTTCAAGGGAAAGGAAGGGGCTGTGGGAGTGGAACACTGGTTAAAGAGGATCAACCAAATCTTGAATTTGCTCCAGATTTCCAGTACTGCTGATAAGATCTTATTAGCCACATCCCAACTGATCGAGGATGCCGGTAGTTGGTGGGAAGTGGTAGAAAAGCAACAAGCATTGATACCGGAAGGAGAAAGGATACCCATGAGATGGGAGTGGTTCTCGGCCACCTTCCTAGAACAATTCTTTCCGGAGGAAGAAAGAGACAGCCAGACTGAAGCTTTCATCTCACTAGTACAGGGCAACATGACAGTGGCGGAGTATCACAGAGAATTTCTTAAACTGTCTATCTATGGGTTTTATATGGTGGATACTGAACATCGAAGGGCCCGTAAGTTTGAACGGGGCCTTCGGCCAAGCATCAAGAATAGAGTAACCATTTTCAAAGAGCCCACACTGGCAGGGGTGGTTAGCAGGGCCACCATTGCAGAAAAGGAACTAAATGAGATAGTGCGGTTCGACAACCGCCGAGGGCAGGGTGGGCGAGGAACATTCCAACCTAACAAGAAGTTCCGCCCGAATCATAGCAGGCCCTCACTCTCCACTGGATCTACCGGGGGCTTTCGCCCTAGTCAGCCTTCTACATCAACATCAGTCACACAGGTTCCCCGGGGTGGGAACACTTGCTATCAGTGTGGCCAACAGGGCCACTACAAGAGAGAGTGTCCACAAACTAGCCGACCCTCCAACTTCAGGGGCCCTTTCCGCCCTCCAACTAGACCGACACAGTCGCGGGGAGGCAGAACATATAATCAGGCGGGGCGGGCACCAAAACCTACGGGATCTGGACGACTCTTCACCATACCATCTCCAGTAGCAGTGGACCGTTCAGTGATGCAAGGTATGGCTGTAATTGGTAGTTCCTATGCTATTACTTTATTTGACTCTGGAGCATCACATTCATTCATATCTGCTGCATTCATATCTGCCACGGGTACACTAGTACAAAACCTGTCCACATCACTCACCATTGTATCCCCCATCGGAGACACATCATTAGGACTAATATGTACGGCATTGAACACGGAACTCGCGGGATTCAGATTCGAGTTCGATTATTTAGTAATCGATATGGCGGAATATGATGTCATATTTGGTATGGATTGGTTGACTACGTATCAGGCCCATATTGACTGCCATCTTCGTAGGGTAACATTTTGGTCACCCGAGGGAAAGCGGTAGATGGTACACGCTGACAGGCAGGGTATCCCTAGAAGACTGCAGGAGGAATTGAACCATCTTGCCTTGAATAGCCTCAGATTAGATAAGGCACCAACGGTTGAACTTCCGGCGGTAGTAGCAGATTTTGCCAAGGTATTCCAAATAGAACTCCCTGGTTTGCCACCTAAGAGGGAGATAAACTTTGAAATAAAATTATACCCCGGCGCCGCTCCAGTATCATTACCCCATTATAGGATGGCGCCAGCTGAGATGACCGAGCTGAAGAAGCAAATTGATGAACTGCTTAGACTGGGCTTTGTTCAGAACAGTACATCCGCATGGGGAGCCCCAGTATTATTTGTGAAAAAGAAAGACGGTACCCTACGAATGTGTGTGGACTATAGGAAATTAAATCAGTTGACTGTCAGGAACAAGTATCCCCTACCCCGGATTGATGATCTGTTTGATCAACTTAGGGGTTCCTCTCATTTCTCTAAGATTGACCTGATGTCCGGATACCATCAAATTCGGGTTAGAGAGGAGGACATAGAGAATACTGCTTTCAGGACACGGTATGGATTATATGAGTATGTAGTCATGCCGTTTGGGCTTACTAATGCACCGGCAGTGTTCATGGACCTGATGAATAGGATATTCCATTCATACTTAGATCAGTTTGTGATCGTATTCATCGATGATATTCTGATCTACTCCAAAAGGCAGAACGAACATGCCGAGCACCTACGGATAGTTCTAGACACCTTGCGGAGGAACCAATTGTATCCCAAAGCCAGCAAATGTGAATTTTGACTATCTGAACTCAACTTCTTGGGGCACATCATATCAGAGGAATGTATAGCCGTGGACCCGGCTAAGGTAGCAGCAGTCAAGGAATGGAAAGCGCCGACAAATGTGACCGAGATCCGCAGTTTTCTGGGATTGGCCGGTTACTATCGAAAATTCATCATGGACTTCTCCAAGATTGCGGCTCCACTTACCCGACTCACTCAGAAAGGAGTCAAGTTTGAGTGGTCCAATCTGTGCAATCAAAGATTTGAGGAGCTTAAGGAGAGGCTTACGACCGCTCCTATTCTGATCTTACCGGAAAGAGGCAAAAATTATGAGGTGTACTGCGATGCCTCCGGTGAAGGACTGGGGTGCACACTTAGTCAAGGTAATTGTACGGTGGCGTACGGATCAAGACAATTGAAAATTCATTAACGCCATTATCCCACACATGATCTAGAACTAGCAGCGGTGGTCTTCGCTCTCAAAAGCTGGAGACACTACCTCTATGGTGAAAAGTTTGAGGTGTTCTCGGATCACAAAAGTTTGAAGTACTTATTTGATCAGAAAGAACTCAATATGAGACAGCGTAGATGGATGGAATATCTGGCGGATTATGAGTTCGCACTTCGGTATCATCCGGGCAAGGCGAACAAAGTGGCGGATGCCCTCAGCCGCTTGTCACATGCGACAGTAGCCAACATGATCAGGACGGAATGTAAACTATACCTCAATAATCATGGGACCATATATAATCTGATCATACGATCCAACATGGTCTCCGAGATTGAACGGGAGCAACGGATAGATCCAGAGGTGGAGGAGATCTGGGCTAAAATGTCTACCGATGAGGTTGTACCGGAGTGGGAATTACGACCAGGACAGGGTCTTATGTTCCGAGGTAGGACATACGTACCTAAGAATTGTAGAAGAGAGTTGCTGATTGAAGCACACCAAACCAAACACTCTATCCACCCGGGCAGCACGAAGATGTACCATGATCTTAAGAGGCACTATTGGTGGCATGGACTTAAGAAAGACGTGGCAGAGTTTGTTGCTCGTTGCTTAACATGTCAACAGGTTAAGGCAGAACATCGGAAACCGCCAGGCTTACTCGCACCCTTACCAGTACCAGAATGGAAATGGGAACACATATCCATGGACTTTGTAACAGGGTTGCCAAGGTCATCCAAGGGCAACGATGCAATATGGGTCATAGTGGACCGGTTGACCAAGTCTGCACATTTCCTTCCCATCAAAATGACAGATTCATCAGAGACTTTGGGTCGACGGTACATCGGAGAGATCATCAGGCTACATGGTATTCCCCGGTCTATTGTATCCGACAGGGATGGCCGATTCACCGGCAGAGTATGGCAAGGCCTACAGTCGGCTATGGGGACCGACGTATTGACTAGCACAGCATCTCATCCACAGACTGATGGACAGTCAGAAAGGACGATACAGACACTGGAAGATATGCTGAGAGCATGCATGCTAGACTTCAAGGGCGGATGGGAGGATCATCTGCCACTGGTGGAGTTCTCTTACAATAACAGTTACCAGGCAAGTCTCCAGATGGCTCCGTTTGAGGCCTTGTATGGTAGACCGTGTAGATCACCAGTGTGTTGGACGGAGGCCGGTGAGCCTGCGTTGATCGGACCGGATTTGGTTGCAGAGACTACAGCGCAGATTAAGCTGATACGATAACATCTACTCACTGCACAGAGCCGTCAGAAGAGCTATACCGACAAGAGGAGAAGGTTCCTCGAGTTTGAGGTGAGAGACTTAGTGTTCTTAAAAGTCTCGCCACGGAAAGGGCACATGAGGTTCGGAAAGAAAGGGAAACTGTCGCCTAGATTTGTGGGGCCGTTTCCAATATTGAAGAGGGTGGGAGGGGTAGCTTATCAGTTAGCGCTCCCTCCACAGCTGTCATCTCTATATGATGTGTTTCATGTGTCCATGCTGAGAAAGTACAATCCTGATCTTTCTCATGTGATAAATGTTCAAGACATCGATGTACAAAGCGACGTGACATATGTGGAAAAGCCGGTCAGAGTTATTGAAAGCGAACAAAGGGTGTTACGGAACCGCGCCATTCAGTTCGTCAAGGTGGTATGGGAACGACATGGCAGTGAAGAAACCACCTGGGAACTTGAGTCGGAGATGAAAACCGCTTACCCGGAGCTCTTCGCATGAGTTGTTTTGGACCCCTACCTCACTCGAATTTTCGGGACGAAAATTCCAAAAGAGGATTCTATTGTAATAACCCGAATTTTTGATAAATATATATATATTGGCACTTATTCATTTTAATTTGAAGTTTGATATAATAAAATGCCAAATGGACCAAATTTTGGGACAATGGCCCAAGGATAGCCCAATTGGGCCATGGATTGGATGAAATCCATTTAATGAGTCACTGAGGACCAAGCGGGTCAATGATGGCCAAAGGGGGCCCGATAGCCATGTGGGGCCCAATGATCAAAATAATCGGTTCCAACCCTAAAGTAAGTGGGCAAAGAGGGAATCTAATTGGGCCATGGGCCCAATGATTACCCAATAGACCATGTATTAGAATTAATTCATTTAATTGGTCAATGGTAAGTAATTGGGTCAAGATAGTCCATTTGGGTGAAAGGGCCATAGGGGACCCAATGGGTCAAAGTAGATAAGCCCTAAAAAAATGGAAAGACAAAATATAATTGGGCCATGGGCCCAATGGTAATCCAATTAAGATAAATTAAATGGATTAGATAATTATAAAATTATCTAAGTTAAGATGTATCAAGATTAAGTGATATGGCCAAATGGGGCCCACCTCCACCTCACCAATTGAGGTGGCATGTGGACCAAGGAAAAAGTGGGACCAACCATCATGGTTGACTTGGTCAATCATGGATAAATTTAAGAAGACTAAGGTGGATTAAGGTAAATTAAATTGATTAAAATTATTGGCAAATTATCTAAGTTAAAATCAATGGAATTAAAATAACATGGGCAAGTGGGGCCCACCTCCACCTCATCAAGTGAGGTGGCGGGTGGGGTAGGTATAGGTGGGGACCGTCCACCATGGTTGACTTGGTCAACCATGGGTGGATTTATTAGATAATTTGATGGAATTAAATTGGATAGAAATTAATTAACCTAAGTGAGGACTTAACTTAATTAATTAAGTTGATTAATTAGGGTCAACATAAACAAGTCAAAGAGGACATGGGAGCCATGCTTGGTGGTTGGATCTCAACGACCACCACCAAGGTCAAGGGAGCCCATACTTTGGTTGGTGGAGACATGATGGAGGGGTATGGTCCAAGTAAGACCAAGGAATGAGATGGGTTTTCCATCTCATCCCTCTCATTTCACTCTATCTTTCCCTCCCACTCTCAAACCGTCCCTCCATGTATCAAGAGAAGAAAAGAAGAAAATAAGAAGACTTAGAGGAAAAGAAGAGAAGAAAAGGGAAGACCAAGCATTGATCAACCATCACCACTTCAAGATCAAAGGCTAAGATCTTGTTTTCCATCACCTTCCCCTCTCCCTCTCTAAATCTAACCCCATCTACCATAGCCGATCCAAGCATATCTCACCGTTGATCAAGCTCATCTTGACCGTCCATCAAGGAGAAGAAGAGAAGAGAAGGCTAAGGAAGCCCAAAAGCGACAAAGACCGGAGGAGTCGTCGGATAGTAAGTATGTTCTAAACAAGAAATTTATTATTTAGGTTTTTAATTTTAAAATCCATCCTTGCCATATGATGGTGGCCAAATTATTTTAGGCTATGGAATGGATCTAAAATCCATCAAATGGAAGGCAAAGAAATGGAAGAGATGGTCTAAGAAAAAAAAAATGAATGGATTAGGTATGGAAAAGATGGAAGTTTTGATGGATTGAATGGACCTTAGGGTTCGGCCATGTAGCATGGCCGAACCCCATGGCCAATGTGGGATGAATTTATTAAGATGTTAAGGTTTAAAATTTTGGAGAATGGCTAATGAGCTTTAGGTTTTTTTAAATGAGTGAACATTAGTGATTTATGATTCCAAATTTTTGGAATTCTAAGGTTGTATTAAAGCATGGAGAATATGGAATTTTTAATGAATGGATGGACCATAGGATTCGGCCATGTAGCATGGCCGAACCCCATGGTAAATGAGGATGATTTTAATTTGGATTATATTTTAATATTATGCATTTTAATTAGGGTTTTTATAAGAAATAAAAAGTTGGAGAATGGTTTAGGGTTTCAAGGATTTAAAGGATTAAATGTAGGCAATTTTTGGAAAAAAGTTTTATGATGGAATCTATGGATGATATTTTAGAAGTTTTATAAGATCAGAAGTATGGAGAATGGTTAATGAAAATTAGTTTCCAAATGATTAAAAATAGGTGTTTTAAAGGATTGTTAAAATGAGAAATCATGAGGAAATGTTGGTGGTTTTTAATGGACTTTAAATGTGATTAAAAGACCCAAGTTAAAAATGAGGGAAAGACATCATGGGTTCGGCCATGGTGTATGGCCGAACCCATGACCCATGTTTTAGGTCATTCATGGGCTAAGTATGGTTTATATATGTGCTTAAACAAAATGGAAATTAAGTTAAGTTAATGATGAAATTTAAATGGATGTTACAAGTATGATATGTAATGCTTAAATGGAATAAAGATGGTGATTGAAATGGATGATTTAAGTTTCATTGGAGGTATGTTTAATGGATAATTGAAACCAAGAAGGATGGGGAAAGAAACATCATAAGTTCGGACATGATGTATGGCCGAACCCATGACTCAAATTTTGATCAACTTTAGGCTAAGGTTAATGAATGTATCAATGCCTAGGAGGTTGTTTTAAAGGGCCAAAATGAATGAAGATTTGTGAATTTTGAAATGGATTATTTTTGGGACAAAATATGAGTCTTTGAAAATGGCACCAATAAAAGTGAACCATGAACCCATGACCCATTTGGAGGTCATGATTGTGGGCCACCTTTAGGGCCAAATGTGAAAGGTTATATGGGGTTAAATGTTTTTCAAAAATTAAATAATAGGTGGCTGATTTTGGATATGATATGGAATCATAAATAGGTCTAAGATATGGATGAAATCTAGACTTAAAATAGACATAAGTGGGTGAATGATTTACCATGGAAGAGAGAGTGGCAAAACGGTAAATAAGTGCCCCATTGAAGAACCATGGGTTCGGCCATGGTACATGGCCGAACCCTATGCAGATTAGAAGTAAAATTCGATGCAATATGAATGATGAAAAGAAACGTATAGATGCTGCGTTTTAGGCTTGCTCATTTGGATATTAAAATTGGCCAAAATCGGATTTATGTATGAAGTCTAAAACCAATGGATAATGGGCTAAGTTAGGGACTTAATCATGGATGACGTATGGACTAATTCGGTAAATGTAATAAGGTATCGGACGCCGCAAACGGTACGCGATCGGCGACCGGATTATCGAGCGGGAAGTGTAACGGAACGCGACGCGGTATTCGGTAGGATTCCTACCTCTTTGTAAGTGATGGATATGTGATGGTGTTTTAAATTATTTTGATTTGGTTTATGATAGATTTATGATTATGATTTATCTTATGATGAGTTTTAAGTTATGAATCATATGGATTATATTTTAATATTATGCATTATATGGCTACGTATGATATGTTGAGTATATGGATTACATATATGTATTACATAGCATAACGCACTACATCTCATGCATGGCATGGGCGGAAAAAAATAAACAAACCAGAGTCCATGCTCCGTCGGGGCGACCGAGAATCACACATGGGGATAGTTCGATAACCGGAGTCCATGCTCCGTCGGGGGGACCGAGAAGCAAACATGGGGAATAAGATATTGTATGATCATACGGATGATGGGTGGGACACATGACATAAGCACCCATAGCATAACATTCATCACATGATTATTTTGTTGTATTTTATTGTATCGGTATGTGTGTATCACTAATCCATGTGCTAGCCCTACTCGGAGTCCTACTGGGTGCGTTGACTAACGCCCTACTTCTACCCTAGCTGATGACGCAGGGGATGGCGGAAGCGGTGGACATGACAGGAGCCAAGCTTAGGGGCTTAGGCAGTGCAGTCTTAGTTTAATTACGTTTACATTTTAGAGATGTAATTTTAAAGTAACTTAGCTTGTCGGGTTGTATAAGTTTACATTTCTTGCGATGTTTTGGACGTTACTTATGGACGATTATATTTTGTGATATAAATATGAACATAGGGGCATTTTGGTAATTCAATGTTGTATCTTCCCTTCTATCTAAAAAACCGGTAGGATAGACTCTATTATCATGTTCCGCAATAACTATAATCCACGAGCTTACTTCCGACGCGTGAACCGTTTTCGTGGACTTAGCTCCGCGCACGCATGGGGTTGGCCAGTTAAGGGCCGGGCTTTAGAAGCTCGGACTTAACTCGCGTCGTGGCGTCCGCGCCCTCTCTCACTCTTCTATAAAAAAAAAAAATAGACTCTGATTTTCGGAAAAACGGGTGAAAAAGGGCGGGGCGTTACATGAACATGAGCGGCAGGGCCACGACGTGTGCTAAGTTCAGACTGCTCAAGTCTGAACCTTAACTGGCCACCATGTGTACATGGACTAGGCCATGATAATGAATTACACATGGAGCTAACATCATCATGCAGAATAACTTAGATTAACTGCAGAATAGAAAGACTAGATAGCAAGTAACAGTCTCAAACATTAATTAACATAAATCAACCATCCAAGTTGTTAAGCTAATCAAACCATAGCAAGTAATGACTTATTACATGTCCGACAAAATATAGTTCAAATGATAGTAATATAAAGAAGTCCAGTTCCACATTCAAGCGCTTAGGCTTGGCTCCCCTCCCGGTCATCGACCTTCTTTTTCCCTTTACTTGTACCTACATTCTCCTCTGAGGATAGAATTAGGGCGTTAGATCAACGCGCCCAGTAGGTTCCCGAATCAGAGCTACCACATGTTAGCATATAAAACATGCATATCTATCATATTACATGATCATCAAAAACAGGTAAAACAATGCTATGAAATATGCACATGCAATGAGCCTCCCCCATCATGTACAATCATAGCCATCACTTGACGTGCCTTGCACCGACAAGGTAAATCACAATACACTTACATCTCTTCATCATTGACTTGGTCCATATCACGTATTAGTCCTCCTGGCGGGACTCTCATCGCCTAAGGAGACCAATGTGACTATGACCATCATGTTACTCCTCCTGGCGTGACTTGCACCGCCGAAAAAGGACGTAACTCATAAATTACAACACTGTAGAACCTCATTCATAATCCCATGTCTATGCATGAGATGCCAATGCCTGTATACCATTTGTTAATGCATAATATATCATTTGAAACACATATAATAAAACAAGAGTCTCATAAGAAAACTGGGGTAAAATTGTGGTTACAAGTAGGTAGGAAACCTACTGAAGATTCACTTCAGTACTTGATCTTTCCTTAGCGTCACCTGATCACGACTCGCACGTCGTTCAACTTTCGGTACCTTATCCATATATCAATCAGTAAATCATACTAATATTTAAACATCCATTCTCATATAAGACCCAAACATCTTGTGGGGTTCGGCCATACCCATGGCCGAACCTCACCCACTTTGACTTGATCTCTTTGGTTTTGGATTAACACCATCCAAATGATTTATTAACACTTCAAACCACTAAATATCACTTGGTGGGGTTCGGCCATACAACATGGCCGAACCTCACCATATTGGTTTGAGCCCCCTTCTTTAAGTCCTTTGTTCTTTTTGTTCATAATTACCATAATCACTTGTATTTACAACTTTGCCACTCGGCCAAGCCTTGCTTAATTTTTTTGCTTCACAATCAAAGCCCATATGACCAAACCACCTTAGTGGGGTTCGTGTCCGTACATCCAACCCTATGATCATTTCCATCATTGATCATTCCATCAATAATTACATTTATGCCATTTAGGCTAACCTTTAGTTTTACCATATCTAAACCAACTTAGTGGGGTTTGGCCATACAACTTGGCCGAACCTCACCTTTTTAATTTGGGTTCTTCATTCATCACCTTTAATCCCATTTATTACTTAACCCAATTCTATCAAATAATCATTGATGGGGTTTGGCCATGCCACATGGCCGAACCTCATCCTATAGATTTTTATCCACAATCCATCATCATCAATGGTTGATTATTTTCTTAC
The DNA here is from genome assembly GCA_013350335.1 of Chimonanthus salicifolius. Lineage (NCBI taxonomy): Eukaryota > Viridiplantae > Streptophyta > Magnoliopsida > Laurales > Calycanthaceae > Chimonanthus > Chimonanthus salicifolius. The sequence continues at coordinate 72,715,457 of CM023536.1, read as the reverse complement.
ACATAGTCCATAACTTATCATGTATGATTCCTTAATTAAAACAATCATAAACTCCCATCCAAAACAGCCCTATTTATTTCAAAACAGCCCCATGGGGTTCGGCCATGCTCATAGCCGAATCCTAGGGTTCACTTGATCCAATCATCACCATGATTATTCATGGTTTAGTCCTGCTAACTCAACCATGAATTATACATGTTTCAACCGTATAAACATCCACCAAAACAGTAAATTAAATTTCACCAAATCACATCAAACACCATATTTTGTATGGTTTTAAACTCATCAAAATCATCAACTACTTACATGGGGTTCAGCCATCCAAGGTGGCCGAACCCTATGTCCATGTTTTGGTCTTTCAAACATGTTTTAGGTGTCACTTATTCATATAAAAATCAGTACATCATTGCTGCATTTTTACCTCTCAAAACCATCCAATAAATTCATCACTTTGTCCAAATAACCATAACACCTCATGGGATTCGGCCATCCAAGATGGCCGATCCAAATGGTCCATTTGATCAGTTTTAAACCACTGTTTTAGACCCATGATACCTTCAGTCCTTATGTCATTCAGATCCATTTTTTTAACCCTCTTTAAAGCATGCATTTGTATCACAAAGAAACCTCAAAAACAGTCCACCAACTTCATGGTTTATATGTTTCAAACACCTCAAAACCTAAACCATCATTTGCATGGGGTTCGGCCCTCCATGGTGGCTGAACCCTATGACCTTCGGTTTTGAACTTCTTAATCATTCATCTAGGTCTAAATCAAACTTCCTTATTTATGTTTTAACCTTTTTAAAACATACACTTTAAATCATCTAAAAACAGTCCATAAAACTCCATGGTTTCAATGTTTCAAAACATGAAAACCAACCAATCTTTTACATGGGGTTCGGCCCTCCATGGTGGCCGAACCCGATGGTTATTTTTACCATTTTTAAACCTCTATCAATCAAGGTTAAAACCTTGGTGTAATCGGCCATAACCTTGGCCCAATACACATCCATTTTATTAATCAAAAGTCCATGGAAATATTTACCAAATTCCAAGCTTTTCTTATGCCTTTGCTCCTTGGCTTCTTCCCTCTTGTTTCCTTCCTTCTTTCTTCCTTTGTCTCAGCTGGTTAGAAGCATGAACTAATGGTGAAATCACCAAGGTAAAACTCGGCCAAGAGAGTGTGTTCTTGAGTGAGGGAAAGAGATGAGAATTCTAAGGCTTTGCAATGATAAAATCGGCCAAGTGATGGTGCTGGCTGCTTTTGTTAAACAGCCCCATGTCACCCATTCAATCCTCATCAAACCTTGCACAAACCAAGGAGTCACTTGCAGCCAAGCAAAGCACCCCTTGGCACTCCCAACACACCCATTGGCAGCCCCATGCAATCTTATCTCATTCCCATGTATTTCATTTACCATTCATCATGGAAATCACCCCAAACAAGTCCCCAACGTGTGGGACTTGTTTTCGTGCTTAAATCTGAGCCAACCTCTTCATATTCCGTCTAAACTCACTGATTTACAGTCCCATTGACTTCCATTTTGACTCACCCAACTCACATGTCCAACTCACCATACTTAATGCATTTCATTTAATGCACATGAGTTACCTCACCACTTGATTTAATTCCAACTCACTTCAGTCCCACTCAACTGATTTAACTCGTGTTTTAGCTCCCTTGAGGGTCCACACGGTCAACCATAGTCAACTCGACCCGTTGGGTCCACCTTTAGCTCCTTGACCCGTTTTTGACTCCATGACCCAATTATGGGTATTTTGGTCATTTGTAACTGGTTTTTACATATGGGTCAAGCCTACCCATTTTTCCTCCACTTGATTTCCAATCAAATCAGCCTATCCCCATTTAATTCAAGTTCACAAAACTGGTCAAATCATCCATTTTGACCCGATGGGTCCCATTTGGGCCCTTTGACCCGTTTAGCCATTTTTGACCCAATTGATGTAAATTACCCATCCAATCAAACTTGACATTCATAATGTGCTCATATGATCTTAATTTGAGCAATGGGCCCCACCATTTCCTTACTTAACATCACAAAATAATTAATTTAACATATCAGGGGCATTTTCGTAATTATCCACTTCATTGAGAAATTACCCATCCAATCAAACTTGACAATCATAATGTGCTCATATGATCTTAATTTGAGCAATGGGCCCCACCATTTCCTTACTTACAATCATATTTATTGAATTCACCAATCCAGGGGCATTTTCGTAATTATTCCAGTCATTGAGAATTCTTTGACCTAATTAACTATTTTGACCCAATTTGATGTAAATTATCCATCCAATCAAACTTGACATTCATAATGTGCTCATATGAATCTTAATTTGAGCAATGGGCCCCACCATTTCCTTACTTAACATCACAAAATAATTAATTTAACATATCAGGGACATTTTCGTAAATATTCATCTTATTGAAAAATCGGGGTGTTACAAAATTAAGATTAATCAAGACGAGTTGATGATGTGTGAGTAAAAGATGAACAACAGAGACAATCACACACGCAAAGATTTGTACACAAGGACACCCGATGTATAGTGGTTCGGTTAAACAACCTTCATTCACTGTTGAGACTCGCCCAACATTGGGCTAACTTCAAATTGCTAAGTGGGAATTACACCTTCACAAATAAGACTTTCGCCTACACACTCCCAATTTAGAAAGGTTCGACCACCCTCAGGTCCTACTTCCTTATCCCTTTATTTTTTACATTTTCCTTACTTGTGTGTATTTTTACAGGGAAACATCAACATTTGGAACAAGTTAATCAAGGTGTTGTGTCATTTAAATGTGTAATGTAACTTGTATATCATGTATTCTCAAATGATGTATTTTGGGTTTGGGGATGTCCTAAGAGTCTGCAATTTTTAGCTTCTAGATCTTTTCTTGAATTTGACAAAGGGGGATATTTTTAGTGCCTCGACTTTTCGAGTCCCTGTTTGTCAAATTCATGACTCGAGTGAAGCATTGTCTTGAAGAAAGAAGCTCAAGAATAAAGAATCAAGTGGTGGTTGAATCAAGCTCAAAGTTGGAAGATTAATCAAGATTCAACGGATCATCAAAGTGTATGGCAATCACCAAAGGTAAAATGGCCATAGAAGACTCTAGGTGGAACCCACATCTTATAATGCCCTTGCCTAGGCTTAGAAAACAACTTGGTAAATCATAAGTAAGCCTAGTGGAAGTTTGACTCCAAATCAGAACATGGACTTAATATTCCAAACCAATGATTTTATTGTTAAGAAGAAACATCATGTCGGCGATCCAACGCCATTGAGAGGAAGCGACCAATCATGGTATTACGATGAATTTCCTGGAATAATGAAGGTTTTGGTTTGAAACGGCCTGTCAAAATCTAGCGGTCTTAGGACGATAAATTCATGCTCACGATGTATCACTGGGACATGGCCGATCCAATCGTGCATACGATCGATTAGCCTGGGCATTAGACAATAATATGGATTGTCATTCACAGTCAAAGTCTGGGATAACAAATTGTGCAGACGATGCTTCGTCTGGATACATGGCCGACCAATTGCCCTCACGATCAATAGCCTGGAGCCTAGGTCAGATACTCACTGAAAAATACAGTCAGGCTCAGGATGATATTTTCGTCTGGCGTTGAACCTTTGTGTAGTATAGCACTATCAGTCGGTCGCACGACGCATTGCTGTGACAGGGCAATAACCCATCGGGTGCACGATCAATCGCCCTAGGCCTGGATGGGACTTGACTCTAGAAAATACAATGAGTCCCAAGCCGATACTTTTGTCAACCCACTGATCTATCGTCAGAAACACGAACGATCAATCGTGTGGCACCATCAATCGTGATGTAACCAGTGTTGGTACCGGCTGCTGTGCATTTAATGCTCAACGGACGGGTTGGTAGAGGAATTTGAACACAGACAATCAATCACATGTTGCCGATCAATCATTTGTGTCGATTGCTTGAACTATTAAGTTCTGATTTTCTCATTGGGAGAGTGAGCTTTCATTTTTGGAATTGTAAACCTTGAAGAAAAGCTTGGAACTCTTCTCCTCCGAGATTCTTTATTCAATCTTCATACTTGGAAAATCTTTAACCAGCTAGTTGATTGAGATCAAGAGAAAAGAATAAGTTCTAGGGTACACACTTGCACACTTAAATCCTAAAAACCCCTCTTTCTATGTTGTGAATGCTCCATACAAAAGGTACATCTTCATCATCAACAAGATCGTTGGGAGCGCTGTTCAATAAACACATCTTCATCAAGGGTGAGCTTCAAAGGCAAGTGTTTCTTTGTGTGTCCTTACTTATCAAATCATTCTTGTAAAGTGGAATAGATCAAGGTGATCAAACCACTACAAAAATATAGAGGGATAAGGAAGTAGACAAATGTTGGTCGAACCTTTCAAAACTAGAAGTGTGTAGGTAAAAGTCCTACACTATTATTGAGGGTGTAATTCCCCACTTAGTAATTTGGAGATATCCCAAGGTTGGCGAGTCTCAACAGTGGATGTAGGTTGTTTAACCGAATGACTAGACATCGGGTTTTCTTGTGCATGAATCTTTGTGTGTAATTATCTCACTTGTTCATCTTTTACTCACACATCATGAACTCGTCTTGATTAATCTTAATTTAAACTTTAATAACTTACTTTTAATCAAGAAAATTTAAAAGGACCAATTATTTGGGGATTGTCCTATTCAACTCCCTCATTCTTACAATCTGGGTCTAGCACTTCGGGAACTTTCAAGATACACCAATAATTATCCTAGATGGTTTTCTTTCTCTCTCTCTCTCTCTCTCTCTCAATCAAGATTATTGGATTGTAAATGATTCACCTAGTCTAGTGCTTAGAGAGGAGTGGAGAGCTCTAGATTTTCCTTGTGATTTTCCAACTGGGAGGTCAACCAAAACACAACAAGGTTTGGTATTTAAATAGGCAAAACAGAAAATCCCGAAGCTACGACCGGTGATTGATTGTGCAACCACGATTGGTCGTGTGTTCAAATATAGTCATTGTAAAGTGTGTAATGCCCCACCCTTTTTCACTCACCACAAATCAGAGTATATATATTCTTTTATATAAATGAATGAAAGAGAGCGGGACGCCACGACGGGAGTTAAGTTCGAGTTTCCAAAACCCGATCCTTAACTGGCCACCTTCACGTGTGCGTGGACTAAGTCCACTAAAACGTTTCACACGCTTGACTGAATACTTGCGGAATTACTCATATGAATGAAATACTCATATCATTGTTACCATTAAGCAGGGAAAGCCAATCACCATACAATTCCAATTAAAAACATAGATATTATCAAACCATAATAAATAGTTTCTAAGTTATTACAATCCAAAAATTAATCCTACCCAATACATCTTTCAAAATCAACATAAGTAATTTAAACATAAATCTGCCCAAGCTCCTACGCTTGGCTTCCTTCATATCCCATGTCCTTTTCCTTATCATTCCCTGTTCCATCATCTATAGGGTAGAAGTAGGGCATCAGTCAACAGTGCCCAGTACGTATTCCAAGTAGGATTATGGTACACATAGGAATAATATAAATCAAGATAGATGCATCATATCATATTGTAAAACATCTCATAAGTAATAAAAACAGTGCATGATGTTCATAACATAATCATGCCAATATAAATGTCATGTCATAGGTGTCAATGCTAAATGAACTCTCACCCAATTGCTATATCCAATCACTACATAAATCATATCAATGGTTTCCTTGATAAATTGTCATATCAAGGTTTTCCCTTGGCCAATTACGTCAGCAGTGTTTTGTGACGGCACCACCAGGTCATTCTATACCTCCCCACATATATTAATCGGAATTACCGATAGAGTGTGGACTCTTCCCTCTGCGCAAGGTTTCGGGACTGTTTACCCAAGAGCTCTTTGGCCCAAATTACGTCGTACCCATTTCTAGAAAACCCGGACCATGCCAAAATCTCAACAGTTTACATAGCTTCATACGAGCTAGTCTCAAGCCCAAATCATGTCCGGACCGCTCATAACTTGGCCTGCTGGTCACATGTACTCCCTCCCATGCCATGCATGAGATAATGTATGTAAGTATGCCATTACATTTCAAATTACATGTTATCATTGAAAATCAGTTCATAAACATATATCATTTGATTAACCAAAATAAACATCATATTTGGAATAAAAACCATTATCATATATAATCCATAGTGTCTCAATGAGGTAGGAATCCTACCAATGCTCGATATACTGTCATTTTCTTGTTTTGCAAGAACAATGCTAACGATCGCGTGAAACGGAATTGAACTTCTTTAGCCTTATCAAATTCAACCACATATATATCAGTTTGATTATCCATTTAATTTTCATCACCCTTTACATCCTATTGGATAAATAGAAGTATCTGGAAAATTAAACAAAAATAAACCATTCAAATTCAGTCGACTGAATGAGGCCCAGATACAGTCTTTGCATTTCCCTTAAACTTTTAGTCGACTGAATAATAATATTTAGTCGGTTGAAACGCAACTCGATACTGTATTAACTTGACTTGTAACAATTCAGTCGATTGACTTTGGGTTAGAACCCCTATGTTCTTGGTCAATGCACTTTTAGTCGACTGAATCACAGATTCAGTCACTGACTTTGGATTAGATCATTTGTGTGTTCAATCAGTATACATTCATTCGACTGAATAGAAGATTCAGTCAGTCTACTGAATCATCAATCAACTGTTTACAAGTTTGGTAAGTCTACCTTCAGTCGACTGAATCATAAGATTCAGTAGGCTGAAACACACCAGTTCACTTACTTGTTTGGTATGTATAAGTTCAGTCGACTGAATCAAATATTCAGTCAGCTGAAACACCCAAATATCCCTTATGTGCTCGGCTAGAAAACTTTCAGTCGACTGAATCATCAGATTAAGTCGGCTGAAACACCCAGATTACCCTTGTGTGCTCGGCCAGCATTAGTTCAATTGACTGAATCCTGAGATTCAGTTGACTGACTTTTTGTCAGTCTTCTCTATTTGAATGCATGGTTAGGCTTTCTCCATGAAATCCATTCCTTATCATTTTTAAACATAGATTTCATCATCCATATAACTCTTAGTGAATTTACTCTACCCTCTAGCCAAGGCTAGAGTCTTTTCCATAATTCATTCAATCTTTGTACCGTTATCGCATGGTTTTCGATTCAATCCTATGGTTGTTTGTTTCAACACATCACCATCCTATGGATGGATTTCCAATTCCATGGCCTTATACATTTTTGGTCATTCATTTCAACCAATTATGGAATCCATAGGTTCGGCCACACCATGGCCAAATCTATGGTTTATTTAGACTTATTCCTATGTGGTTAAACCTCTAAACATACCTTCTTTCCCGTCTCCTTCTTTTCTTTTGGTCTGTCCTTTCCTTCCTTAATCCTTCTTCTTCATTTGCTCTTCAAAAGTTCTCCAAGTATAGAAGTGTAGGTGGGAGAGAGAGAGAGAGAGAGAGAGAGAGAGAGAGGAGAGGAGAAGAAAACCCTTTGCTCACAAGTGTAGGAGTCGGCCAAGGGGTTTGGTGTGCCCCTTGGGTTGTGCCCCTTTGTATAACAGCCCAATCCCTCTCTTAATGATTCATCTATCCAATGTGTCCCTAGGCTTAACCAAGGAGACCCTTTGGCTTAAGCCAAGGAGACCCCTTGACTTCCCAATAAGCCTCTTGGTTTCATGCCCTTTGAGATGAAAACTCTTCATCTACTCAACTCAACTCAAGTAATCCCTTAATTCACTTGAACTCATTTGTGGTTGACCAAGTCAACCATGACATGGCCGGCCATGCATGTGGTGTCTTAGTCACAACATGGCACGTGGGTCCCACTTGACCATGTCACTTAATGATGTGGCACCTTGCTTAGTTGGCTTCTATGTGATGACATGCATGCCACATGGCAATGCCACATCACACACATGCCACCTCACTTGATGAGGTGGATTAAATGCATTGGGTCTTAATTGGGTAGTTGACCCATTTACTTTGACCTTACCCAATTACCTTAAAATTAAGTTCACTATGACCCATTGGGTCTTAATTGGGTAATTGACCCATTTACTTCAAACTTACCCAATTACTTTAAAATCAAGCTCACCCATGATCCATTGGGTCTTAATTGGGTAACTGATCCACTCCTTGCCCATCTAATGTCAATTTCCACTTTTTAAATCTCAAATTCCATTAATTCACAATTTAAATGGACTATTCCAATATATTTATAAGTAAAGAAAATCCGGGGTGTTACAAACTGACCATTGCGCATTAATTGTGTAATAACCTGACTCTTAATTGGGTTTCAAACACTAGAAAATGAGTTTAAAAATTTAGGGAAGCTTAGACCACCTATTTTAGGTGAAACATTATTTTTGTAAAAATAGAGGATCTTTGGTTGATAAAACTTAAAATCTGATTTTACTACCCTAACTAAAACCCACGTTCTCAATGCGATAGCGGTGTCAAATTTTACCAAATCATCCCCTAAGTGTACCCAATTTTAAGTGCTTGGAAAGAGGAAGAAAAGTTAAATATTTTAACCAATTTTTGAAAAATAAAAAAGGTAATGTAAATCCTGTCGACACCACCGACAGTAATTGAAGGACGAAATTCACTTGAACTATGATTTTCGAAAGTTATAAATATGGGCTTTGGTTTCTAGAATTTTTTTACCAATTCAAAGAATTCTCAGTTCATTTCAAAGCTTATCAAGCAACCCTTTTGTAGTGGATTTTTAGCTATCTTCTGTAAGTATTTCCTTGAATTTATTTTCGTCATTTTGTAGATAAACTTTAGTAGAAGCTCTGTCCAAGTTTTGGTAGAAAAATACCTTGTACACTTTTCATGGGAAACTAGAGAAAAACCCTTTCTTGATTATAGCGGACTGCTCAAAACCCAATGGACCTATCGAGTTTTAACAATGTGTCGACCTTGTCCAGCCGATATATGTCCAAAGTCGATATGTATGCAAAATGTAAAATTGGCATATCGAGTTTTTACGATGTGTCGACCTTGTCTAGCCGATATATGTTCAAAATTCGATATATATACAAAAGTAAAACCGACAAATTGAGTTTTACGATACATTGCCATCTCAAGATGTATCGAGAAACTATACATATTGACAGAGTCGATATGTAGAGTTTTAACAGTCAGTTTTGGATGTAGCTTTCATGAAAAATGTTAGGTTATTTAAACCTTTTTTAAATATATGAATTATTTATATTGTTTTAAATATTCTAAACAAATTATTGAAAAACACTCGCCAACCAAAGGTGAAGAGATTCAACCACACCATATGTTTATTAAAATGTATCTCATCTGCATTTAATACAATATTTCTTGCACCATTAGCCCTATGGCAATAAGTGGTTGTCCATGGTGATTTTTATTGACAGAAAGGATGTGATCGAATTAGAATGCGATACCGACACTGTTAACATGTAAGGAGGTGATTATGAGTTTCTACATATGAAACGTGAACATGAGAGTATTTCGGGATGTCGAGATCTAGCCATCCTAAAACGGAGTACGGAACTCACTTGTTCATAGATACTACTTGGTATTACTATGTTGGTGATCAAATGATTGATCAGGTATCCGATCGAGATTTCGATTGGAATACGCGTATTTGTGTATAACTGTGTATATTGTAGGATAATTAACCTATGTGATAAAAGATGAGTACAGACGTACCCGACTGGAGAGAACAGTAACACTTATTTGTGTTGTAATTCATAGTCTGGGTATCTTTTTGAGAAAGAAAGGGCATTTCATGATGTATAACTGTATTGACATTATTCTACATGATTTCTGAGTGTATAAACTATTGTTTGATAACATGTTTATTATGTTGATAATATGTTTTATTATCTAGGATTTTCTGTTGTTTTCTCTTCACTGAGCTTGTAAAGCTCACACCTTTTATGAAACAGGAAACCCAAGGGATGAAGGACAGGAGGATCTTCAGCTGTAGAAAAGGGTGGAAGCCCTCTAACTATTTACTCACTGTTGGGATTTCTCATTTAGCTTATTAGATATTGTACGTATGAACATGTTATGTAATAAACCTGGGAGATGAAGAACCGGAGGATCTTCAGCTGTAGAAAAGGGTGGAAGCCCTCTAGCTATTTACCCATTGTTGGGATTTCTCATTTAGCTTATTAGATGTTGCAGTTATAAACATGTTATGTAATAAACCCTTAATTGTGTTCGTCGAAACACTGTAGAATGTAATAATGTAACGCGCCACCCCTTTTCACTCGCTTTCCGAAAATCAGAGTCTATTTTTTTTTCTTATAGACGAGTGAGTGAGAGCGGGACGTCACGATGCGAGCTACGTCCGAACTTCTAAAGTCTGACCCTTAATTGGTCAACCCTATGTGTGCATGGACTAAGTCCATGAAAACGGTTCACACAGAATAATAAATACATGCGGATTAAATCGTAAACTGCGGATTATAATAGAACCTAAATCCATTCCTTTTTAGACAGCAAAGTACTTCAAGTCTAAACCATAATTAAACTTAACTTAAATATCCAACAAACCATTTAAACCATAGCAAAATTATCTAAATTATTACATGCCCGAAATCTAGCTACTCAAATTACAACTCCATGAGTAACTTAAACAAAATATAATCCAAGCTCCTATGCTTGGCTCCGATCACGTTCATCGTCCCTTTCCTTTCCTGTGTCATCCATTAGGGTAGATGTACGGTGTTAGAACAACGCGCCCAGTAGGTATTCCATTTAGGGTCTACATATGGTTAGTACAAATCATATATAATAACATAATGTCAAAACCATATAAAACAATGCCATGTCATGATGTCAACTGCAATGAGTCCCACCCATCACAAGTACATATAACCTCTTGATGGGATTCTCATCATCAAGGTACCCCCACATAGGTCTTTCGGACGCCCCGACGGAGTGTGGCCATTCCGATTACCTCTTGATGGAAAATGCACATCAAGGTATCCCCACAGTGGTTTTTCGGACGCCTCGACGGAGTGTGGCCCCTCCGGTTTCGTATCCTTCACCCCATGCCATGCATGAGATGCTAATGAAACACATGCTATTTTATATTTTAACCATAGCATTATAAACTCACATTTGAAACATATCTTTTACAATGTAAATTCATCAAAATAAGATAAAAATACTGTACATAAACCCATGGTTTCAGAGAGGTAGAATCCTACCAAAGACCACTAAAGTGTCATTGCTTCTTAAACCGGCAACCGCTCACGATCGCGCACCGTTTATAAGGTCCCATCACCTTATTAAACAACAATCAGTCAAACCATGTTCTATTTGATTTCTATTTATGTCTAAGTCCATAAACCCAACTTTGTGGGGTTCGGCCATACACTATGGCCGAGCCTCATCTCTTTGGTTTTAGTTCCCTCCTTTGAGTTCTTTGATCTTTTAAGTTCAATCATTCATCACCAAGTTAATAATCCAAGTCCATAAAAATATTCCCCATGGGGTTCGGCCCGACACCATGGCCGAACCCATGGTCTATCATTTTCACCCTTAATTATATCCTTGTCATTGTTTTATCTATGGCTGTCCATTCCATTCATTTAAAACATGCTTAGGCTAATAAATAACCCATTAACATGGTTCATGGGGTTCGGCCATACTCCATGGCCGAACCCATGATATTTCATTTTAGCCTATATTTACAATATTGCCATTATTTCCATCTCCTTATTTTTAGGTCCAAAAACATATGTTCATTACTAAATAATTCATCAACATGAACAAAACCCATAATCCAACCCTTCCATCTCCTAACATAATTATTCATCTAATCATGATTGGTCCATGAATGTCCCACAAAAATTGATTCATGGGGTTCGGCCATACACTATGGCCGAACCCTATCGTGTCTATATTCCATTTCTCCCTTTAATCACTTACCCTCCTTAGGTCCATAAATCAAGTCTATCATTGAATCCTCCTTTTAATCATCCATTCATTAAAACTTGCATACATGGATCATAACATCCACAATAAGTTCTTCCATGGGGTTCGGCCATCTTGAGTCCATCATCTTCCCTTTAAAAATCCTTAACATGCATCTACCATTTTCATGTTTTGAAGCTCATTAAAATATTAAACAATCCACATAATTCAATATCTAAGAAAACCCTAAATCCATAAATATTACTTGGTGGGGTTCGGCCATACAACATGGCCGAACCTCACCCTTTGGCTTTGTGCCCTACTTTTCCATTCTTTATACGTAGCTAATGTCTTTAACAATACCTCCCTGTTAAATCCTTTTAAAACATCATAACCCTCTATGGTTTTCATCCTTTTCAAAATTATTAATAGCCTCCCATGGGGTTCGGTTATACACCGTGGCCGAACCCTCTGGTTCATAATCTTCCTTTAACAATCATTTATCGAAGCTTATAATCCTTTTAACATCATACACATAAACTCATGATTTTTACCCTTCAAACTCCATTTAAAATTAACCAATGTACTTTCATGGGGTTCCGCCATGTACTATGTAACGCCCGCCCCTTTTCACCCAATAATCAGAGTCTATTTTTCTTTTTTCGAAGTAAGAGTGACAAAGGGCGAGGACGTCACGACGTGAGTTAAGTCTGAGATTCTAAAGCCCGGCCCTTAGCTGGCCAACCCTACGTGTGCGCGGAACTAAGTCCATGAGGAACGGTTCACACGTAGACGTAAGCTTGAGGAATTTATACTAAGTGCGGAAATTATAATAGAGTCTAACCTACAATTTAGATAGCAGGGAAGATACATCATTAAATTACTAAAATACCTCAAAATCACAATGTCTAAAATAGAATCCAAAATATAGTAAGAAATCTAAAATTATTACAATCCGACAAGTTAAGCTACTCAAATTACATTTTTCCAAAATAAACTAAGTAAGCTAAGTAGCTCGCTTCCCCAAGCTCCTAAACTTGGCTCCCGTCTCGTCCTTCGTTTCCGCCATCTCCTGTGTCATCAGCTAGGGTAGAAGTAGGGCGTTAGACAACGAGCCCAGTAGGACTCCGAGTAGGGCTAACACATGGATTAGTGATAACAACGTATATAGATAATATTATAACGAAAAACCATAAAATGAATGCTATGCCATGGGTGTCTGTGTTATGAATTCCACCCATCATCCATACTATCATGATGCCATGTCCCCCTTGACGGAAAAACCTCGTCAAGATATAAACAATCAAAGATCATCCCCCTTGACGGCAAAACCTCGTCAAGATATAAACAATCACAAATCATCCCCCTTGACGGTAAAAACCACGTCAAGATATAAACAATCACAAATCATCCCCCTTGATGGCAAAAACCTCGTAAAGATAGAAACAATCACAAATCATCCCCCTTGACGGCAAAAACCTCTTCAAGATATAAACAATCACAAATCACCCCCCTTGACGGCAAAAACCTCGTCAAGATATAAACAATCACAAATCATCCCCCTTGACGGGAAAAACCTCGTCAAGATATAAACAATCACAAATCATCCCCCTTGACGGCAAGGCCTCGTCAAGGTGCCCCCATGTTTGCTTCTCGGTCACCCCGAAGGAGCATGGACTCCGGTTATAGCACATCGAGCTATCCCCATGTTGGCTTCTCGGTCGCCCCAACGGAGCATGGACTCCAGTTTCATTTCATCCTTCCCATGCCATATCCCTCCCATGTCATGCATGAGATGTAGATGCCATATGCCATGTAATATATATGATAGCACAAACCATGGAATTTAAAGTCCCATCAATAAAACATATAATTTGATTATAAAAAATAGATCAAGTAAAGCATCAATATACACATCATAGCCTTAAAACCCATCTTAAAACAATCATATGCTTACCAAAATAAATCAAGGACAAAACCCATACATAACACATAATCAATGGCTTACAAAAAGGTAGGAATCCTACCGAATACTGACTAACGTTTCTTTGCGTTTCTCCGTCCACAAACCCGGTCGCCGATCGTGCACCACTTGCGATGTCCGGTACCTTATTACATATTATCAATTAGATTCATGTTTTAAATCAGGTCTAAGTCCATTGTCTAAGCCTTAGTGGGGTTCGGCCATACACCATGGCCGAACCCTACTAGTTAGGTTCGTGGGTCCCATTTAATCCCTTAACCACATTAATTATTTTAATTACATGAGTCTAAAAGCCAGCCACCCTAGGCTTTATTTAACCATACATAAGGTCATCTTAAAAACAACTAAGTCCATGGTCACCTCCCATGGGGTTCTTCATTTTGGCCAATATTTACGGTTTTGCCACTACCCTTCCATGGTTACTCATTCACTTAATCCATGTACATTTTTGTTCATAATTGATCCATACACTAGATCCATTAATGTTCCATCAACCATGATATGCACATTAACAAATTAGTCCTTAACTTAGCCTAATTTTTCCATTCATCTAACCACATACATAATCCCAAGTTTAGCCCATCAAATGGCTCATAAATTGGGTCATGGGTTTTATTAAAATCAGCCCCTTTAATTGAACCTAATCCCCATTTTTCCTTGGGTCTTTCTCACCACATTTAGATCCATAATAAGCCCTCCCATGAGGAGGTTTACATCATGCATTTAAATCATCAATTTTGATCATTACTAACTACATTTAAAATCCATTGAAGTTGCCAACATTCTTCATCCTTACTATGGTCTAAGTACTTCTAAATTCACCAATCACTCTCCATGGTTTTTATCATTGTTCCCACCCCTTTTAAAAATCACTAATACCCATTCATTTAAAACCTTTATAAATCATTAACCCCTTTTCATAGCCTCCATTCTCTAAATCCATTAAAATTCTAACACCATGAGAAGGTTCACATCATGCATTTCGTCATTTACAATCCCTTTAAAATTATTACATTCAATCATTAAAAAAAAACTAAAATCATTAATCATCCCTTCATGATTCTAACCCTAAAAACTCCATTAAAAATCCTTAATTACCTACCATGGTTTTCTTCATGAAGCTCCCTTTAAAATTTACAAACATTTGACCCTTTTTAAACCTCCAAATTATTAATGCATTACTCCATATCTTCCATCCTTCTAAACCCATTTAAAACCACCATTACATCACCATAGGATTTAAAAACATTCCATCCCTAAAATCTCCCCATGGTTTTAATTTTAGAACATTATTTCCCACACTTAAAAATCCATTTTAAACTATCACCATTCTCAACCATTTTTCCCTATTTTTACACCCTTCAAATTTACAACCACATAACCCTAGGGTTCGGCCATACACCATGGCCGAACCCATGGTTCATGGTTCACTCCCATCTATGCCTTTCAAGGCCATAAAACCATTTACATTTTCATGAATTTCTTCATTTAAAACCCTTTCAAAAATCACTACATTTGATCATAAAAACCCTAAAAATCATAATCATCTTTCCATGGCTTTCATTCTTTACAACCCTAATAAAATCACTTAAACACACACCATGGGGTTCGGCCATACTACATGGCCGAACCCTATGGCCCATGGTTCTTCCTAAAAAAAATCATTACCTCTCCATGTCTGAATAAAATTTTAATACATAAAACCCTTAAAGCATCCTTTTTTTTTTTTTTTCTTATTCCATCTCTCCCACTTTATCCATTTCTCATCTTTCCATTGGATGGATTTGAGATCCAAGGCCTATGATAATTTGGCCACCACTAAATCCAAGCAATGGATTTCATAATCTCTTAAACCCTAAAAAAAATCGAATCTCTTGTTTTAGAAATACTTATAATCCAACGGCTCCTCCGGTTTTTCTTTCTCCTCTCGGGTTCCTTGGCCTTTCTCCTTCTTCTTCTCCTTGTTTGATCGGCCAAGATGAGCTTGGTCAATGTAAAAACATTACAGCTTGGGTAAGATGGGATGTATTTGAGAGAGGGAGAGGAGGAGATGGTGAGAAAGAAGATACCAAGCTTTGATCTTGGAGTGGTGGCTAATTGCTTGAACTTTCCCTCTCTTTTCTTCTCTTCTTCTTCCAAATTTTTCTTCTTCTTTCCTTCTTGGTGTGGGATGGTGGTGGAGAGCAAGAGAGGAAGAGAATGAGATAAGAATGGGATTTGAAAGATAAGATAAAAACAACACTGTTTGGTTTCTTAAACTTTACTCTACCATTAAGGCTTCCAACCACCAACATGGGATTTTTTCCATGCTTTATGCTTTATGCTTTATGGTGGTGGTTGGAATAAACCACCACCAAGCCCAACGTCTTTGGTGTTTGAAATGAGGTGTTTTGGTATTCCAATTTTGACCCTTTTTGACCACCTTTTTGGATAGTTTAATTATTTAATTAATTAGATAATTAACTTAGGTTAATTTATTCCCACTTAACCTAATTCCATCTCTTTAAATTCCCTCCATATATCCACCCATGGTTGACCAATTCAACCATGGTGGACAGCCCCACCAATCCTTGGTCCACACGCCACCTCACTTGGTGAGGTGGAGGTGGGTCCCAATCGGCCACGTCACCTTGGTCAACTCATCACCAACTTAGGTGATTTAATTTTAATCCATTTTCAACTACTTGGATCACCATTGGGCCCATAGCCCAATTACATTCACCTCCTACCCATTTACCTAGAGTTTAAATCATTTTGACCCATTAGGTCCCGGATGTGCATTGGGCTCAATTTGACCATCCTTGGCCCAATTGACCATCATTGACCCTTTAAATGAATTTAAATCCAATCCATGGTCCATTGGGCCTTACTTGGGCCTTTGTCCAATTTTTGACCCATTTACCATCTACTCCATCAAATTTCCCAATTTCCATCATTAAAATAAATAATAGCCACATTTTTATAGATTTAAAAATTTCGGGCTATTACACACTATGGCCAAACCCTATGGTTCCTCCTTTCCATTAAAATACCATAATCATCCCCCAATTTTCTTCCATGGGGTTCGGCCATGGTTTATGGCCGAACCCTATGGTTCCTTACTTTAAACCAAATTTAATCAAAATACCTACCGGTTCCGCTACTCCTCCGGTTTTCCTTTGCTCCGACTTGTTCTTCTGATCCTTTCCTTCCTTAGCCTCTTCCTCCTTCCTTCATATTTCTTTGGCCGAGATTGTGACTTGAGAGAGAGAGAGAGAGTTTGGCCTTGTGTGAGAATGATAGAACTTTGAGATGAAACTCTATGTCTTTGGTCTTGAGGAGTGATCGGCCAAGAAAGGTTTTGAATTTGAAATGTCTAACCGTCCACCTCTATTATCTCCTTTGTTTGAATTTGATATGTGTAACCGTCCACCTCCATTATCTCTCCATGTGGGAGTTTCATTCATGAGATGAAACTCCAAGGCTCCAACGTCTATACTTATTTGAATTTGAAATTTGAAATAAACCAAAACTCCCCATCTCTCCCACGTGTATCCTTGTTTGAATTTGAAATAAGTAACCGTCCCCTCCATTATCTCTCCATGTGGAAGTTTCATCCATGAGATGAAACTCTCATTCCAACTCACCTAATTGATATAATTTAATTCAAATCAACTCAACTCACTTAACTCATCACTTTAAGATCAACTCACTCACTTGATTGCATTCCCATTTTAATTCAACCCCATTTAATTAGGCTTGAACTCACTTGGTGGTCAACAAGTCAACCACGACACATTGGGTCCCAATTGGGCATTTTGACCCAAATAGCAACATTGACCCAATTAAATGCGCCTTACCCATTTACTTTAAATTGAACCTTATACCATAACCGTTGGGCCTTAATTGGGCCATTGAGCCAACACCTTACCCATCTAAGGTTCATATCCATTAATTCACAATTAAAATGGCAAATTCCGTAAATATTGATAACATGGAATTCCGAAGTGTTACAAATAAAGTCTACTTCGTTTTCTGGTCTACAATTCTGATGTTGATGGGATTGTTTATGGTGAATGTTAGGTAGATTACTTGTGATATTTTCTAGTTGGACTTTCCTAAGAGGTCAAATTATAGATTACATGTTGGTTAGTAGTGTATCCACATACTATATGTCGAGGTGGAATCTCCCGAGGTTTTGGGTTCTAAGTGTAACACCCCGCCCTTTCCGAGAATTTCAGAGTCTAATTTTTTTTTTTTATAAACATCGGAAGAGAGCGGGGTGTTACAGTTGGTATCAGAGCGAAACGGGAAGTTGAATCTTCCGAAGTAAGATTAAGACGGTTTCATGTCTCACTGACGGATAAGAATCCCAACTGACCGACTCTTCGGAGTCCGCTTACTGGGGGCCGGATTAATTTACTTTGTAGACTCAGACTGAACAATCAATCTGAGAACAACAAAGATAGCAAAGGAAGTAAAGTCAACATAAATGGATATACCAAACATAGCAACATAGGAAACACTTCCCTGATATCCCCAAATGGAGAAACAAACAAATGATACTTAGGAAGTTTCCCCAAAAAAACAAAGAAATACAAAGAGTGCTTATTTGGCAATTTTCCCCAAGGACAAGAAACACAAGATGTTTATTTGGTAAAATTCCTCAAACACGAGACATTTATGATACATAGGAAGAATCCCCAAACAAGAAGTACAAGATGTTGATTAGGGAAAATTCCCCAAAACAATGATTAGTTTGATTTGATTTATAGTTGTTATTGATATGTTTTTGTTGCTGTGATACAGATATGACGAGCAACATAGAGTACACCGAGTTGTGGGACAAAGGGACACCTAGCTGTCCGATAGACCTAGTTTCTTCTTCCGACGATGCTAGCATACCAAACTTCATCAATGAAGTTGAAAACAGTCAGGACATGGAGGTAAGATCGCCCGAGTACAATGTTGGGGCCTTTGTACCCGAAGAGGATGAGGAATATGTCCCAAACATAAGAGAATTTGTAGGGGAGATAGAGCCCGGGTATATGTGCGAGTTGTGCAATCAGGAGGGGCACAATTGTACTTACTGCCCCTACCTCCTTGAGGTCATTTGCCCTGTTTGTGGACTGCACGGGCACGGGAAGGAGAGGACTAATTGTCCTTACATTGGAGGACCGGGAATAATACCCTGTTTGACGTGCGGAGTGTTGGGGCACGTGTCGATGACATGCCCTGACAATTTCTTTGACGATGATGCAGGGTCTTCTACGGAAGACTAGGTTAAGAGGTAGAAAGAAAGGTCAGGGAAATGGAAATATTTTGTAAGGGTGTATTTGTGATTCTAAGGGTTTGTTTTACCCTATCAACCCTTGTATGGTGATGGAAGTTTAAATGATTTTCAATAAAGTATGCAACTTTAGGAGTTCATGAGGACTTTGACACTGAGATGTATGTGAATAATTATTGGAGTATATTGAGATGTGGTATGGGTGCGTCCCTCACGTGATATTGATGATTGAGACCGTGGGAAACTCGATACGAATTACGGAGACTTGGTCCCGTAGGGTTACCATTGAGGAGTGGGTCCCTCGCATGCTACGCGCTGGAGGGCACTCTCACGACTGTTTGGCACACTAGATGTGCTAGAATGCGCAGAGCTAGGTACTATTTTACCTGGTGGGGGTGGTACTAGCTTCGTCAGACGCGGAGTGACCGTCTTAGAGCTTGACTGAATCACCTATGAGGTGAAGGGATGCAAGGCGAGGTAGACAGGATCACGTTGGACGTGGGTCTTCTGCTTGGTAAGTCATGAGCCCTAAGTCTTGCAAGGGGTCAGGATATAATTGTGATTTGATATGGTTACCACAGTCTTATAGTGATTCATTTGAATGTTGTTCTTACGGATATTAAATCATGGATAGATGATACTCATGGACAGAGTGATACCAAGGATGGATGGTTTCCATGAATGGATTATACCCATAAGTGGGTTATTTCATGGATAGTTATTAATCATACATAAATGATACTCATGGACAGAGTGATACCAAGGATGGATGGTTTCCATGAATGGATTATACCCATAAGTGGGTTATTTCATGGATAGTTATTAATCATACATAAATGATACTCATGGACAGAGTGATACCAAGGATGGATGGTTTCCATGAATGAATTATACCCATAGGTGGGTTATATTCATGGATGGTTAGTAACTGTGTTTAGATGATGCTCCTGGACAGAGTAATACCAAGGATGGATTGTTACCATGAATGGATTATACCCATAGGGGTTATATTCATGGATGATTATAAAACAAGGATAGATGATATTTACTGAAAGCGAAACACCAGGGATGGATGTATTTAACCATGGGTGATTATTCCCATGGTGGTTTGGATTGATGCCGGGAATTGGTATTGTGGAAGTTGGAACAAAAGTTGTTAGTCACATAGAGACTTATGTGCAAAGAAAGATGTGTTTAAATTTGGAGATATACTCAACGGAAAAGATAGGTGTCTGGTGAAACTTGAATGGGAAACTATGGACGACTGCCGAGTTAGACTGATCACCTGGCTCTGTAGTTAGCTAATGGAATTCCAGGAGAATGTAACTAGAAACCTAGTTAAAATAGAATCAGAAAAAGCTTTGAGCATAGGCTCGTGTTGACAGACTACCTCACACGGAGAGTAGATGAAAGAACATATTGAGCAGGTACGTATGGAAAATACTATGAGAACAGGTAAAGTGAAACAAAGTAGATTGATCTATGTGAGATCACAAATGGCTCACGAGAAAAAGATATAGCATGAGACAGAACAAAAGGTGTTACGGAACCAAGCGATTCAATTTGTCAAAGTGGTGTGGATCGACATGGTAATGAAGAAGTCACTTGGGAAATTGAAATCGGAAATAAGAATAGCACACTCTGAGATATTTATGGAATCGTTTAGAACCCTACTTCGCTCGATTTTCGGGACGAAAATTTTAAAAAGAGGGTTATATTGTAACACCCCGATTTCTCAATAAGATGAATATTTACGAAAATGCCCCTGGATTGGTAAATTTATTAATTATGATGTTAAATGAGAAAATAGTGGGGCCCATTGTTCAAATTAAGATCCTATGAACATATTATAAGGGTCAAATTATAATGGATGGGTAATGTACATCAAATTAGGTCAAAATGGTTAATTGGGTCAAAGAATTCTCAACTGTTGGAATAATTACGAAAATGCCCCTGGATTGGTGAATTCAGTAAATGTGATTGTAAATAAGGAAATAGTGGGGCCCATTGCTCAAATTAAGATCATATGAGCACATTATGAATGTCAAGTTTGATTGGATGGGTAATTTCTCAATGAAGTGGATAAATTACGAAAATGCCCCTGATGTGTTAAATTAATTATTTTGTGATGTTAAGTAAGGAAATGGTATGGCCCATTGCTCAAATTAAGATCATATGAGCACATTATGAATGTCAAGTTTGATTGGATGGGTAATTTACATCAATTGGGTCAAAAATGGCTAAATGGGTCAAAGGGCCCAAATGGGACCCATCGGGTCTTACTGGATTATTTGACCGCTTTGTGATTTTAAATTAAATGGGGTTAAGCCTATTTGATTGGAAATCAAGTGGAGGAAAAATGGGTAGGCTTGATCCATATGTAAAAACCAATTAGAAATGACCAAAATACCATAAATGGGTCATGTTGTCAAAAAGGGTCAAGGAGCTAAAAGTGGACCCAACGGGTTGAGTTGACTATTGTTGACCGTGTGAACCCTCAAGGGAGCTCAAACACGAGTTAAATCAGTTGAGTGGAACTGAAGTGAGTTGGAATTAGATCAAGGGTTGAGTTAACTCATGTGCATTGAATGAAATGCATTAATTATAGTGAGTTGGACATTGTGTTGAGTGAGTCAAAAATGGAAGTCAAATGGGCTGAAAATTCAGTGAGTTAAGTGGAATATGAGGAGGTGTGGTGATCTCAAACAAACCAAAACAAGTCCCACACTTTGGGGACTTGTTATGGAGAGTTTCATGCAAAACATTAAATGGAATATGGGGGGTTTCTATTCCATTTGGAAACCCCAAGCCTTCAATGTTGGAATGCCAATGGGTGCATTTGTTGGCAGCAAGTGTCCCATTGGTTTAGGCAAGAATTGATGAGGAAGTGGAGGGGTTTTGAGGGCTGAATTATTAAAGGAAACAAACACCATCTTGGCCATTTTTCACCATTGAAAAGCCAAGATTCTCCATCTCTCTCTCCCTCTCTCCAATTCATTTGCTTAATTGGAACAGCAGAGGTTTTGGCATCAAATATTCAAGCACAAAACAGCAAAAGAAAAGAAGAAATAAAAGGGAGAAAACAAGGATCAAAGACAAGGAGGAAGTTTGGAAAATTTGGTAAGTATCTTTATGATATTTTGGTTTAAAAACATAAAACAAGTAGGGTATGTATTGAGCCTTGGTCATGGCCGAATACACCAATGTTTAACCTTGATTATGGAGGATTTAAAATGGTAAAAATAACCATTGGGTTCAGCCACCACGAAGGGCCGAACCCCATGTAAGAGATGGCTTGGTTTTCATGTTTTGAAACATGAAAACCATGGATTTTGTGGACTGTTTTTGGGTTTTGATTTAAGATTTAAATACATGTTTTAGAATGGTTAAAAAACATGGATCTGATTGACATAGGGACTGAAGTTTATATGGTCTAAAATCAGTGGATTAAAAGATGGAAATGGACCATTGGGTTCGGCCACTTAGCATGGCGAACCCCATGAAAACAAGTGGCTAGTTTTGATGGTTTTTAGAAGTTAAAACCATATAAGTTGGGACTGATGTTAGATGTTTGTAATTAGATTTAAAATACATGTTTTAAAGAGGGTTAAAACATGGGTTTGGATATCAGAAAAGGTGGAAGTTATGTGGTCTAAATCAGTGGATTAAAATTGTAAAAAATGGACCATGGGGATCGGCCATCTTGGATGGCCGGATCCCATGGAGTTGTGTTGATTTTGGATGTTTGTTTGAAAGGTAAAACCTGATTTTTATTTACTGTTATTACATGATTATCTGAGGTTTAAAAACAGTAAACATAACCATTGGGTTCGGCCACCATGGAGGGCCGAACCCCATGTAAAAGAATCTTGGTTTTCATGTTGGGAAACATGGAAACCATGGACTTTTATGGACTGTTTGGATGAATTTAATTAGACGGTTTCTAAGAGGTATAAGGGCAGCAAAAGGGTACTGATATTGCATGATTTAAATAACACCTAATGCATGTTTGAAGGATCAATTCATGGACATAGGGTTCGGCCAACTTGAATGGCCGAACCCCATGAAAGAGATTGATGATTGTTGTGAAATCAAAGAGTTAGAAACCATGCAATACCATGGGGTTTCTATAGGAGTTTAAATAGAATTAGGTTTGCTGTTTTTATGCCTAAGATACAGGATAAATGATGAAAGATTATTAGAAGAATTGAATCCCAAAGAGCCATGAGGTTCGGCCATGTGAATGGCCGAACCCCATGGGTTGCTTTATGGTTTTTATTTGGTTTACTTAGGGTTATGGTTACTGATTTGGGTCAGCCTTTGGATGGCTGAACCATGTATTGATCATGGTTGAATTAGCATGATTAAACCATGAGTGATCATGGTGATAATCAGATCAAGAGAACCATTGGGTTCGGCCATGTGCATGGCCAAACCCCATGGGGCTAGCTTTGGGATGAATGGACCAAGATTTATGGGTTTTCCTATGTATGTTAAATGAAATAAGCTTGCTGTTTTGGGTTGGCCATGGGATAGCTGAACCTTGTAGTTAATATGGCTAAATGGTAGAGCCTAACTTGTAAACAAATGATGGGATCATTGTGTAGGAGGATCATAGGGTTCGGCCATATGAATGGCCGAACCCCATAGATTGTTTTGTTGGAAATTATGACTTGGTTGTATGAGTTGGATTAAGTAAACATATGGATTTATCTTTGGACTTAGTGATAAGTAAATAACCAGCCACTAAGGTAGATTACTTTTATGAACTTTGATTATGAGCAAGATTAGACATTGGTTATACCAATGGCAAATCTGTGAATACAAGTCAAACGAAGGGATTGATCAAAGGACTCACATGATGTAGTTGGGTCTTAGATATGAATGAACAAGTAAGTGATAGTATGATTTATTGATTGTTATATGGATAAGGTACCGGAAGTTGAACGACGTGCGAGTCGTGACCGAGTGACGCGAAAGAAAGATCAAGTACTGAAGTGAATCTTCAGTAGGTTTCCTACCTTTATTGTAACCACTATTTCATATGCTGTTTTATGTTGATTTCGATAACTTATATGATTGTAAAGTTATGTTTCTAAATGACATGTTTGCATAGACATCTCATGCATGGCATGGGATGATGGTGTTGTAACCGGAGGCCACACTCCGTCGGGGCGTCCGAAAGACCACTGTGGGGTACCCTGATGATGAGAATCCCATCAGGAGGAATCCGGAGGCCACACTCCGTCGGGGCGTCCGAAAGACCACTGTGGGTTACCTTGACGATGAGAATCCCGTCAAGTGATGGCTATGTTGAATGGTGATGGGTGGGACTCATTACATGTTCATTTCATACATAGCATGTTTTTATGGAATTTTGTCTCACATGTTTTATTATTATACTATTTGCATGTTTTTCACTAACCATGTGGTAGCCCTATTCGGAAACACTACTGGGCGCGTTGATCTAACGCCCTAATTCTATCCTCAGAGGAGATTGCAGGTACAAGCAAAGGGAAATGAAAGGTAGTCAACCGGGAGGGGAGCCAAGCCTAAGCGCTTGAATGAAGGACTGAACTACTTTATATTACTGTCTTTTGAATACTTTTGTGGGACATGTAATAATTCATTACTTACTATGGTTTGATTAGGTTAATAACCATTGGATGGTTGATCTGTGTTAACTTATGTTTAAGACTGTTACTTGTTATCTCGTCTTTCTTTTCCGCAATTAATCTAGGTTTTTCCGCATGTTGATGTTAGTTCCATGTGTGATTCATAATCACGGTCTATTCCATGTACACATGGTTGGCCAGTTAAGATTCAGACTTGGGGTAGTCTGAACTTAACTCGCGTCGTGACGCCGCCCGCTCTCTTTCGATGTTTTATGATTACTTTTAAAAAAAAAAAATTAGACTCTGAAATTCTCGGAAAGGGCGGGGTGTTACACTAAGCGGGTCCATGGTGACCCCTCCATCAGCCTGGAATTTTTACCGGCTGGGTATGGTTGGATCCAAGGCTGCCAAATGTCAGATCCAAACTTAGTCATGTGAAATGTTAAGTCCATGTATTAGTATGATTTTCGCAAAGGCTCAGTATATGTGTTAGAAAAAGAAATCTCACGTCAGTGGACCCAGAGGGTCGGGGCGTGACAGCATGGTACTAGAGCTTTAGTTCAAAACTCGGACTATATATTAATTACATGTCTACAGATAGGTGAGACTGGTTTAGTATTAGATTGGTGAGAACTTAGTGGGTCATTAAGATATCTTAGTAAGGAAAAAAAATTTGATATTAAAATTTCAGAAGACTCCAGACTATGTTAATTTTATTCTCTGCTTTGTGCTTAGAACTACCAAGCTTTGTGCAATTGGCTTTGTGCTTCTGCTTACAAATGGTATCATTAGTTTCTTTGTGGACTGTTATCTATTTTGTTGAAAAAACAAAGTCTGATAAATCCAACTATCGTAGAGAGAATGCTGAAGGAGTGAAGGGAAAATTGGTGAGGGATTTCCTAAATCCAACTCAGAGATGGTATCAACCCAGTATTCAACTTAGAGTTTAGGGGAGCCCAAGTCCAATTGAAATATCATCTGATGGTGATCAGGTTCTCTTTACTATACGCCATCAACACACCTCCTGAAACATGAATGAACTATGAAATGCCATCTTCACCAGAAGTGGGAGAAACCCTTTTTCCTACTTACCGCAATGAACTTCCAACATGGAAATCGGTTCCTCCAAGGACAGATGTTGCGGTAACCTCCAGATGAACATTATTTGACTTCTGTACAAAACCCAGACATACTCTAGACTTTTGCCCTTGCCTGAAGGATCGGGAATGCTCCAAGTGCAAGACTTTTGGCCATGCAAGGCGCAACTGTCCGTTTTCCAAGGAAAATGGAACCTATGGATGCCATGCATGTTGTCAGTATGACCATAAGATGAGGGATTGTCCCTATCACAATAACAAATTAATGTCATCTTCATCTGGAGAGTAAGAGAAGAGACAGGAGCATGAAAGGGATGATGGGCGGCTTATATTGTTCGATCTAGGATCTAGTTATTATCTTTGTTGTTGCTTGTGTGTATGGAGAAGTCATGTAATAAAGACTCTCCGACTATTTATAATATGATGTATAGTGTTTACTTTGTGTTTCAATAAACTTAGTGTTGTAATAGTTTGTGTTTCAAAAAACTTTGGTTATCTCATGCAGAATACTTTGTGTTGTTCTTTTTGATACTTTGTGTATATCAGGAGAAAATACCACCTAAAAGGAACATGAGAACCCAACGAGAGAGATCTACACCAGCACCTCCTCCTCCTCCTCCTCCACGTACCCCGGAGCAAGAAGTTATTTATGAAACAATCCGTATAGCAATGCAAATATTCAAGGATACTTCTGGAAATGGACAACTGACTAGAACTAGCAGAGGAAAAGTAAATGCTGGTTTGAGAGATTTCAGATGACTGAAACCTTTATCTTTCTCTAGAGGAATAGACCCGGCTATGGTAGAGAATTGGTTAACACAAACAAGCCGTATGTTCGATATGTTTGAAATAGACGATAATCTGCGTGTAATGTTAGCAACATACCAGCTGACGGAAAATGCTTACAAATGGTGGGAAGTCAAAAATCTCACCAGGGAAAATGCGCCCATGACTTGGACTGACTTTTCGAAAGCTTTTCTCACACGCTACTATCCTTTAGTGGCAAAGGAGGCTAGACGACAACAGTTCATGGAGATAAAACAGAGAAATGATACGATATCCCAATACAACAATAGATTTATTAATTGTAACGACCCACCCATTTTCGATTGATTAAATCAGAGTATGTTTTTTTTTGTACGGAAAAAGAATTGATACGTCATGACGCAAGCTGAGTTCAAGTTCGAAGACCCAACCCTCGACTAGCCCAACTCTAGCACGTACGTGAGTCAACTCACGAAACATTTGTGCATGTGCCGGCCCAACATTGCGGGAACAAAATATGCGGAAATAGCAATTTACGAAATTATAATATCAACTTTTAATAGCAAAGATGGAAATAACTTAACCATATAAGTCAAACATCAAACCCCTTAAAAAACTAAGAGTTATCTAAATTATTAGATCAATGATCCTATGAAATTACTAGGTTCTATCAAAAATTCAAAATAAGAACTATGATATTCTTTATGCATCTTTAGATCCATCTCTTTGTCAAGCATGACTTCCACTAGGTCCAGCTTCATCTTCTTTACCCTAATCTGTGTTAACATGTAGGGGGAAAATGTACTGGCTTAGTCAACTTTCCCAATAGGAAGCTCCGATCAT
Source organism: Chimonanthus salicifolius (assembly GCA_013350335.1). Lineage (NCBI taxonomy): Eukaryota > Viridiplantae > Streptophyta > Magnoliopsida > Laurales > Calycanthaceae > Chimonanthus > Chimonanthus salicifolius. Next base: position 72,687,902 of record CM023536.1, on the reverse strand, counting down.
AAAATGCACAAGTGTAAAATCTCAACATATCATATAATGAGAAAAACAATGAATAAAATCCTAACGTATGATTATTATATATCTCTCAAATATATGATAGAAAGTGTACCAAAATCCAATAACTCATAAACCATAAAATGATATGTCATGGGTGTCATGCATCAATGATATGTCCACCCACTTCCATACATCAGATCAAAATAAATTACTTCGATAAATGATTCTCAATGATTGGCCACTTATGTCCCCAGCATCTGTGGCGGCAACCACCAGGGTGTTGTTACCCATCCACAAATTAACCGAGACTATCGGTGGAGTGAGGTCTCCTCCCTATGGAAGGGTTTCGGGACCTACCCGAGAACTCTTTGGCCCAATTATGCCGTACTATTCATATCAAGGGACAAGGCCAAAATCTAATATTTTATAACATTTTACGTGAGTCCAAGAGAGGTCTGAACATTTCCTTCTTGGTTTTGTACCATCAACCTTCCCATGCAATCATGCATGAGGTAATGTGTGCAAGTATGATGACAAAATCATAAATCCAATAATTTCTCATCAAAGTCATTTCCACGTACATAATAAAATCATAATTCCATAAATTCAAATTTATGCTTTTAAAAGACATAACATATCATAAAATCATTCACACATTATGCTTCAATATAGTAGGAACTCCTACCTGATCAAACGTGATCAACAAAATAAAGTTCACGTGTTTGCTAGAACTGCGTCAGAATCACCCTTGACTCCTTTTGCCCATGTACAAGTTCCAATTACAGTTGATATGTCATTATCACATAAATATTCCTTTGTCTAACCTATGTAGATCTAATCTAGTCCTAAAGGTTCGCTGTATGATTTCCCAAGTCTAAGGGATTCCATTTTATATTAGGTTTTAAATAACCAAGACACTAATCTTGTGAAATTGTCTATGTTTCAGGCCGACATATTGACACTGTCGATATATCGCCACTGGACATAGTCGATACATCGATCATAACGATATGTCGCTGGACTCTGTCTGCTTCAGTTCATACTTTCCAGTTCCTCTTCGAGTCACACATATATCAACACAGTCGATACCTGTGATAATATATATAGCCGATATGTTGAGTCTGTCGACATATCCTCTTAATTTGATTTATCAATTTCTTAAGTCATCTTTTGTTTCCCGACCTCATGTATTGACCCACTAGATACATTTATACATGTTTCTATCGATACATCGGTATAGTCGATGCATAGACCTTTAATCATTTCATTGCATTTAATTTAATTTCCAGTATACTTAGGCTGATATGTTGGCCTTGGTCGCTGCATCGGTTAATGATTCGTTCCATATTACATCTGTTGTACCTCAGGCCAACGTATCAACATTGTCGATAGGTTGTCATGAGATCAGTTCGTCATTTGTATGTTTTACTTTCACTCTATCCCTTTTGCTGAATACTCATCCAGAAGATACATCGACAAAGTTGATATGTTGACTGGGTTGAGTCAGAAGATTAATTCATCATTCATTGGTCATTTTTAATAACTGTCATACCCAGACCGATACATCGACATAGGCGATGTGTCGTCTTGGGTTTTAGTTTCATACTGATCCTTTTCTGTGCGCTGTATTCTCTCCCGAGAAGACATATCTATGAAGTTGATATGTCGACTGGGTTGAGTTAGAAGTCATGGACCCATCATCCATGGCTTCCCTTTACTCTTGAGTTCACCATCCTTGGGTTCTTTCTTTTCAAACCTATGCACACATATTTTCTAATTACCCTAGTATCATTATTTTATTGAAAGGAACCATATATGCACCTACCTCAAGTGATTCATAAATGTACCCGAAATGAGTGAAATCTGATTTCCATTGTCTCCTTGTTCTCCACCCTTTTTGCTGGCTCGATTTCTCATTCCCCTTGCTTGGTCTCTCCTTCATTTCCCGGAACAGAGGAAGTCCGTGAGGAGATGAAAAGGTTTCTTGATCGAGTTGAGGGTTAGAGTGTGAGTTGATGTGGTAAACTCGGATGAGAAAGATGCGTGGTCAGGCACTCTGTTTCTTTATTTTCTTCTCTTTGTTTTCTTCTCTTTTATTTCTTTCTTTTCTTTTCTTTTCCCTTCGTTTTCTCTTTTTCTTTATCTCCAGCTTTTGTTATCCCTAGGCTCTTAATTGAGCTCTTGAAAACTGAAGGGTCATTGTGAATTCTCATGCATATAAAAACGAATGGTTTGGGTGGTGTTAGACAGAGCGTCTGCTGAAGGCGTTCTGTCTACTCTACACATTGACTTTGTCGATGTGTAGAACTATTTAATGATCTTTTTCTCGATACATCGAGCACGTCGATGTATCCTCCTGACAATTTATACCTCGGATTTGGATATCAATTTTTCCCTCAGACATCGATCCAGTCAATGCATTGTTTGAAAAAATTAAGTTTTGCTGACACATCGACCAAATCGATATATAGTCTGATGGAAATTTAGTTTTCCTTATTTATTTTAATAAATATTTACATTATTTAGACAAAAATTATATATTGCATTTATATGATAAATAAAATACATAATAAGAGGATTTAAAATTCTGGGTCCTTATATTAATCTCTTGCCGTATGCACCCAAAATGTTGCAAGATGAAGAGGATAAAATCTGATACTATGTGCAGGGACTTCGTTCGTTTATCTGGTGACAGATGGTTGCCCAACGTCACACGAGTCTGGAAGAGGTAATGGAAAGAGCTTCTTTGATAGAAGTAGTGGATAGACCAAATCCTAATGAAGGGACGTCTGAATAGAGAAATTCCCAGAAACCACCTTAGTATATAAATAAGACAAGTAAGTTCAAAGAAAATCCTTTCAAGAAGAGTCAACCTTCTGTATGGCAATCAGGTTCGATATGAGACAAGTTATCTGTTATACTTGTGATCAAACCGGACACACTTCACGTCAATGCTAGAATCCTAGCTTATGGAGAAAGATTGTGCTACACTTGTAGACTACCAGGACATGTTGCCAAATATTGCCCAACTGCAAGAGATGGAAGTGAGATGGGGCCAACTTTGAATAACATGGCAGCTCAGTCAAACGTGAAACCAACTTATAATAGAGGTTCGCTGCAGGCTTCAAGAGGGTCGTTAGCACCCAACTTTCCACAGCAGAGGCCCAGTCAAGGGAGGGGACGCAGACATCCTCAACAAATGACTCAGGCACGAGTCTACACAATTGGGCTAGCAACAAACGAGCTTATGGATCACTACGTGATGGAAGGTACTTCACCACTTTTTAGTTCTTTAGCACATGTGTTATTTGACACTAGTGCATCCCATTCTTTCATATCTGCTTTGTGTACTGCAATTTTGTGTTTAAGATCGGTGGTTGTGGATAAACCACTGAAGGTAAAGTCTCCTTTAGGAAGAGAAGTGATAATTAATCATGTATGTAAGTTTGTATAATAAGATTTGGTGGACAAAATTTGAATTTTGACTTATTAGTGGTAGGAATTACAGGTTTTGTGTCATTTTAGGCATGGGTTGGCTTTCGAAACACAAGATAGTATTAAATTGTTATAAAAGGATGGTGTTAGGGCATCATCAGAGGAATCAATTTTTGGAGAAATTGAAACCTTAAAAAAGGCTTAGTGTGAGGAACTCTGGTCTGGGTGAGCATCCGAATAGTTTGGTAGCTGGCATAGTTTGGAAAACGCAGGAGGTGTAGACTTAGTGATACCTCGTGTGGTGTGTGAATTCATCAATATTTTTTCAGACCAGTTGAGTGTTCTACTTCCATGCCGAGAGATTGAGTTTGTAATCAATCTACAACTTGGAACGTTACCGATTTCCATACCGCCATATAGGATGGCACTGATAGAGCAACGGGAAGTGCAAACCCAAGTAGATAAGTTTCTTAGTTAGGCTTTGTGAGACTAAGTACTTCACCTTGGGGAGCTCCAGTTCTTTTTGCTAAAAAGAATGATGGAACTTTGAGAATGTGTAAAGATTGCTGGAAGTTAAAATAGGTAACCATTAGGAATAAGTTATTGTTACCACGGATAGATGATTTGTTTGACCAATTGAAGGGGGCCAAGTGTTTTTCAAAGATAGATTTGAGATCAAATGATCATCAGTTAAGGGTTAGAGATGGAGATATCTCTAAAACTGCGTTCAAAACTCAGTACGGTCATTACGAATTCTTAGTGATGCCGTTTGGAGTAACGAATGCACCAGCCACGTTCATGGAATTGATGAACAGATTTTTTTGGCCTTATTTAGTGATTTTGTAGTAGTATTCATTGACGATATTTTGATATTTTTGTCAACTAAAGAAGAACATGAGCAACACTTGAGGATAGTATCACAAACTTTAGCAGACCATCAGTTATACGCCAAATTCAGTAAATGGAGTTTTGGTTGAAACATGTACAATTTTTGGCACATGTTGTGACTCAGGATGGAATCATTGTAGATCCTGCTAAAGTTGAGGTAGTGATAAGTTGGTAGAGACAACAAACGTCTTTGAAATAAGAAGCTTTTTCGGATTAGCTGGGTATTACAGGAGATTTGTACCAATTTTCTCCCAGACTGCTGTTCATGTAATACCCCAATTTCTCAATGAAGTGGAAAATTACCAAAATGCCCCTGAGTGGTTAAATTAATTATTTTGTGATGTTAAGTAAGGAAATAGTGGGGCCCATTGCTCAAAATAAAATCATATGAGCACATTATGAATGTTAAGTTTTATTGGTTGGGTAATTTTCATCATTTGGGTCAAAAATGGCTAAATGGGTCAAAGGGCCCAAATGGGGCCCATCGGGTCTTGCTGGGTATTTGACCGTTTTGTGATTTTAAATTAAAAGGGGTTAAGCCTATTTGATTGGAAATCAAGTGGAGGAAAAATGGGTAGGCTTGATCCATATGTAAAAACCAATTAGAAATGACCAAACTACCATAAATGGGTCATGTTGTCAAAACGGGTCAAGGAGCTAAAAGTGGACCCAACGGGTCGAGTTGACTATTGTTGACCGTGTGAACCCTCAAGGGAGCTCAAACACGATTCAAATCAGTTGAGTGGGATGGAGGTGAGTTGGAATTAAATCAAAAGGTGAGTTAACTCATATGCATTAAATGAAATGCATTAAATGTGATGAGTTGGGTTGGAATAAAAAATACCTTGAGTTGAGTGAGTCAAAATGGAAACTCAAGGGGCTATAAATTCAGTGAGTCCAAAGGGAATTGGAGGAGTTTAGCTGGTCTCAAATCAGCCAAAACAAGTCCCACACGTTGGGGACTTGTTTTGGTGAGTTCCATGGTACAAATTAAATACAAGTGCATGGGTTTGAGGTGGGTTACTTGGGGATGTGAATGGCTGCATTGGTAGCTGCCAAGGGGTGCCTTGGATGGCACCCAATGCCCACCGTTTTGAGCAAGAAGTTATGAGGAATTGAGAGGTTTTTGGGGGCTGAAAATGCAAAGGCAAACAACACCATGCTTGGCCGAATTTCTTGTGCAAAAGTTTTAGAATTCATCTCTCTCTCCCTCACTCAAAAACACACTCTCTTGGCCGAGTTTACCTTGGTGTTTTATCACCATTAGATCAAGCACAAGACAGTAGAAGAAAGGAAGGAACAAGAGGGAAGAAGGCAAGGAGCAAGAGGCAAAGGAAATTGGTAAGAATTCCTTACAATGTTATTTAATAAGTTAGATTAAGTGGAACATGAATTGGCCATGGAATGGCTGATTTTATCAAGGACCTAAGCCTTGGTTAAAGGTTGTCTTAAGTGGTAAACAAATCACATTGGGTTCGGCCAGTTTGGATGGCCGAACCCCATGACATTTGTTTGGGTATTTTGATGGTTTTTGGAGGCTAAAAACCATGCAAAAATGATGAACAATTGTATGTGTTTAGATGCAAGATAAAGGATTTTAAATCTTGGATTTGGATGGCATAATTCAGCCTTGGAATAGCCAAATGCATCAAGAGTCTAAACCATGGAAGAAGGTGTCAAAAGAAATGAAATGAACCATTGGGTTTGGCCACTTTGGGTGGCCAAACCCCATGAAAAGAGTTGGTTAATGGTTATGGTTTTTGAAATTTAAAACCATCCATTTGGGGACTGTTTTTATATATTTTATTAAGATTTAAAATACATGCTTAAAGAGGGTTAAAACATGGGTTTGGATATCAGAAAAGGCTGAAGATATGTGGTCTAATCAGTGGAGTAAAATTGGAGAAGATGGACCATGGGGATCGGCCATCTTGGATGGCCGAATCCCATGATATCATGTTGGTTTTTGGATGATTTCTTTGAGAGTTAAAACTTGATATTAGTATACTGTTTATGCATGTTTATATGAGGTTCAAAAACAGCAAACATAGCATTGGGTTCGGCCACCATGGAGGGCCGAACCCCATGCAAATGATGGTTGGTTTTAAGGTGTTTGAAACATGGAAACCATGAACTTTCAAGGACTGTTTTTGGATGAATTTAATTAGATGGTTACTAAGAGGTATGAAGGCAGCAATATGATATTGATATTGCATGTTTAGATAAGGCCTAAAGCATGTTTGAAAGATCATAACATGGGCATAGGGTTCGGCCACATTGGATGGCCGAACCCCATAAAAGTGTGTGATAAATTGTTATGGTTTTTGGAGAGATAAAACCATACCAATTGTGGAGTTTTTTTTTTAAGAGATAAGGTTACTGTTTTGGTTTGGCCATAGGATGGCTGAACCATGTGGTTAACATGGCAAAAGGGTAGTATTCAATTGGTATATGAAATAAGGGAATCATTGAGCAAAAGAACTCCATGGACTGTTTTATGGTTATATGGAGTAAGAACATAGTGGAGATTTTGAATGAATCCGTGCCTTTGATTCAAGAATTATGTATGTATAATAGGTACTTAATATCAGTAAACAACCAAGCATGATAGATAAGGGAATATGGGATGAAAATACATAGGGTGTGGTTCGGCCATGTAGTATGGCCGAACCCCACCAAAGATTATTTGATGGACTTTGTACTAATTCATAATGAATGGGAGATGTATGTATGAATGATGTAAATGAACCAAGTAATTTGAATGGTCATGGAATGTGATTGGAATGGATTAAGAGATTCAAATGGGAAAGGTGAGGTTCGGCCAAGTAGTATGGCCGAACCCCACCAAGGTAGTTTTGTTATGAACCATGGTTTATCAAGGAAAATTAAACAAGGCTTGGCCTAGTGGCAAAGCTGTAAATACAAGTGATATTTAGTGGTTTGAAGTGTTAATAAATCATTTGGGTGGTGTTAATCCAAAACCAAAGAGATCAAGTTAAAGTGGGTAAGGTTCGGCCCTGGGTATGGCCGAACCCCACAAGATGTTTGGGTCTTATATGTGAATGGATATTTAAATATTAGAATGATTTACTTATTGTTACATCACAAGGTGACGAGAGTTGAAGGAAGTGCGAGTCGTGACCGAGTGAAGCTCAAAAAAAGGAACGGACACTTAATCAAAGTTTAAGTAGGTTTCCTACCTACTTGTAACCACGGTTTTTACCCAGTTTTACTTATGATACTCTTGTTTAATATATGTGTTTCAAATGATATCTTATGCATTAACAAATGGCATACAGGCATTGGCATCTCATGCATAGTCATGGGATAATGAATGAAGTTCTACAGTGATGGCTACAAATGTACATGATGGGGGTTGCTCATTGCATGTACATAGAAGAGATGAATGTTGTTGTAATTTACCTTGCCGGTGCATGGCACGTCAAGTGATGGCTACGATGGTACATGATGGGGGTTGCTCATTACATGTACATCGCTTATAGAAGAGATGAAGGTGTGTTGTAATTTACCTTGCCGGTGCAAGGCACGTCAAGTGATGGCTATGAAAGTACATGATGGGGGATGCTCATTGCATGTGCATATTTCATAGCATTGTTTTACCTGTTTTGATGATCATGTATTATGATATGTATATGCATGTTTTATATACTAACATGTGGTAGCCCTGATTCGGGAACCTACTGGGCGCGTTGATCTAACGCCCTAATTCTATCCTCAGAGGAGATTGCAGGTACAAGCAAGGGGAAAGGAAAGGTCATTAACCAAGAGGGGAGCTGAGCCTAAGTGCTTTAATAATGGATTTGGATTACGTTTTATTACTGTCATTTGAATACTATTGTTGGACATGTAATAATTCGTTATTTGCGGTGGTTTGTTTAGGATAATAACTTGTGGATGGTTGATCTATGTTATTTATTATTTAAGACTATTACTTGCTATCTCGTCTTTTTATTCCGCATGTTGATGTTAGTTCCATGTGTGAATCACTATCATGGTCTATTCCATGTACACATGGGTGGCCAGTTAAGGTTCAGACTTGGGTAGTCTGAACTTAACTCGCGTCGTGACGCCGCCCGCTCTCTTCCGTTGTTTATAAAAAAAAAAAAATTAGACTCTGAAATTCTCGGAAAGGGCGGGGCGTTACAGTTGGTATCAGAGCGAAACGGGAAGTTGAATCATCGAAGTAAGATTAAGACGGTTTCATGTCTCACTGACGGATAAGAATCCCAACTGACCGACTCTTCGGAGTCCGCTGCCTGGGGGCCGGATTAATTTACTTCGAGTGACTCGGACTGAACAATCAATCTGAGAACGACAATGAATGATAGCAAAGTAAAGTACAATCATCATAATTGGACAAATCATACGTAGCAAGGTAGGATGAACTCCCTTGAAATCCCCACACTGAGAAACAAACAATAGGAAATTAGAGATTTCCCCAGAAACAAAAGAAAACAAAGAATGTTATTTGGTAATCTTCCCAAACAAAGTACATGATATTATGCATGATCAAATTCCCTGGAAACCAAGAGTGGTTTATTTAGAATTATTGTTGAATATTTTTGTGTTTGAAATGATGTGGCACAGATATGTCAAGCAACGAAGAATACACTGAGTTATGGGATAAAGGGACTCTAAGTTGTCCGGTAGATTTGGTATCAACTTCCGACAGTATCAGTATGGAAGTTAATGTGGACCTTCAGGAGGGACCTCCTGAGGAGGATGATATGGACTTAGCACCTATTCCAGAGGATCTGATGGATGACATTCCTGGATGGTGGAACCTCATGAGGAAGGAGAAGATGATCTAGCACATCTTCTGGAGGATCCCATTGCTGATGTGCCTATTATACTGGAGTCGCTTAGAGAGATAGATCCCTACGATACATGTGAGTTGTGCAATCAAGATGGGCACAACTGTAGGTATTGTCCTCACCCTTTAGGCATTGTCTACCCGTTCTGTGGACTGCATGGGCATGGAAAGGCGAGGACTAATTGTCCTTATATTGGAGGACCTGGATTAATACCCTACACAACATGTGAAGTATTGGGGCACACGGCGATGATGTGTCCTGATAACCGTTTCAAGTTCGCTAATGATGCGGAATCTTCTACGGAAGACTAGGATAGGAAGTAATATGAAGGGTATTAAAAAGAGGGTTATTTTTGCAAGGGTGTATATTTTGGTTATATATAGGGTTTGTTTCACCCTACCCACCTTTGTACAAGGATGAAGTATGAAGTTATATTAAGTATGCGATGTTATGATTCTAAGAGGATTTTTGGCACTAAGATATAGGTGACGAGGTCACTTGATTACATTGAGACGTGGTATGGGTGCGTCCCTCACGTGATGTTGATTACATTGAGACGTGGTATGGGTGCGTCCCTCACGTGATGTTGATGATTGAGATGTGGTATGGGTGCGTCCCTCACATGGTATTGATGAGATAAGAATATAAACTTCATGAGCATGGCTTTGAGTAGCTATGAGGCTGTAGGAACCTTGATACGAAATACGGAGACTTGGTCCCGTAGGACTACCGTTGAGGAGTGGGTCCCTCGCATGCTACGTGCTGGAGGGCTCTCTCACGGCTGTTTGGCACACTAGATGTGCTGGAATTGGGAGAGCTAGGTACTATTTTACCCGGTGGGGGTGGTACTAGCTTCGTCAGACGCGGAGCGACCGCCTTAGAGCTTGACTGAATCACATATGAGGTGAAGGGATGCAGGACGAGGTAGACCGGATCACGTTGGATGTTGGTCTTCTGCTTGGTAAGTCATAAGTCCTAAGTCTTGCAAGGGGTCGGGATATATTTGTGATTTGATATGGTTACCACAGTCTTATAGTGATTCATTTGAATGTTGTTCCTACAGATATTAATCATGGATAAATGATACTCACGGACAGAGTGATACCAAGGATGGATGGTTTCCATGAATGGATTATACCCATAGGTGGGTTATATTCATAGATGGTTGTAACTGTTGTATAGATGATGCTCCTGGACAGAGTGATACCAAGGATGAATGGTTTCCATGAATGGATTATACCCATAGGGGTTATATTCATGGATGATTATAAAACAGGGATAGATGATATTTACTAAGAGCGAAACACCAGGGATGGATGTATTTAACCATGGGTGATTATTCCCATGGTGGTTTGGATTGATGCCGGGAATTGGTATCGTGGAAGTTGGAACAAAAGTTGTTAGTCACATAGAGACTTATGTGCAAAGAAAGATGTGTTTAAATTTGGAGATATACTCAACGGAAAAGATAAGTGTCTGGTGAAACTTGAATGGGAAACTATGGACGACTGCCGAGTTAGACTGATCACCTGGCTCTGTAGTTAACCGATGAAGTTCCAGGAAAGTGCAACTAGAAACCTAGTTGAAATGGAATCAGAAAAAGCTCTGAGCATAGGCTCGCATTGGCAGGCTACCTCACACAGAGAGTGGATAAAAGAACATATTGAGCCGGTACGTATGGAAAATACTATGAGAGCAGGTAAAGTGAAACAGAGTAGATTGATCTATGTGAGATCACAAATGGCTCACGAGAAAAAGATATAACATGAGACAAAACAAAAGGTGTTACGGAACCAAGCGATTCAATTTGTCAAAGTGGTGTGGACCGACATGGTAATGAAGAGGCCACATGGGAACTTGAATCGGAGATGAGAACAGCTCACCCCGAATTGTTTGTGTAATTTAATTTGAGAACCCTACTTCACTCGATTTTCGGGACGAAAATTTTAAAAAAGAGGGTTATATTGTAATACCCCAATTTCTCAATGAAGTGGAAAATTACCAAAATGCCCCTGAGTGGTTAAATTAATTATTTTGTGATGTTAAGTAAGGAAATAGTGGGGCCCATTGCTCAAAATAAAATCATATGAGCACATTATGAATGTTAAGTTTTATTGGTTGGGTAATTTTCATCATTTGGGTCAAAAATGGCTAAATGGGTCAAAGGGCCCAAATGGGGCCCATCGGGTCTTGCTGGGTATTTGACCGTTTTGTGATTTTAAATTAAAAGGGGTTAAGCCTATTTGATTGGAAATCAAGTGGAGGAAAAATGGGTAGGCTTGATCCATATGTAAAAACCAATTAGAAATGACCAAACTACCATAAATGGGTCATGTTGTCAAAACGGGTCAAGGAGCTAAAAGTGGACCCAACGGGTCGAGTTGACTATTGTTGACCGTGTGAACCCTCAAGGGAGCTCAAACACGATTCAAATCAGTTGAGTGGGATGGAGGTGAGTTGGAATTAAATCAAAAGGTGAGTTAACTCATATGCATTAAATGAAATGCATTAAATGTGATGAGTTGGGTTGGAATAAAAAATACCTTGAGTTGAGTGAGTCAAAATGGAAACTCAAGGGGCTATAAATTCAGTGAGTCCAAAGGGAATTGGAGGAGTTTAGCTGGTCTCAAATCAGCCAAAACAAGTCCCACACGTTGGGGACTTGTTTTGGTGAGTTCCATGGTACAAATTAAATACAAGTGCATGGGTTTGAGGTGGGTTACTTGGGGATGTGAATGGCTGCATTGGTAGCTGCCAAGGGGTGCCTTGGATGGCACCCAATGCCCACCGTTTTGAGCAAGAAGTTATGAGGAATTGAGAGGTTTTTGGGGGCTGAAAATGCAAAGGCAAACAACACCATGCTTGGCCGAATTTCTTGTGCAAAAGTTTTAGAATTCATCTCTCTCTCCCTCACTCAAAAACACACTCTCTTGGCCGAGTTTACCTTGGTGTTTTATCACCATTAGATCAAGCACAAGACAGTAGAAGAAAGGAAGGAACAAGAGGGAAGAAGGCAAGGAGCAAGAGGCAAAGGAAATTGGTAAGAATTCCTTACAATGTTATTTAATAAGTTAGATTAAGTGGAACATGAATTGGCCATGGAATGGCTGATTTTATCAAGGACCTAAGCCTTGGTTAAAGGTTGTCTTAAGTGGTAAACAAATCACATTGGGTTCGGCCAGTTTGGATGGCCGAACCCCATGACATTTGTTTGGGTATTTTGATGGTTTTTGGAGGCTAAAAACCATGCAAAAATGATGAACAATTGTATGTGTTTAGATGCAAGATAAAGGATTTTAAATCTTGGATTTGGATGGCATAATTCAGCCTTGGAATAGCCAAATGCATCAAGAGTCTAAACCATGGAAGAAGGTGTCAAAAGAAATGAAATGAACCATTGGGTTTGGCCACTTTGGGTGGCCAAACCCCATGAAAAGAGTTGGTTAATGGTTATGGTTTTTGAAATTTAAAACCATCCATTTGGGGACTGTTTTTATATATTTTATTAAGATTTAAAATACATGCTTAAAGAGGGTTAAAACATGGGTTTGGATATCAGAAAAGGCTGAAGATATGTGGTCTAATCAGTGGAGTAAAATTGGAGAAGATGGACCATGGGGATCGGCCATCTTGGATGGCCGAATCCCATGATATCATGTTGGTTTTTGGATGATTTCTTTGAGAGTTAAAACTTGATATTAGTATACTGTTTATGCATGTTTATATGAGGTTCAAAAACAGCAAACATAGCATTGGGTTCGGCCACCATGGAGGGCCGAACCCCATGCAAATGATGGTTGGTTTTAAGGTGTTTGAAACATGGAAACCATGAACTTTCAAGGACTGTTTTTGGATGAATTTAATTAGATGGTTACTAAGAGGTATGAAGGCAGCAATATGATATTGATATTGCATGTTTAGATAAGGCCTAAAGCATGTTTGAAAGATCATAACATGGGCATAGGGTTCGGCCACATTGGATGGCCGAACCCCATAAAAGTGTGTGATAAATTGTTATGGTTTTTGGAGAGATAAAACCATACCAATTGTGGAGTTTTTTTTTTAAGAGATAAGGTTACTGTTTTGGTTTGGCCATAGGATGGCTGAACCATGTGGTTAACATGGCAAAAGGGTAGTATTCAATTGGTATATGAAATAAGGGAATCATTGAGCAAAAGAACTCCATGGACTGTTTTATGGTTATATGGAGTAAGAACATAGTGGAGATTTTGAATGAATCCGTGCCTTTGATTCAAGAATTATGTATGTATAATAGGTACTTAATATCAGTAAACAACCAAGCATGATAGATAAGGGAATATGGGATGAAAATACATAGGGTGTGGTTCGGCCATGTAGTATGGCCGAACCCCACCAAAGATTATTTGATGGACTTTGTACTAATTCATAATGAATGGGAGATGTATGTATGAATGATGTAAATGAACCAAGTAATTTGAATGGTCATGGAATGTGATTGGAATGGATTAAGAGATTCAAATGGGAAAGGTGAGGTTCGGCCAAGTAGTATGGCCGAACCCCACCAAGGTAGTTTTGTTATGAACCATGGTTTATCAAGGAAAATTAAACAAGGCTTGGCCTAGTGGCAAAGCTGTAAATACAAGTGATATTTAGTGGTTTGAAGTGTTAATAAATCATTTGGGTGGTGTTAATCCAAAACCAAAGAGATCAAGTTAAAGTGGGTAAGGTTCGGCCCTGGGTATGGCCGAACCCCACAAGATGTTTGGGTCTTATATGTGAATGGATATTTAAATATTAGAATGATTTACTTATTGTTACATCACAAGGTGACGAGAGTTGAAGGAAGTGCGAGTCGTGACCGAGTGAAGCTCAAAAAAAGGAACGGACACTTAATCAAAGTTTAAGTAGGTTTCCTACCTACTTGTAACCACGGTTTTTACCCAGTTTTACTTATGATACTCTTGTTTAATATATGTGTTTCAAATGATATCTTATGCATTAACAAATGGCATACAGGCATTGGCATCTCATGCATAGTCATGGGATAATGAATGAAGTTCTACAGTGATGGCTACAAATGTACATGATGGGGGTTGCTCATTGCATGTACATAGAAGAGATGAATGTTGTTGTAATTTACCTTGCCGGTGCATGGCACGTCAAGTGATGGCTACGATGGTACATGATGGGGGTTGCTCATTACATGTACATCGCTTATAGAAGAGATGAAGGTGTGTTGTAATTTACCTTGCCGGTGCAAGGCACGTCAAGTGATGGCTATGAAAGTACATGATGGGGGATGCTCATTGCATGTGCATATTTCATAGCATTGTTTTACCTGTTTTGATGATCATGTATTATGATATGTATATGCATGTTTTATATACTAACATGTGGTAGCCCTGATTCGGGAACCTACTGGGCGCGTTGATCTAACGCCCTAATTCTATCCTCAGAGGAGATTGCAGATACAAGCAAGGGGAAAGGAAAGGTCATTAACCAAGAGGGGAGCTGAGCCTAAGTGCTTTAATAATGGATTTGGATTACGTTTTATTACTGTCATTTGAATACTATTGTTGGACATGTAATAATTCGTTATTTGCGGTGGTTTGTTTAGGGTAATAACTTGTGGATGGTTGATCTATGTTATTTATTATTTAAGACTATTACTTGCTATCTCGTCTTTTTATTCCGCATGTTGATGTTAGTTCCATGTGTGAATCACTATCATGGTCTATTCCATGTACACATGGGTGGCCAGTTAAGGTTCAGACTTGGGTAGTCTGAACTTAACTCGCGTCGTGACGCCGCCCGCTCTCTTCCGTTGTTTATAAAAAAAAAAAAATTAGACTCTGAAATTCTCGGAAAGGGCAGGGCGTTACAGTTCAAAGGACAAGGTTAACAAGGAAAGACGTGAAATTTGAATGGAGTGAGGAGTGCGAAAAGGCATTCTAGGGTTTGAAGAAAAAATTGACCACCTCTCCAGTGTTGATTGTACCGGAGCAAGGTCAAGGATTTGAAGTATATTACGATGCTTCAAAAAATAGTTTAGGATGTGTCCTAATGAATGAAGATAGAGTAGAAGCTTATGGCACTAGACAATTAAAAGGACATGAGCAAAATTTCCAGACGCATGATCTAGAACTAGCAGCCGTAGTGTTTGCACTAAAACTTTGGAGACATCATTTGTTTGTTGAGAGATTTAATATTTTCTCTAATCACCACAGTCTCAAAGGAAAGGCGATGGATGGAGACTTTAAAAGACTATAATTTTGAACATGAGACAAAGGAGATGGATGGAGACTTTAAAAGACTATAATTTTGAACTCGTTTACCATCCCGGAAAGGCGAATGTAGTAGTGGATGCTTTGAGTAGGAAAACTCATTACAAAATACCTTGCATGGCATCTCTACAGTGGAATATGTTGAATACAATAGGTGAATTTGACCTACAATTAGTAGAGTATGATGAAACAGTTCAAGCACAGAGTATGGTCAAACAGCCAGAACTTATGGGGCTTGTGTTGGAAGCACAACAAAGGGACCCAAAATCTATCAAGTTTATACAAACTTAATTGATAGATGAAATCGATTTGAAGAACTAGAAAATCTTGACTGACGGAGGTCTAACCTTCAAAGATAGACTAATTGTGCAAGAAACAAAGGATCGTAAAATAATAGTGATCGATCATTGTCATCACTCTCGTTTCGTAGTACATCCTGGAGGTACTAAAATGTATCGTAATTTTCAACGTCAGTTCTAGTGGAGTGGAATGAAGAAAGATCTAGCAGATTTTGTGTCTATATGTTTAACTTGTCGCAGGTAAAACCGAGTGCTAGAGAGAAAGAGGAAAGATGCAACCTCTCGAAGTGGCTAGGTGGAAATGGGAGCATATCACCATGGATTTCGTTGTAGGTTTTCCTAAATCATCTAAGAGAAACAATTCGATAAGGGTGATAATGGACAGATTGACTAAGTCTGCTCATTTTCTATTGATTAAAGTAACACACTCCTTAGTGACTTTGAGTAAACAATATATAAAAGAAATAGTCAAACTACACGTAGTGCCAGTGAGCATCGTATCGGATCGTGATCCACGGTTTGTATCTAGATATTGGCAGAGCCTTCAAAAAGAGTTGGGTACACAATTGTGTTTTAGCACAGCTTTTCACCCTCAGACAGATGCTCAGTCTGAGTATTCAGACTCTAGAAGATATGTTGAGAGCCTGTGTAATGGATATGCAAGGTAGTTGGGAAGATAATCTTTCGTTGGTAGAATTTGTTTACAACAATAGTTATCAGTCCAGTTTTCAGATGGCACCATACGAAGCCCTCTATGGTAGACCATGCAGATCACCATTGCGTTGGACTGAAGTAGGAGATAAGGCGTTGTTAGAGCCAGATATGGTCAGGGAGATGTCAAAACAAGTCGAAGTTATCAGACAACATCTCAAAACAACACAGAGTCGATAGAAAAGTTATGCCGACAAGAGGTTCAACCTATGGAATTCTCAGTGGGTGACCATGTATTTTTACACGTTGCACCACGTCATGGTGTTAGACAATTTGGTCGTAAAGGGAAGTTATCGCCAAGAATCATAGGTGCCTTCGAGATCCTGAACAAGATCAGAGGAGTGGCTTATCGTTTGGCTTTACCTCCAAGTTTGGCTAGAGTACATAATGTATTTCATGTGTCAATGGTGAGGAAATACGAACCAGATCTGTCACGTGTTAAATTTTAACGACATCGACATAACAGAGGACGTGACTTTCGATGACGGGCCAGTAGAAATCCAGGGCACTGAAACTTTACAGCTTAGGAGAAAGACAATACCTCAAGTGAAAGTACTATGAAGGCATCATGGGGCAGACAACATGACATGGGAGAGCATTAATCAATGACACGGGAGTTGTATCTCGATCTATTCATAAAGAAAGGTACTACTTTTGGTTGAAAATTCGGGACGAATTTTGTTTGAGGGGGTATGATGTAATAACCCGACCCTTAATTAGAAATTTGTTAAAATTTTAGGACCGTAAATTCGGTTTTGTTAGTGATTAACATGATAGCGTATGGAGAGAGCTTCCCGTAAAGGTATTATATAACGTAATCAGAGCACGTTTGCTTATTGATTTAACCCGACGAAAATCGGAGGGTATTTTGGAGATTTCACAAATATCTTTTCTTTAAGATAAAAATTATGAGTAGTATCTTGAAAACTTTTTGACTGTGTAAGAACACTCTTCTGATATATTTAGACCTTGAAATTCACACACATATTAAGCTTTTGAGTATGCTACTCAATGGTATTTTTGGAATTTCACGAGTATTCCTCGAAATATGCATTTTACATACGACTTATCTAAATACCCCAGTTTGACAAATACCCTGTATTTCAAAAATTAGTAAACTTGGATCATAGTAAACCTATTTTTTAAGTAAACTGTTGGTATTTTTAGAAAATTGATTTAAGGGCTGGAAACACTAGAAAATGAGTTTCAAAATTTATGAAAGCTTAGACCACCGATTTTAGATGAAACATTATTTTAATAAAAATAGAGGATCTTTGGTTGACAAAATGAAAATTTGATTTTACAATTCTAGGTAAAACCCTCGTTTTCAATGCGATAGCAGTGTCAGATTTTATCAAATTATCCCCTAAGTATACCCAATTTTAACTCCTTGGAAAAAGGAAGAAATGTTAAACCTTTTAACCATTTTTTGAAAAATATAAACGGTAATTTAAATCCTGCCGACACCATTGACGGTAATTGACGGACAAAATTCACTTGAACAATGATTTTCGAAAGTTATAAATATGGGATTTGGTTTTCAGGAATTTTTTACCAATTCATAGAGTTTTCAGTTCATTTCAAAGCTTATTAGGCAGCCCTTTTGTAGTGGATTTTTAGCTATCTTCTGTAAGTATTTCATTGAATTTATTTTCTTCATTTTGTAGATAAACTTTAGTAGAAGCTCTGTCCAAGTTTTTGGTAAAAAAATACCTTGTAGGTTTTCCATAGGAAATCAGAGAAAACCCGTGCTTGATCACGGAAGACTGCTCAAAACACAATGGACATATCGAGTTTTAGCATTGTCTCGACCTTGTCCAGCCGATATATGTCCAAAGTCGATATGTATACAAAAGGTAAAGTTGACTTATTGAGTTTTTACGATGTGTCGACGTTCTCCAGCCGATATATGTTCAAAATTTGATATATATACAAAAGTAAAATTGAACACATTGAGTTTTACATTACATCGCCATTTCATGATGTATCGAAAAACTATACATATCGACAGAGTCGATATGTCAAGCTATAACAGACAATTTTGGATGTAGTTTTCATGAAAAATGTTAGGTTATTTAAACCTCTTTTAAATATATGAATTATTTATAATGTTTTAAATGTTTTGAACAGATTATTGAAAAACACTCGCCAACTGAAGGTTTTAAAATACATCTCATCTGCATTCAATACAATATTTCTTGCACCATTAGCCCTACTGCAATAAGTGGATGTCCGTGGTCATTTTTATTGACGGAAAGGATGTGATCAGATTAGAATGCGATATCGACACTGTTCACATGTAAGGAGGTGATTATGAGTTTCTACATATGAAACGTGAACATAAGAGTGTTTCAGGATGTCGAGATCTAGCCATCCTAAAACGGAGTACGGGACTCACTTATTCCTAGAGACTACTTGGTATTATTATGTTGGTGATCTAATAATAGATCAGGTATCCGATCGCGATTCCGATTGGAATACGTGTATTTGTGTATAACTATATGTATTGCAGGATAATTAACCTATGTGATAAAAGATGAGTATATGGTAGACGTACTCGACTGGAGAGAACGGTAACACTTATTTGTGTTGTAATTCATAACCCGTCAGTGGGCTCTTTAATCTGTGTTTAGTTTTCCAGCATAGTATAGTTAAATACTAATTGCTGATATATATGTTAAGATTCCATGCGGGAGGGCTTAGGAATCTATGTTAGCTGAGTGAGGTTATTATGATCATATGTGTGAGAGATATTATGTGGGTTGACAATTGTATTTAAATCCATATATTGCTGTGCATATTGATTGGTTTACTATAACACCCCAGATTTTCATTACTTATAAATATATTGGAATAATTCATTTGAATTGTGAATTATGGAATTTAAGATTCAATAAATGGAAATTGACATTAGATGGGCAAGAAATGGGTTAATTACCCAATTAAGACCCAATGGGTCATGGATAAGGTTGATTTTAAACTAATTGGGTAAGGTTCAAGAAAAAGGGTCAATTAACCAATTAAGATCCCATGCATTAATTCCACCTCATCAAGTGAGGTGGCATGTGATGATGTTGTAACACCCCAGATTTTCAAGCTATGGATATATGTGGAAATTGTCCATTTAATTTGTAAATGGACCTTAGATGGGTAAGGAGTTGGGTCAATTGGTCAATTAAGACCAAATAGATTATGAATAAGGTACAATTGAAATAAATGGGTAAGATTTATTTAATTGAGTCAAGGTTATCAATTGGGTCAAAAGTCCAATTGGGACCCAATGGATCATATATGAGCTAGTTAGAAGTAAATGGGTAAGGTTTGATAATTGGGTCTAATAACCAATTAAGATACAAGACATGAGATCCACCTCATCAAGTGAGGTGGCATGTAAATGAAATGGCTAAGTGGGACCCTAAATACTATATGGTTCATAGTAACCTAAGCCATGGTTGACTTGGTCAACCATGGGTGAGTTTAATAGAGGTGAGTTAATGAATGAGATCAAGTGGGATAAATAATACTTGAGTTGGAAAGTGAATTCACATGAGTTGAGAATTTATTAATGAGAGTTCAAGTGCTTGAGTTGGAAATTGAGTTCATTTAAGTTGAGTTGAATTAAAATGAGTGAAGTGGGAAGATGGTGGGTTTCCATCTCAAAGGAGGAAATCCAAAAGGCACGATCAAGGTGTACAAGTTGGAGGTGGGAGTTTCATCTCATGGGATGAAACTCCAAAAGAATCCTTATGAGGAAGTTGAATGGTTTTGTTGATGTTACACAAGGTTACACAAGGGACACGTTGGAGAGATGGAGGGTTTCCATCTCAAGATGGAAACCCAAGGGTCAAACGGTGGGAGTGTTTCATCTCATGGATGAAACCTCCAAATGGAATATTAAGGAGGGAGGTGAAGGGGCATGGTGGTTACCAAAGGACATCCACTAAAGGATACCACCCTTGGCTGAATTATATTGATCAAACAAAGAAGATTCTTTGCTTCATCTCACTCTCAAGCTCTCACACAAGGCCGACTCTCTCTCATTGACAAAAGACAAAGGACTTAGAGTATTTTATATCCCAAGCTTCTTTCTGATGCAGGCTTGTCCGCATCACTCTCTCTCCCAAACCTACACTCTTTGGCCGAACCCTCTCCTTGAAGTTTCATCTCAAGACCTCTCAAGTTCACACTCAGCCAAGGATCAAGGAGGAAGAAGAGGCTAAGGAAGAAGAAAATCAAAGGAACAAGAAGGAGTAAAGGAAACCGGAGGAGTCGAGGAATCGGAAAGTACTCCATGAGATTTTATTAAGTAAGATGGTCAAGGACATGAATGGCCAAACCCTAATTCTTATGGCTAAGGACTTTATGCATGAACCATGTATGGAATGGTGAATGACCAAGGATCATGGTTTGGCCCTTGCATGGCCAAACCCTAAGTTATATGTATGAGAACCATCAAGGACAATAAAAAGGGTTGAATGAGGTTCGGCCATGATGTATAGCCGTACCCCATCAAAGGATATAATCATAAGTAAATGATTTTAAGAGAAGATGGTGAACCATAGGGTTCGTCCATGGTGTACGGCCGAACCCCATGGAAGGTTATTAATAATTTTAAAAGGTTTTATATGGATTTATGTTGGTGACTTTAAAGGGTTCTAAAGGAGGGAAACAATGGAGTAATGTTAATCATTTTAAGTGGTCTCAAAGGTTGTAAATGGATAGGAATCATGGATCCCATCGCCGAACCCCATGAGAAGATATTGATGGACTTGATGTTTTGGACCATGAAAATGATGGGAGAATATTAGTAATTTTAATAGGTTGTTAAATATGGTTAATGATGATCTAAAAGGATAAACCTAAGTGTATGGTTAAATCCCTATGGAGGGACTTGTTTATGAACCTAAGATTGTGAATGATTTAAAGGAGAAAATGGGAAAATGAGACATCATGGGTTTGGCCATGGTGTATGGCCGAACCCCATGGACCATTTTTAATGGGCCATTTAGAGATTTAAGCATGATTAGAAATCATTAATGGTTTTATGTTTGTGGATCAGTTATGGACTTAGACATGTTTTGTAACGCCCCGCCCTTTTTCACTCGCTTTCCGAAAATCGGAGTCTATTTTTTTTTTTAAATAGTGAGATAAAGAGCGGGACCTCACGACGCGAGTTAAGTCCGAACTTCTAAAGTCCGACCCTTAACTGGCCAACCCAATGTGTGCATGGACTAAGTCCATTAATACGGTTCACACATAGTAATATACATGCGGATTAAATCATGAAGTGCTGATTATAATAGAACCTAGATCTATTCCTGTTTAGATAGGAAAGTACTTCAAGTCTTTAACCATAATTAAACTTAACTTAAATATCCAACAAACCATTCAAACCATAAATCTAAGTTATTACACGCCCGAAATCTAGCTACTCAAATTACAAGTCCATGAGTAACTAAAATAAAATATATCCAATCACATATCCAAGCTCCTATGCTCGGCTCCGATCACGTTCATCATCCCTTTCCTTTCCCGTGTCATCCACTAGAGTAGAAGTAGGGCGTTAGAACAACGTACCCAGTAGGTATTCCATTTAAGGTCTACACATGGTTAGTATAAATCATATATAATAACATAATGTCAAAACCATATAAAATGCCATGTCATGATGTCTAATGCAATGAGTCCCACCCATCACAAGTACATATAACCTCTTGATGGGATTCTCATCATCAAGGTACCCCCACATAGGTTTTTCGGATGCCATGACAGAGTGTGGCCCCTCTGATTTTTTCTTGATGGAAAATGCACATCAAGGTACCCCACATAGGTTTTTCGAACGCCCCGACGGAGTGTGGCCCCTCCAGTTACATATTCTTCACCCCATGCCATGCATGAGATGCTAATGAAACACATGCTATTTTATATTATAAACATAGCATTAAAACTCACATTTGAAACATATCTTTTACAACATAAATTCATCAAAATAAGATAAAAACCATCACACATAAACCATGTTTTCAAAAAGGTAGAATCCTACCAAAGACCACTAAAGTGTCCTTGCTTCTTAAATCAGCAACTGCTCACGATCGCGCACCTTTTATGAGGTCCCGTCACCTTGTTACATATCAACAAGTCAATCCCATATTCCATTTGATTTAACATTAGGTCTAAGTCAATAAACACAACCTTGTGGGGTTCGGCCGTACAACATGTCGAACATCACCCACTTGAATTTGTCCCTCTTTTGATTTAACCAATCATATACCAGTAGACCACTTTAAAAACCCTAAGTCCACCAAATACATTCCTCATGTGGTTCGGCTATACAGCATGGCCGAACCCATGATCTATCATTTTCTCCCATATTTACAATATTGCCATTCTTCTATCTATAACGCCCGCCCCTTTTCACCGAAATATCAGAGTCTATTTTTTTTTAAAAGGAAAAGTGACAAAGGGCGCGGACGTCACGACGCGAGTTAAGTCCGAGCTTCTAAAGCCCGGCCCTTAACTGGCCAACCCTACGCGTGTGTGGAGCCAAGTTCACGAGTACGGTTCACGCGTAGACGTAAGCTCAAGGAATATTACTTCTCAGTGCGGAATTAACAACAAAGACTATCCTACAGATTTGAGATAGCAGGGAAGATAACATTCATTTAAATTTCTATAATTCCTCAAAACCATAATGTCCATAATAAAATCCAAAAACATAACCAGTAATCTAATTTATTACATTCGACAAGCTAAGCTACTCAAATTACATTTTTCCTATATAAACTTAAACAACATAATTAACCTGCCTTGCCAAGCTCCTAAGCTTGACTCCCGTCCCGTCTTTCCGTTTCGCCACCTCCTGCGTCATCAGCTAGGGTAGAAGTAGGGCGTTAGAACACGCGCCCAGTAGGACTCCGAGTAGGGCTAGCACATGGATTAGTAATAACAGCATGCAGATAATATTATAGCAAAACCATGCCCTTTGGGCAATGTTATGCAATGGGTGTTCTATGTCATGAACCCCACCCATCCATCTCATCCTCATCGTATAATGTCCCTTTTTCAACCATACATAGTGTTCTAAATAAAATCTGTAACGACCCGTCCCTGCTACGGGCACGTTAAAACTGATCCCAGCTCCTAAAAAAAAACAATCCAATACAATTTCGGATACTAACCATAGCAATCCACCAGTAAATCAATAACTGCGAGCATCAATCATGATTACATATCATAGCATCATCCCATTATTACATTCAAACCACTTAACGAAATGTACACATAATTCAAATACATCAGAAAGTCTTCAATTACAAGATGGGACCCTTACAAATTAGAAAACTGCAACTCTATGCCCAACGTCCAATTGAGGGTCCCGCCGACCTTCCTTCTATGAAGTACCTGTGAGGCAAGGGGGGTGAGCTCTACATGCCCAGTGAGGGTAACACATGCATAATAAGTCATCAAGCATACACGGCACATAATCATATGGACATATCAATGCCTACGATGTCTACATGCATAGCCATACAAATGTGTGCCCTACCCCTAGCACATAGGCCCACGTCAGCCGGGCCTCTAGGACATCCTCTGACCAACCGAATGCAACTCCCTTATGTGCCCAACCGCAACAGTCCACCCATCCACGGTTACGCAGACTGATCCTCAGTCATGTCGGGGATCTCTAGTCCTCAACCAGACCTATGACCCTCTCATGACAACCCGCACACATACCACGACCAACTTCAAGAATCGGACTCACTAGAGTCCCAAACTGATTACCACGCGGGGGTAACCACCTCACCAATCATCAACGAACTTGCCAACCAAACTCATCTATCGTCTCATCAACCAAGCACCAGAGTCTCGATAGTCAACCCATAACCTTGGACCTTATATACTGGTCTCCATAAAACCGATGTATCCACCTCTCACAGAATTCTATAGGTCTTAAACCGAGTGAGCCAGCCGAACTCACTCGTTAGACGCCCATCAACTCCTGGTGAGTCAATACCGACAACACCAGTCTCAACAATGAACCCCAACACCATCACCTGCTGGTAAACACTCTACCACATCGCACCAACCCTCGATCAATGAGCGGGCGAGCACATCCTCAGCCTACTCGGTCATTCTGGAAATCACAAATCATACCAGCGGGAGCTGTCCCTCACCGCATCGTCCCTCGACCTAGGCGAGCACCTCCTCACTCTACTCGGTCATCTAAGGAATTACAAACCATACCAGCGGGAGCTGTCGCTCACCGCATCGTCCCTCAACCTAGGCGAGCACCTCCTCAGCTTACTCGGTCATCCAGGGAATTACAAACCATAACAGCGGGAGCTGTCCCTCACCGCATCGTCCCTCAACTTAGGCGAGCACCTCTTAGCCTACTCGGTCATCTAGGGATCACCTCACCCGTCACACATTCGGGTATTGAAACCGCAAGGGACTTCTAAGGTTACCTTAGGTGAACCAACATTCAGCCTGATGACCTATCTAGGGTTAACATAATTACTTTTCCATTTGTCCTTATCTGAGACTCCAAGGCACCTTGCTTTCTAAATCAGATTACGCCTCTTTCATAAGTACGTCTGGGAAATATAAGACGGACCGACCATTTGAGCCATGCAAGGGTTACGACTACCCATTTCTAACCACAAGGGAGTCTGAATCCCAACCACGCGTCCACTGTGCAGTCCCACATAACATCCGCACCCTAACTACCCGACAAGCTAGGGGGAGTCTCCATATCCTGATGTGGCCTAGTACCCATGCCCCACCGGCATCCCACATATGCTAGCTACATGCATGCACAAGTACCGCTACACATACTATTAACATAGTTCATTGTATAATAATCAGATGCATATATATCATTATCCATCACGGGTTGGCAGGTTAACATCCAAGCTGGTTACAATGTCTAGCAGTCCAAACTAATCATCATATAGTCATATGGCATTTTATCACCAGATTACATCACACCATGATCAAACATATGCCACCACATATCACATATTCACATGCTGACATCTGAACATATTATCAATCAAAATGAACTCTGATCATATCGCCACACAATCAATCAATTATGACATCGATTAATTAATTCATATATGCCTCCACGGGCATCGGATACGAATACATCCGGATGGGGGTCCGCCACATAATGGTATCAACAGTTCCCTTGCCGAGTGGCTCATAACACCGATGACCCCCATTCGCCGTGTTCCGTACCCGTACATTTGATAGAGAAGTAAGATGCATAGATGCATGCTAAAAGCGATGATGAGTTCCCTCACCTGTGTGTGCTTTCGAAATTTGAGCGATGAAAACGGGTCGGAGGATTGAAGGAAGCAATGCACGGGCTGGAATGAGCTGAAGAAGATCAAGAAACACTCCAGAAATGAACTCCAAAACAAGCTGGAATAGGACTTGTAACGGGCCTGGGCCAGGCCCAGTACTGGGCCCGGGCCCGGCCGAGCTGCTGGATCGAGCCTGGGCTGGGCCGAGGCACTGGATCGGGCCTGGGCTGGGCCGAGCCACTAATCGGGCCTAGAAGGCGAGTTGGGCCCCCGAGGCTGGGCTCAACTCGAACTGGGCTTGGGTCGGATTGAATAGGGTCTGTCGGGCCTGAGAAAGGGGTAAGGGTTTGTGGATGGGGAAGAGAGGAAGAGAAAGAGAGAGAGAGAAGGATGATGGAGGCGGCGACGGCGAAGCTCGAGGTGGCTGAGAAACCGAGAAAACCGACGGCTGGAGGTTTGGCCAAATCTGAACCGACGGCTGGAGGTCCAGCCAGATCTGCACGGTGGCGAAAGGGGGCGATCTGCAACAAGGAGAAGAAGAACCGATAGGGAGGGGAGAGAGAGAGGGAGAAGGCGGCGGCGCCTTGAGGAAGGAGAAAAGAAGAGCAAGGTGCGGCGGCGATGGAGAGGGAAGATGGGGTGCGGCGGCTGCAACGGGCTTAGGGTTTCCAGCAAAAAGGGAAGAGAAGAGAGGGGAAGGAGAGAAGGAGGAGTTGCGGCGGCACTATAGCTCTGTGCTACAGTGCTGCCAAAACGAGATTTTAAAGGGAGGGAGGTTAGGTTTAGGGATTTCCCCCCCCCCCCCCCCCTTTTTTTTAATTAATATTTAAATATAGAAATCTCCAAGTTTTAAAATATTTTAAAAAGCTCGAAGAAGTCAAACGACAAACGTCGGGGAAAAACGTGTGATTTTCAAACTTTTAATTATGAAAGAAAATTCGATAATTCAAAATTACCAAATTGCCCTCTGAGATTCGAACTCAAAATCGAGCAAACCAAGACCCATCACAGGGCCCACACTCACCCCACTGCTACCAAGGCCCTAAAACTCCGAAAAATCGGGTCGGGTCGCTACAACACTACCCCCTTTAAGGAATTTCGTCCTCGAAATTCACCTAAGGCTCAAAATCCATAAGAAAGAACCGAAGTAAAACTTCTTCTGGATAGCTGAAACTTACTCTCACGTTGATCTTTCCACAACAAAATGATGCCACAACACCTGACCCAAGGAAGCAACTTTACCATGAAGCACCACGAACTGTTGAACAACCTGGACAATGGTCTGCACCACCACCGAATCTAACGACTTCCACCTAATCAATCTCATCCGCTCAAAAGTCCTTCTAACCATACATGATTCCACAGAACTGCATCAAGGTCTTCACCCAACACAGGGGAATTCTATTCAGTCAGTCACCAGTACCTCGTATAGAACTACCAAAATACCAATCTGTCGATGCTGTAGTACTCGATTTCTATGAACAACCAGCAATCTCCATAACTCGCCTCATAATTCAGGGTGCAAAACATAAAACATGTCCTCTGAAATCTACAGGGTCTGTCCTGGACGGATGTCTATTCACAGATAGTCCGCTGAGCTAAAACACGATTGAGCATACAACTCTCTCTATAATACTGCCTGATCTGATGGGTAGAACTTAAATCTCGATCTGACACTGTCGTCTCGGCATCTCGCATAGACTAACCCTCTGCTCAACGTAAATCAGTCCAAACGTTTCAAGAAGTCGGTCAATCCTCACCCTAAGGAGATGGGTGAGTTCTCTATCAGCCACTAACCCATGATGAAGGAGTTGAAGTGTCTCCACATGGCACCGCTCAAACTGAACTACCACCAACCTGCTATGGAGAATCAAGTCGCCACCATGTCCCACAGTCTAGATGTCTGATCCACCACCACACCTCACAAAACCCCATATTCTGACGTCTCTGTACTTGAATGTTGATTCTCCAGGGTTCCGCCACTCAAAACTGACTGAATCACCGCGTTGCATAGACTGGCCGCTATAGTTTCCGCACCTGATCAACAATCACTCCATGAACTTCATCCATCACGCCCGCTTCATGCTCAATCCCTCCTGAACAAACAAATGCTCACAACCACGGTGATGGGGGGATACTTAGAACATTTCTCAACAATGGATATCTCCAATCCAAGCAAAACACCATCAACGTCCATCCTGAGCTATTAGTGAAAAGTTATACTCATCAACATCAAGTCGTCTCGAATCAGGGCCACCAATTAGCCATCCCATATCAGCACACAACCCTTATCATCACCAGAAACATCATAATAAACTGCACACCTACGGCCCTTCTCTGCCTCCGGTACGACTATCACTATAGTGGTCGTCTGCCTCCACTCAAGAAAACTGCATCACTACCATTGTACCAAGAACTGATCATTCTCTCTGACCAATCTAACTGCAAGCAGTGCCACTTGGAGTAATTTGAATAAACTGCCAGACGCGATCTCTGCTTCATTCTAACAAGCCTGTCGCACTACCTGTCGAAACCACATTGCCAGGCAGCTACATTTATGGGATCAAAACTCGCATCTGATAAAACACATCCTCAAGAAGCAACAGGGACTTTCTCAGCTGTCTCAACAAGTCGTCAATCTCCAGTAGAAGAAGCCTCATCCTACTATTTAATTTTGTTCAATCGTCGACCACAGGTACAAAATCTCATCGAGTCATCCTTCTTCTAGGCCAACAAAGTCGGTGTGTCCCCTGATGAAATACCTAGGCAAAAAGGTGTCCACCGACTTTAGCCCTACAAGTCTAGTCTCTATGTCCAACACCCCTGTCGGTATCATCCCAACGCCTGGCATCCCAGTGCCCTCTCATCCTCAAACTGACTGACAAGCCACATGGTGATCAGATTCCTCAACACCCTGGCTGAAGGAAAATCACTACCTCTAAATAGAATGCCAGCGACGGTTAAGAGATTCCGTCTCTAGCTATAATACGATACATATAATCCTGCACAATATTCGCCAATTGCTCCAACAGGGACGTGACAAACAAGGCTTCTCCACCACATATACTCCCAAACTCGAACCACGACGAAGCTCAAAGTCATCGAGGGAGCTACATATCTGAATCAGGTCGAGTTTCAGAACCAAAAACAAATGGGCACTATCACATCATTCGCACCTGTAAGATGTATCAACCCATACAGGGTGTTGCTACCACACTCAGATTACTGCATTGAAGTTACACCCTGATCAAATACTCTTACTTCCCGTTAGCACGATACTTCGGATCTTCAGCATACGCACATTGAATGCGGAGATAAACAATCTGCTCACCAACACTTGGTTCTCCAAAGTCTCTATCACGGGTCGGGGAATCTCTAAGGTCTCGGGGTTACCATCTTTAGTACGGTTTCCCCTACTCTAACAAGTACTCATTCTCACCACCACTCAATCCACAAAATGAAAGTTCGACCAAGCACAAGGGCCACCCGATCAGACTTACCACAACAACTTAGGGGAGTCAAAACACTACCATGGAAATAGGTTCCATCCACCCTACCACACGGGGGATTAACTTAACCTCTGGTCATTATCTCACACATCTCTGACCCATGCACAGTCCGAGAGTTGAACCGTGCTCTGATACCAACTGTAACGACCCGTCCCGCTACGGGCACGTTAAAACTGATCCCAGCTCCTAAAAAAAACAATCCAATACAATTTCGGATACTAACCATAGCAATCCACCAGTAAATCAAAAACTGCGAGCATCAATCATGATTACATATCATAGCATCATCCCATTATTACATTCAACCCACTTAACGAAATGCACACATAATTCAAATACATCAGAAAGTCCTCAATTACAAGATGGGACCCTTACAAATTAGAAAACTGCAACTCTATGCCCAACGTCAAACTGAGGGTCCCGCCGACCTTCCCTCTATAAAGTACCTGTGAGGCAAGGGGGGTGAGCTCTACATGCCCAGTGAGGGTAACACATGCATAATAAGTCATCAAGCATACACGGCACATAATCACATGGACATATCAATGTCTACGATGTCTACATGCATAGCCATACAAATGTGTGCCCTACCCCTAGCACATAGGCCCACGTCAGCTGGGCCTCTAGGACATCCTATGACCAACCGAATGCAACTCCCTTATGTGCCCAACCGTAACAGTCCACCCATCCACGGTTACGCAGACTGATCCTCAGTTAGGTCGGGGTCTCTAGTCCTCAACCAGACCTATGACCCTCTCATGACAACCCGCACACATACCACGACCAACTCAAGAATCGGACTCACTAGAGTCCCAAACTGATTGCCACGCGGGGCGGGGGTAACCACCTCACCAATCATCAACAAACTGCCAACCAAACTCATCTATGGTCTCATCAACCAAGCACCAGAGTCTCGATAGTCAAACCCATAACCTTGGACCCTATATGCTGGTCTCCACAAAACCGATGTATCCACCTCTCACAGAATTCTATAGGTCTTATACCGAGTGAGCCAGCCGAACTCACTCGCTAGACGCCCATCAACTCCTGGCTAGTCAATACCGACAACACCAGTCTCAACAATGAACCCCAACACCATCACCGTTGGTAAACACTCTACCACATCGCACCAACCCTCGATCAATGAGCGGGCGAGCACATCCTCAGCCTACTCGGTCATTCTGGAAATCACAAATCATACCAGCGGGAGCTATCCCTCACTGCATCGTCCCTCGACCTAGGCGAGCACCTCCTCAGTCTACTCGGTCATCCAGGGAATTACAAACCATACCAGCGGGAGCTGTCCCTCACCGCATCGTCCCTCAACCTAGGCGAGCACCTCCTCAGCCTACTCGGTCATCCAGGGAATTAAAAACCATACCAGCGGGAGCTGTCCCTCACCGCATCATCCCTCAACTTAGGCCAGCACCTCCTCAGCCTACTCGGTCATACAGGGAATTACAAACCATACCAGCGGGAGCTGTCCCTCACCGCATCGTCCCTCGACCTAAGCGAGCACCTCTTCAGCCTACTCGGTCATCCAGGGAGTTACAAACCATACCAGCGGGAGCTGTCCCTCACCGCATCGTCCCTCGACCTAGGCGAACACCTCCTCAGCCTACTCGGTCATTCAGGGAATTACAAACCATACCAGCGGGAGCTGTCCCTCACCGTATCGTCCCTCGACCTAGGCAAGCACCTCCTCAGCCTACTCGGTCATCCAGGGAGTTACAAACCATACCAGCGGGAGCTGTCCCTCACCGCATCGTCCCTCAACGTTGGCGAGCACCTCCTCAGTCTACTCGGTCATCCAGGGAATTACAAACCATACCAGCGGGAGCTGTCCCTCACCGCATCGTCCCTCGACCTAGGCTAGCACCTCCTCAGCCTACTCGGTCATCCAGGGACCTCAAGGCATACTGGCGGGAGCTGCTCCTCACCGTACCATCCCTCGACCTAGGCGAACACCTCCTCAGCCTACTCGGTCATCTAGGGATCATCTCACCCGTCACACATTCGGGTATCGAAACCGCAAGGGACTTCTAAGGTTACCCTAGGTGAACCAACAATCAGCCTGATGACCTATCTAGGATTAACATAATTACTTTTCCATTTGTCCTTATCTGAGACTCCAAGGCACCTTGTTTTCCTAAATCAGATTACGCCTCTTTCATAAGTACGTCCGGGAAATATAAGACGGACCGACCATTTGAGCCATGCAAGGGTTACGACTACCCATTTCTAACCACAAGGGAGTCTGAATCCCAACCACGCGTCCACTGTGCAGTCCCACATAACATCCGCACCCTAACTACCCGACAAGCTAGGGGGAGTCTCTAGATCCTGATGTGGCCTAGTACCCATGCCCCACCGGCATCCCACATATGCTAGCTACATGCATGCACAAGTACCGCTACACATACTATTAACATAGTTCATTGTATAATAATCAGATGCATATATATCATTATCCATCACGGGTTGGCATGTTAACATCCAAGCAGGTTACAACGTCTAGCAGTCCAAACTAATCATCATATAGTCATATGGCATTTTATCACCAGATTACATCACACCATGATCAGACATATGTCACCACATATCGCATATTCACATGCTGACATCTGAACATATTATCAATCAAAATGAACTCTGATCATATCGCCACACAATCAATCAATTATGACATCGATTAATTAATTCATATACGCCTCCACGGGCATCGGATAATAATACATCCGGATGGGAGTCCGCCACATAATGGTATCAACAGTTCCCTTGCCGAGTGGCTCATAACACCGATGACCCCCATTCGCCGTGTTCCGTACCCGCACATTTGATAGAGAAGTAAGATGCATAGATGCATGCTAAAAGCGATGATGAGTTCCCTCACCTGTGTGTGCCTTCGAAATTCGAGCGATGAAAACGGGTCGGAGGATTGAAGGAAGAGATGCAGGGGCTAGAACGAGCTGAAGAAGATCAAAAAACACTCTAGAAATGAACTCCAAAACAAGTTGGAAGAGGACTTGTAACGGGCCTGGGCCAGGCCCGTACTGGGCCCGGGCCCGGCCGAACTGCTGGATCGGGCCTGGGCTGGGCCGAGCCACTAGATCGGGCCGAGAAGGCGAGTTGGACCCCCGAGGCTGGGCTCAACTCGAACTGGGCTTGGGTCGGATTGAACAGGGTCTGTCGGGCCTGAGAAAGGGGTAAGGGTTTCTGGATGGGGAAGAGAGGAAGAGAAAGAGAGAGAGAGAAGGATGATGGAGGCGACGGCGGCGAAGCTCGAAGTGGCTGAGAAACCGAGAAAACCGACGGCTGGAGTTCCGGACAGATCTGCACTGTGGCGAAAGGGGGCGATCCGCAACAAGGAGAAGGAGAACCGGATAGGGAGGGGAGAGGTCGAGAGAAGGGGAGAGAGAGAGAGAGAGATGACGGCGACGCCTTGAGGAAGGAGAAAAGAAGAGCAAGGTGCGGCGGCGATGGAGAGGGAAGATGGGGTGCGGCAGCGGCGACGGGTTTAGGGTTTCCAGCAAAAAGGGAAGAGAAAAGAGGGGAGGAGAGAAGGAGGAGTTGCGGCGGCACTGTAGCTCTGCGCTACAGTGCTGCCAAAACGAGATTTTAAAGGGAGGGAGGTTAGGTTTAGGGTTTTTCCCCACCTTTTTTTTAATTAATATTTAAATATAAAAATCTCCAATTTTTAAAATATTTTAAAAAGCTCGAAGAAGTCAAACGACAAGCGTCGGGGAAAAACGTGTGATTTTCAAACTTTTAATTATGAAAGAAAATTCGATAATTCAAAATTACCAAATTGCCCTCTGAGATTCCGAACTCAAAATCGGGCAAACCAAGACCCATCACGGGGTCCACACTCACCCCACTGCTGCCAAGGCCCTAAAACTCCGAAGAATCGGGTCGGGTCGCTACAAAATCCATACCATCATCGTGCCATGATCCTCTTGATGGAAAAGCCTCATCAAGACGCGATCCACACAAGGCATCCCCCTTGATGGAAGAACCATCATCAAGGTATAACAATAAATACAACGTCCCCCTAGATGGAAAACCATCATCAAGGTATAATAATACATAATGAAACATCCCCAAGCGTTTATTGGTCGCCCCGACGGAGCACGGACTCCGGTTTCATTTCATCCTTCCCCTGTCATATCCCTCCCATGCCATGCATGAGATGTAGATGCCATGTGCCATGTAATATATGTAGTTCAATAGTAACACAAAAACCCATCTTAAAACAATTACTTGATTATCAAATAAATCAAAGGGAAAAAAAAAATCCCATAATATTTAATCCAAAACCCATCTTAAGACATTCACATGATTTCCAAAATAATTTAAAGGAAAACATCACAAGATACATAATCCAAAACTCATCTTAAAGGCAACCACATGCTTTCCAAAATAAATTAAAGAAAACCTCACCCAATCCATGGCTTACAAAAATGTAGGAATCCTACCGAATATCGACTCGCGTCCTTTTACGTTTTCCGTTCGATAAACCCGGTCGCCGATCGCACACCGCCTGCGATGTCCAATACTTTATTACACATTCACCATTAGTCCATGTTTTAACCATATCTAAGCCCATATGAAAAATTGGTCACTATTTAGGTTTTGTGGGTTCGGTCCCATGTCATCTATTAAACCTTTTACTCCCAGAAGTCTTAAAATTTGGCCACCCTAGGCTTGATCAACCACTTATAAGGTTATTACATTAGAGCCCCTCATTCCATGATCAATCTCCATGGAATTCTTGAATTTGGCATTTAATTACGGTTTTCCCACTGCCTCATTTTCCATGGTTAATCACCCATTTGTCCATGCATGATTAAGTCCAAAAATTGATCCACAACCTAGGTCCATTAATGATCCCTAACTACGTTACAAGATCATTAAAAATCAGCCCTTAACTTAGCCTCATTTCCATTGATTTAAACACATGATAATTCCAAATTTTAGCCCTTTAAGTATTCTAATTTATGAAACTAAAATGCATCAACCCCAAGCTTAATTTAATCATTCATAAGGTCATCTTAATGCACCCAAGTTCATGTCCAACATACATGGGGTTCGGCCATGGTTCTTCATTGTGGCCCATAATTACGGTTATGCCACTAAACTTCCATGGTTTAATATCTCCTCTATTCATGTATATTTTAAGTCTAAAATTCATCCATAACTTAGATCCATTAAGGATTCACTAACCATGACTCAACATGAAACACAATCAACCATCTCATTTAATAAGATTCTCCATCATCTAAACACAAACATGGACCCAACCTTAGCTCATACAATGACCTACAAAATGGGTCATGGGTTCGGCCACACACCATGGCCGAACCCATGATGTCTTGTTCCCCATTTTTTTCTTGGGTCCATTGTTACATTTTAGATCCACCAATAATCCCTCCTTGAGGGGTTTACATCATGCAACTAAACCATATTCTTAGCCCCATTTGGATCATTACTTTTGTTCATTTCAAACCCAAAATTCATCAACACATTATCCTTTAAACCCCACCATTTAATCATCATTTCATCACCATAGGGTTCGGCCATATACCATGGCCGAACCCATGGTTCATGATTCATCATTCATTGCTCCATAATACCTATATTCACCCAAAATATTAAATCCACCCATCTTCCCATTTTCCATGGCTTTTTAAACCCTAAAACCCTGGCTAATTTCACACATAACAACCTAGGGTTCGGCCATGGTGGTTCCCAATTCCTTCTATTTTATGTCTTCTTAATGCCATAAAATCCCATTGCATTTTTCATCATAAACCCATTTTAATACTCATCCACATTCATTCATTTACAACCCAAAAATCCATTAGCCACCTTCATTATCTTCCATTCATTAACCCTAACCATTTTACATCAAATGGCTAATCACCCACCATGGGGTTCGACCATGCTACATGGCCGAACCCTATGGGCAATAATTTTTCTTCCAATCATCCCATTCTATGCTTAATCTCATAATTTACATAATGCACATAACCCATTTATTCATTTTCTTTCCCTAACCTTAATTTACCCATTTAGGGTTTCCTCCATCTTCCACCCTCTCATTTGATGGGTTTAACATCCATGACACACATTTATGTAACCACCATTAAATTCTACAAAAATAAATTCCAATTCTTAAACCCTAAACATCCAAAATTTCTTGTTTAAGAAATACTCACAATCCGACGTCTCCTACGATTTCCGCCGCTCCCGTAGGTCTCCTTAGCCTCCTCTCTCCTTCCTCTTGATCTTTGATAGGTCAAGACTCTTGATTAATGGTGGCAAAACCCAACCCTAGAATCGGCCATGGTAGGGTTTGTGTGTGAGAGAGAGAGGGAAAAATCGTGAGAGGAGAGATGTTAAACCCTAACCTTAGAGTGATTTCCCTCCAATTTCTACTTCTTTCTTCTCTTCTTCTCTTCTCTTCTCCTTAACTCTCTTCCTCTCCTTCCTTAAAGCATGGGACGGCAATGGAGAATGGGAGGGATGGAGTTTGTGAAGAAAAAATGAGAATGAGATAACCAATAAGACTTATCTCCATTTTTCACTTTAATTTAATGATCCCACCAACCTTAAGATATTTTTTTTTTTTTTTGGATATTTTATTTGCTTTATGGTTGTGGTTATCCAAACCACCACCCAAGCCCAACGTTTTTTCTCATTTGAAGTGCGGTAGCTTGGTCTCCCATTTGACCACTTCATTTTTATAATTTTAATCATTTAATATTTAGATATTTTAGTTACTTTAATTCCCATTTATTTATTTAATCACCTTAGGTTAACTCATTATACTTAACCTAATTCCACTATTCCACCCATGGTTGACCAAATCAACCATGGTGGTCGGCCCCACCAAACAGTGACCCACACGCCACCTCACTTGATGAGGTGGAGGTGGGTCCCACTTGGCCACACCATCTTGGTTTAATTTTTTTAAACCACTTAGGTGATTTAATTTCATTGAATTCACTCTAAATGGATCCCCATTGGGCCCATGGCCCAATTACATTTCCATCTAACCCATTTACCTAGAGCACAACCATCTTGACCCATTGGGTCCCAAATGGGTATTTGACCCAATTTAACCATTCTTGACCCATTTAACCCTCATTAACCATTTAAATAAATTTAAATCCAAACGTTAGTCTATTGGGCCATACTTGGGCCTTTGTCCAAATTTTGGCCCATTACCTTTTATCCCACTAATTTCCCAATTTTCATCATTAAATTAACTTATATCCACATTTTTATTAATTTAAAAATTCCGGGCCCTTACAATACAATCCTCTTTTAAAATTTTCGTCCCGAAAATTCGAGTGAAGTAGAGGTTCAAAACATCTCACACAAAGAGTTCCGGATGAGAGGCTCTCATCTCCGACTCAAGTTCCCAGGAGGTCTCTTCATTGCCATGTCGTTCCCATACCACCTTGACGAACTGAACAGCGCGGTTCCGCAGTACCCTTTGTTCGCTCCCGATCACTCTGATCGGCACCTCCACACACATCACGTCGCCTTGTATATCGACGTCTTGTACACTCAAGACATGTGAAGGGTCAGGGTTGTATCTTCCTCAACACGGACACATGGAATACGTCATGCAAAGATGATAACTGTGGAGGAAGTGCTAACTAATAGGCCACCTCCCCCACCCAGTTTAGGATTGGAAACGGCCCCAAAATCTAGGTAACAGTTTCCCCTTCTTTCCGAATCTCATGTGTCCCTTCCGTGGTAAAACTTTCAAAAGCACCAAGTCTCCCACCTCAAACTCGGGGAAACTTCTCCTCTTGTCGGCGTAATTCTTATAACGGCTCTGCGCAGTGAGTTAAGGTTGCCGTATAAATTTAATCTACGCCGTAGTCTCCGCAACCAACTTCGGTCCAACACACTGGAGATCTACACGGCCCACCATATAAGGCCTCAAATGGAGCCATCTGGAGGTACTGTTATTGTAGGAAAACTCCACCAGTGGCAGGTAATTCTCCCATCCACCCTTGAAATCCAGCATACCTGCTCTCAGCATATCCTCCAATATCTGTATTGTTCTCTCTAATTGTCCATCAGTGTGTGGGTGGAATACTGTACTGATCAACACGTTGGTCCCCATAGCCGACTGCACGCTCTGCCATACTCTGTCAGACACAATAGTCCGAGGTACACCAGGTAGTCTGATAACATTTCGGATGTACCGTCGACTCATATTGCATCATTGCTCCTTGATGACCTTAGTAGCCCTGTCACAAAATCCATGGCTACATGTTCCCATCTCCACTCCGGCACTGGTAAGGGTTTGAGTAAACCCGGTGGTTTCCGATGTTCCGCCTTAACCTGCCAACAAGTTAGTGCAACGAGCACAAACTCAGCCACATCTCTCTTGAGTCCATGCCACCCATAATGCCTCTTAAAATCATGGTATATCTTGGCACTGTCCGGATGGGTAGAGAGCTTGGCTTGGTGTGCCTCAACCAATAACTCCCTTCTGCAACTCTCAGGTACATATGTCCTACCTCGAAATAAAAGACCCTGTTCCGATCGTAATTCTTATTCCGGTACTACCTCGCCTGCAAATATCTTGATTCATATCTCCTCCATTTCTGGGTTTATTCGCCGTTCCCATTTAATTGTGCCAAGTACCTCTTAATTACATCAACACCACTCATATCAACCTATGAGTTTCATTCTTGCAAAATTCACTTTGCCTCGTATTATCTCTTTTCCTCATGAATCCATTTGCGGTTTTATGTAGATTACGTATTCTATTTCACTTTATCTGTTATCAAAACATTTCCCATACGTACTCCTTCAATACGTTCTTTTGTCTACTCTCCGTGTGAGTTAGTCTGCCAATACGAGCCTATGCTCAAGTCTATTGTTGATTCCATTTTAACTAGGTTTCTAGCTTCACCCTCATGGAACTCCATCGGCCAACTACAGAGTCAGGTGATCAGCCTCACTCGGCAGTCGCCCATAGCTTCCCATTCA
Source organism: Chimonanthus salicifolius (assembly GCA_013350335.1). Lineage (NCBI taxonomy): Eukaryota > Viridiplantae > Streptophyta > Magnoliopsida > Laurales > Calycanthaceae > Chimonanthus > Chimonanthus salicifolius. The sequence goes on along the minus strand of CM023536.1, from coordinate 72,649,636 downwards.
AGTTTCACTAGACTCTTAACCTTTCCCTTAAGTCCATCTCTCAACAGCAATCATACCTTTTATTTGCATATAAGTCACTATGGGACTAACCCTTTTTGTTCACAGCTCCTCCAATACCAATACCCGACATCAATCCAATCACTTAGATACTAATTTCCTACCCTTCTGGATTATTCCACATATTTTCATAGATTCCATAAAACAATGATATATCTAAGCTTACTTAGACTATGTCAAATAGTGCCCATTCATCACTAAAAAAAATATTCACAAGTATTACCAATTCCACCAACCACCAAATTCCACCCTACATGCCTACGTTATCAATGGTTACCACATCATACGGTTCATATTCCTTCATTAGCAGGCCACGTAGAATTGAAATCACACACCATCTTCGAATAACACAACTCATGTGTAACCAGATCTTTCACCTCCATTCACATCAAACAACAACTTGAGGTAACATAAGAAATAACGCTTTAAGAAGATCTAGTGATTCAACATAATTATGATTAGGTTACCCTACCCTATTTACAACACACACCGAGAGATTTTAAAATAATAATCCTACTCATCCCAAGCAAACCATCCCAATACATTCGAAGACCATCCATGACCATCCATAAATCCCTAAACTTTGGAATTATTCATCTGCCCCACCTAGATTCCCAACCAAATGCATTGGCATAACACGGCCCCTTCATGCATACTACATATTCACAACTCCCGGCACTTTATCAACTCATCACCATACACATAGTCTATAACACATCCTTGTTCCTCAATAACCATTCATTGCATACCACCCATTATCAAAGTAACATCATATAAACTCATTGCAACGATTAATAATTCACAACTTAGTAACATCATAGGGAATCCTCATGCTATCACTAAATAAAATATTTTCATAATTTCATGGTCCATCACTTGTTCATAATCTATAATACTACACATTGGAAGAATGCAATTTCATTATACATACAAGATTTTTCATACAACATATTAGTCTTTACAAGCTAGACCCTTCTCATTCTCCTCATAATGCCATCCTCTCACAAGTTTCATGTGGCAAGTTAATCCATGCATCCCGGTCTCTTTCAAGTACACTGTTTATCCAACATGTCTCAAATGGCACTTTGTTCACATATGAACCTCTTATACCCTTTCACAAAGTGTTTACATCATCCCCCATTCTAAAAGCCATTATACCATCCCCCAAGTATACCCATATATCACCTTTACCTCACTCATAAGCATATGCAACATATACCCCTTCAAGAGGGTAGGGGTAGTATGTGCAGTTGTGCCCAACCTTGTTGTACAACTCACGCATATAATCGGGTTCCATTTCCCTACCGACTCTCTTACCATTGGAAAATCTTCCATATTCTCCTTAGGAAGAGATGCAAAATCCTCTTCATCTTCCTCGGGAGGTCCCTCCTGAAAGTCCAGGCTAACTGCTATACTAGAAGCAGACACCAAATCTATGGGACAGCTAGGGGTTCTCTTATCCAATAATTCCGTATACTCCCCGTCACTTGATATATCTGTATCATAGAATATAAATTGAACACAAAATCATCCACAACAATTACCAATAAAACCAATCTAGGTTTTGGGGAATCTCTTATGTATATCACAAATGTATTTTGTTTGGGGAAAGTTGCCAAATAAGTACACTTGTTTTTCCTTTGTTTCTGGGGGGAATCTCTTAATTCCTATTGTCTGTTGTTCAAATTGGGAATACCGGGGAAGTACATCCTACTTTACTATGTCCGATAAATCTAGTACTGTTTCATCAATTTGGGGGAAAGACCTAGATGTTTTCTCGTTTCTGGGGAAGTAAACCCTATCTTGCTATGTTTCAATAAATCTCTCCTAGAATGAATCTTTCTTCCCTTGCTATCATTCCTTTCCGTCAATTGCTGTTCTCAGACTAAATACTTCAGTTTGAGTCAATCGAAGTAAATTAACCCGGCCCCCTTGCAGCGGACTCTGAAGAGTCGGTCGGTTGGGATTCTTAGCTGCCAGTGAGACATGCAACCGTCTTAATCTTACTTCGAGAGATTCATTCTTCCGAGTTCACTCCGATACCAACTATAACGCCTGCCCCTTTTCACCGAAATATCAGAGTCTATTTTTTTTAAAAAGGAAAAGTGACAAAGGGGGCGGACGTCACGAAGCGAGTTAAGTCCGAGCTTCTAAAGCCCGGCCCTTGACTGGCCAACCCTACATGTGCGTGGAGCCAAGTTCACGAGTACGGTTCACGCGTAGACGTAAGCTCAAGGAATATTACTTCTCAGTGCGAAATTAACAACAAAGACTATCCTACAAATTTGAGATAGCAGGGAAGATAACATTCATTTAAATTTCTATAATTCCTCAAAACCATAATGTCCATAATAAAATCCAAAAACATAGCCAGTAATCTAATTTATTACATTCCAACAAGCTAAGCTACTCAAATTACATTTTTCCAACATAAACTTAAACAACATAATTAACCTGCCTTGCCAAGCTCCTAAGCTTGACTCCCGTCCCGTCCTTCCGTTTCGCCACCTCCTGCGTCATCAGCTAGGGTAGAGGTAGGGCGTTAGACCACGCGCCCAGTAGGACTCCGAGTAGGGCTAGCACATGGATTAGTAATAACAGCATGCAAATAATATTATAGCAAAACCATGCAATTTGGGCAATGTCATGCAATGGGTGTTCTATGTCATGAACCCCACCCATCCATCTCATCCTCATCGTATAATGTCCTTTTTTTAACCATACACAGTGTTCCAAATAAAATCCATACCATCATCGTGCCATGATCCTCTTGATGGAAAAGCCTCATCAAGACGCGATCCACACAAGGCATCCCCCTTGATGGAAGAACCATCATCAAGGTATAACAATAAATACAACGTCCCCCTAGATGGAAAACCATCATCAAGGTATAATAATACATAATGAAACATCCCCAAGCGTTTATTGGTCGTCCCGACAGAGCATGGACTCCGGTTTCATTTCATCCTTCCCCTGTCATATCCCTCCCATGCCATGCATGAGATGTAGATGCCATGTGCCATGTAATATATGTAGTTCAATAGTAACACAAAAACCCATCTTAAAACAATTACTTGATTATCAAATAAATCAAAGGGAAAAAAAAAATCCCACAATATTTAATCCAAAACCCATCTTAAGACATTCACATGATTTCCAAAATAATTTAAAGGAAAACATCACAAGATACATAACCCAAAACTCATCTTAAAGGCAACCACGTGCTTTCCAAAATAAATTAAAGAAAACCTCACCCAATCCATGGCTTACAAAAATGTAAAATCCTACCAAATACCGACTCGCGTCCTTTTACGTTTTCCGTTCGATAAACCCGGTCGCCGATCGCACACCGCCTGCGATGTCCAATACCTTATTACACATTCATCATTAGTCCATGTTTTAACCATTTCTAAGACCATATGAAAAACCGGTCACTAATTAGATTTTGTGGGTTCGGTCCCATGTCATCTATTAAACCTTTTACTCCCATAAGTCTTAAAATTTGGCCACCCTAGGCTTGATCAACCACTTATAAGGTTATTATATTAGAGCCCCTCATTCCATGATCAATCTCCATGGAATTCTTGAATTTGGCATTTAATTACGGTTTTGCCACTACCTCATTTTCCATGGTTAATCACCCATTTATCCATGCATGATTAAGTCCAAAAATTGATCCACAACCTAGGTCCATTAATGATCCCTAACCACGTTACAAGATCATTAAAAATCAGCCCTTAACTTAGCCTCATTTCCATTGATTTAAACACATGATAATTCCAAATTTTAGCCCTTTAAGTATTCTAATTTATGAAACTAAAATGCATCAACCCCAAGCTTAATTTAATCATTCATAAGGTCATCTTAATGCACCCAAGTTCATGTCCAACATACATGGGGTTCGGCCATGGTTCTTCATTGTGGCCCATAATTACGGTTATGCCACTAAACTTCCATGGTTTAATATCTCCTCTATTCATGTATATTTTAAGTCTAAAATTCATCCATAACTTAGATCCATTAAGGATTCACTAACCATGACTCAACATGAAACACAATCAGCCATCTCATTTAATAAGATTCTCCATCATCTAAACACAAACATGGACCCAACCTTAGCTCATACAATGACCTACAAAATGGGTCATGGGTTCGGCCACACACCATGGCCGAACCCATGATGTCTTGTTCCCCATTTTTTTCTTGGGTCCATTGTTACATTTTAGATCCACCAATAATCCCTCCTTGAGGGGTTTACATCATGCAACTAAACCATATTCTTAGCCCCATTTGGATCATTACTTTTGTTCATTTCAAACCCAAAATTCATCAACACATTATCCTTTAAACCCCACCATTTAATCATCATTTCATCACCATAGGGTTCGGCCATATACCATGGCCGAACCCATGGTTCATGATTCATCATTCATTGCTCCATAATACCTATATTCACCCAAAATATTAAATCCACTCATTTTCCCATTTTCCATGGCTTTTTAAACCCTAAAACCCTAGCTAATTTCACACATAACAACCTAGGGTTCGGCCATGGTGCATGGCCGAACCCATGGTTCACAATTCCTTCTCTTTTATGTCTTCTTAATGCCATAAAATCCCATTGCATTTTTCATCATAGATCCATTTTAATACTCATCCACATTCATTCATTTACAACCCAAAAATCCATTAGCCACCTTCATTATCTTCCATTCATTAACCCTAACCATTTTACATCAAATGGCTAATCACCCACCATGGGGTTCGGCCATGCTACATGGCCGAACCCTATGGCCAATAATTTTTCTTCCAATCATCCCATTCTATGCTTAATTTCATAATTTAGATAATGCACATAACCCATTTATTCATTTTCTTTCCCTAACCCTAATTTATCCATTTAGGGTTTCCTCCATCTTCCACCCTCTCATTTGATGGGTTTAACATCCATGACACACATTTATGTAACCACCATTAAATTCTACAAAAATAAATTCCAATTCTTAAACCCTAAACATCCAAAATTTCTTGTTTAAGAAATACTCACAATCCGACGTCTCCTCCGATTTCCGCCGCTCCCCTCGGTCTCCTTAGCCTCCTCTCTCCTTCCTCTTGATCTTTGATAGGTCAAGACTCTTGATTAATGGTGGCAATACCCAACCCTAGAATCGGCCATGGTAGGGTTTGTGTGAGAGAGAGAGGGAAAAATCATGAGAGGAGAGATGTTAAACCCTAACCTTAGAGTGATTTCCCTCCAATTTTCACTTCTTTCTTCTCTCCTTCTCTTCTCTTCTCCTTAACTCTCTTCCTCTCCTTCCTTAAATCATGGGACGGCAATGGAGAATGGGAGGGATGGAGTTTGTGAAGAAAAAATGAGAATGAGATAACCAATAAGACTTATCTCCATTTTTCACTTTAATTTAATGATCCCACCAACCTTAAGATATATATTTTTTTTAGATATTTTATTTGCTTTATGGTGGTGGTTATCCAAACCACCACCCAAGCCCAACGTTTTTTCTCATTTGAAGTCGGGTAGCTTGGTCTCCCATTTGACCACTTCATTTTTATAATTTTAATCATTTAATATTTAGATATTTTAGTTACTTTAATTCCCATTTATTTATTTAATCACCTTAGGTTAACTCATTATACTTAACCTAGTTCCACTATTCCACCCATGGTTGACCAAATCAACCATGGTGGTCGGCCCCAGCAAACATTGACCCACACGCCACCTCACTTGATGAGGTGGAGGTGGGTCACACTTGGCCACACCATCTTGGTTTAATTTTTTTTAAACCACTTAGGTAATTTAATTTCATTGAATTCACTCTAAATGGATCTCCATTGGGCCCATGGCCCAATTACATTTCCATCTAGCCCATTTACCTAGAGCACAACCATCTTGACCCATTGGGTCCCAAATGGGTATTTGACCCAATTTGACCATTCTTGACCCATTTAACCCTCATTAACCATTTAAATAAATTTAAATCCAAACATTAGTCTATTGGGCTATACTTGGGCCTTTGTCCAAATTTTGGCCCATTACCTTTTATCCCCCCAATTTCCCAATTTTCATCATTAAATTAACTTATATCCACATTTTTATTAATTTAAAAATTCCGGGCCCTTACACTATCCATGGCTAACACTCCATTCATCTAAGCATACATAAGTCCACACTTTGATCCACAAAATGGTTCATGGGGTTCGGCCATACACTATGGCCGAACCCTATGATGTCTAAATCCCATTTTTCCATTGAATCATTTAACCTTCTTTGGTACATAAAACAAGGTCCCCTCATGGAGTTTAACCATGTATTTAGATTCATTCTTTTTGATCATCATCTACCATGTTTAAACCAATTAAACTTATCACCATTCCCATGATCTAAAAATACCTATGTCCAACAATATTACTCCATTTAATCCCTTCAAAGTCCTTGATAACCTTCCATGGTGTTCAGCCATCCACCATGGCCGAGCTCATGGTTCATGGTTCTTTCACCAAATATCATTTTGACACCATGTAAAATGATTAGTATTCCTCCCTTTAAAGTCCTTTAAAAATCCTTAACATGCATCTACCATTTTCATGTTTTGAAGCCCATTAAAATATTAAACAATCCATATAATTCAATATCTAGAAAACCTTAAATCCATAAATATTACTTGATGGGGTTCAGCCATACAACATGGCCGAACCTCACCCTTTGGCTTTATGCCCTTCTTTTCCATTCTTTATACATAGCTAATGTCTTTAACAATGCCTCCCTTTTAAATCCTTTTAAAACATCATAACCCTCCATGGTTTTCATCCTTTTCAAAATTATTAATAACCTTCCATGGGGTTCAGCCATACACCATGGCCGAACCCTATGGTTCATAATCTTCCCGTAACAATCATTTATCCAAGCTTATAATCCTTTTAACATCATACACATAAACTTATGAGTTTTACCCTTCCAACTCCATTTAAAATTAACCAAGGTTCTTTCATGGGGTTCGGCCATGCACTATGGTCGAACCCTATGGTTCCTCCTTTCCATTAAAATACCACAATCATCCCCCAATTTTCTTCCATGGGGTTTGGCCATATACTATGGCCGAACCGTTTGGATCTTTATTTAAAGAAAATCCATAAAAATACCTACCGGTTCCGCGACTCCTCTGGTTTTCCTTCGCTCCAACTTGTTCTTCCGGTCCTTTCCTTCCTTAGTCTCTTCCTCCTTCCTTCTTACTTCTTTGGCCGAGAGTGAGACTTGAGAGAGAGAGAGAGTTCGGCCTTGTGTGCTAGCTTAAGATTAAAAACTTTTCTAAGTCTTTTGTCTTGAGGAGTAATCGGCCAAGGGTGATACCTTTTGGTTAAGTCCTTTGTGTAACTCCCATTTCCATTAACCTCTCCCTTAATGCTCCAACATGTAAGCCATTGTTTGAATTTGAAAAGTGTAACCATAACCCCTCCATTATCTCTCCATATGGGAATTTCAAATGTATAACCGTCCACCCCATTTGTTTGAATTTCAAATGTATAACTGTCCACCCCATTTGTTTGAATTTGAAATGTATAACCGTCACCTCATTTGTTTAAATTTCAAATGTATAACCGTGTATCCTTGTTTGAATTTGAAATAAACCAAAACTCCCCACCTCTCCAACATGTAACCCTTAGATTGATTTTTGAAACAACAATCCTTCATCTTCACACTTCACTCACTCTTTTTAATTCAACTCACCACTTTAATTTAACTTTTTAATTTAACTCATTTCAAATCAACTCATTTAATTCACTTGGATCAACTCAATTATTTGATTCCATTTCCAACTCAAATCAGCCCCAACCAAATTAGGCTTGGACTCACTTGGTGGTCAACCAAGTCAAACACGACCCATTGGTCCCAATTGGCCATTTTGACCCAAATAGCAACATTGACCCAATTAAATGTGCCTTACCCATTTACTTTAAATTGAACCTTATACCATAACCGTTGGGTCCTAATTGTGCCATTGACCCAACACCTTACCCATCTAAGATTCATATCCAATAATTCACAAATTAAATGGGCAAATTCCGTAAATATTGATAACATGGAATTCCGAAGTGTTACATGCTTAAATGAATGAAATGTTTAGTCATGATCTATGTTAGGAACTTAAGTACGGGTAAGTAAAGTAATTACCTAAGGAAGGAAATGATGGCCAAATGGGTGAAATTAAAGGACCATGGCTGAACCCCATGGATCATATTTTTGGATTAAGGAATCATGTATGGATCATTTTTTTGGGACTTAAATCATATGTAAATAAGCTAGGTAATTAGCCATGGATAGAATAATGGCAAAGATGTAAATAGGTGAAAATGATGGACCATGGGTTCGGCTATGTTGTATGGCCGAACTCCATGAGGAATGCTTTGTGGACTTAAGTGGTTATTAATGTTAAATGATTAATCTATAAGTGATTAGATTAATGAAACAAAGATGGCATGATCTTGGACTTAATTTGAAAGATCATAGGATTGAAAAGAAGGGCATAAAACCAAGGGAGTGAGGTTCGGCCATGTTGTATGGCCGAACCCACTAAGGAATATTTGTGGACTTAGGGTTTCTTAGATGGTTGAACTTATGTGGATTGGTTAATAAATAAAAGAGGGACCCAAATTCAAGTGGGTGAGGTTCGGCCATATTGTATGGTTGAACCCCGCAAAGATGTGTTTATGGACTTAGACATAATTGTAAATCAAAGGGAACATGGGTTTGATTAATTGATATGTAATAAGGTAACGGGATCTCACAAGCGGTGTACGATCGGCTTGACGCGATCGGTGAGCAGATTCGGACAAAAACTCAAGGACACACTAGTGGTCATTGGTAGGATTCCTACATCATTGAAACCATGGATATGTATAATGTACTTATGATGACTTTATTTCATGTTTGATAAGTTATTTTGGTATCGAACAATATGTTGCAATTATGAGATTTTCATGCTATGTTTTGTAGTATTCCATAACATGTTGGCATTTGCATCTCATGCATGGCATGGGAGGGATGATATGTAACCAGAGACCACACTCCGTCGGGACGTCCGTAAGGCAACTGTGGGGGTACCTTGATGTGCATTATCCATCAAGAGGTAACCACAGATCCTGCGCTTCGTCGGGGCGTCTGTACGTCGTGAGGGGGTACCTTGATGTGCATTATCCATCAAGAGGTAACCGGAGACCCACGCTCCGTCGAGGCATCCGTAAGTCGTGAGGGGGTACCTTGATGTGCATTATCTATCAAGAGGTAACCGGAGACCCACACTTCGTCGGGGCATCCGTAAGTTGTGAGGGGGTACCTTGATGTGCATTATCCCATCAAGAGGTAACCTGAGACCACACTCCGTCAGGGCGTAAGTAAGACAACTGTGGGGATACCTTGATGAGGAGTTTTCCATCAAGAGGATACTATATTTTGTGAGGATACCTTGATGAGGAGCTTTCCATCAAGAGGATGTTTTGTGATTGTGTTATGGCTGATGGGTGGGACTCATGGCATATGACAGTCATGGCATGGCATTGATTCAGCTTGATTAAGATCTCTATTATCATGCACTGTTTCTGGTTTTTAAATGTATGATTGAATCTCTATTATCATACATTGTTTTGGATACGATTTTTACAGATATGACATGATGTATTATATCTGGATTTTTATACTAACCCATGTGTTTGACCCTAATTGGAATACCTACTTGGCGTTGTCTAACGCCTTACTTCTACCCTAGTTGATGACACAGGAAATGAACGGAACGAGGACGTGATAGGAGCCAAGCTTAGGAGCTTGGATGTGTTAGTTTTGTTTTATTTAAGTTATTCATGGACAATGTGATTTGAATAACTAGCAGTCGGGACTGTAATAACGTAGATATGTTTGCTATGGTTTGAATGTTATTTTGGATATTTGAACGTAAGATAATTATTATTAAGTGATGGACCACCTTGCTATCTAAAATGGAATAGAATTGTTATTCTATTATAATTCCGCAATCTATGATTATTCCGCATGTTAACTTGAGTACATGTGAACCGTCTTAGTGGACTTGGTCCACACACACGTATAGTTGGCCTGTTAAGGGTCGGGCTTTAGAACCTCTGATTTAGCTCGAGTCGTGGTATCCCGCTCTTTCTCACTCTTCTGTTCAAAAGAAAAAAATAGACTCTGATTTTCGGAAAGCGAGTGAAAAAGGGTGGGGCGTTACTGTTGGTATCAGAGCGAAACGAGAAGGCTGAATCTTTCGAAGTAAGATTAAGAAGGCATCATGTCTCACTGACAATAAGAATCCCAACTGATCGACTCTTCGGAGTCCGCTTGCACGGGGGCCAGATTAATTTACTTCGTTAGACTTAGGCTGAAAGATTCAATCTGAGAAGACTTGACGAAAAATGAATGATAGCAAGGGAAGGACAGTCACGTTAAATTGGATTTACCAAACATAGCAAATTAGGAGATATTTCCCTGATATCCCTAAATTGAGAAATGATACTTGATACTTAGGAAAATTTCCCCAAGGACAAGAAACACAAGATGGTTATTGGGTAATTTCCCCAAACAAGAGACATTACATGATATATAGGAAAGTTCCCTGGACAAGAGACATTATGTGATACATAGGGAAATTCCCCAAAACAAAGATTAGTTTGATTAGAACTACGGTTGTCATTGATATGATTCTGTTGTTGTGATACAGAAATGTCGAGCAACATAAAGTATACAGAGTTGGGGAACAGAGGAATCCCTAGCTGTCCCATAGATCTGGTTTCTTCTTCCAACAACTCCAGCAGGCCAGACCGCGCTGTGGAAGTTAACGTAAACGTACAAGTAGGATCACCCGAGGATGTTGAAGTGATCCCTGCCCCTTTTCCAGAAGAGAATATGGGAGATATCCCAATGATAGAAGAATCCGTAGGGGAGATAGCGCCCGGGTATATGTGCGAATTGTGCAACCAGGAGGGGTACAACTGTACTTTCTGCCCCTACCCCCTTGAGATTATTTGCCCTGTTAGTGGACTTCACGGGCCTGGGAAGGAGAGGACTAACTGTCCTTACATTGGGGGACCGAGAATAATGCCATGTCTGACTTGTGGAGTGTTGGGGCATACGTCGACGACATGCCCTGACAACTTCTTCGATTTTGGTGATGATGCAGGGTTTTCTACGGAAGGTTAGGCTAAGAAGTAGTAAGAAAATGTCGAGGAAAGGGGAGATTTTGTAAGGGTTGTGGGTACGTTTTGGTTCTTGGAAGGTTTTCTTTTTAACCCTACCAACCTTGTATTGTGATGGAAGTTTGAATGATTTTCAATAAAGTATGCAAACTTAAGAGTTTATGAGGACTTTGGCACTGAGATGTAGGTTACGAGGTCACTTGATTATATTGAGATGTGGTATGGGTGCATCCCTCACAGGATATTGATGAGATAAGTATATAGATCCCATGAGTATGGCCTAGAGTAGCCGTAAGACCGTGGGAACCTCGATATGAAATACAGAGACTTGGTCCCGTAGGTTACCATTGAGGAGTGGGTCCTTCACATGCTACGCACTGGAGTGCGCTCTCACGGCTATTTCGCACACTTGATGTGCGCTGATGCGTAGAGCTAGATACTATTTTACCCCATGGGGGTGGTGTTAACTTCGTTAGACACAGTTCGACCGCCTTAGAGCTTGACTGAATCACCCTTGGGGTGAAGGGATGCAGGGTGAGGTAGACTTGATCACGTTGGACGTGGGTCTTCCGCTTAGTACGTCATGAGCCCTAAGTCTTGTTAGGGGTCGAGGTATAATTATGATTTGATATTGTTGCCACAGTCACGTAGTGACTCATTCGAGTGTTGTTCCTACGGATAGAATATCTCATGGTAGATGATGTGCCCTGGATTAGTTATGCCCATGAATGGATTATACCTAGAGGGGGGTTATATTCATGGATGGTTATTAACCATGGATAGATGATACTCACTGATAGAATGATACCAGGGATGGATGTGTATAACCGTGGATGATGGTTCCCATGGTGGTTTGGATTCATGCCGGGTATAGGTATTGTAAAGGATTTGAACAAAAGGTGTTAGTCACATAGTGACTTATGTGCAAATGTAGATGTGCTTAATTTTGGAAATGTACTTAGTGGAAAAGATAAGAGTCTAGTGAAACTCGAATGGGAAGCTATGGACGACTATCGAGTTAGACTGGCCAACTGAGTCTGTAGTTAGCCGATGGAGTTCCAGGAGAGTGCAATTAGAAACCTAGTTAAAATGGAATCAGCGGAAGCCTTGAGTATAGGCTCACATTGGCAGGCCACCTAACTAATTTCAATGAGAGGCAAGGTCATCACTAACCTCACACAAAGAGTAGACGAATGAACGTATTGAGCGAGTACGTATGGAAAATATCTTGGTAGCAGGTAAAGTGAAACAGAGTACATTGATCTACGTGAGATCACAAATGGGATCGACATAGTAATAAGGAAGCCACTTGGAAACTCGAATCGGAAATGAGAACAACTCACCCAAAATTATTTATGTAATCTGTTTGAAACCCTACTTCGCTCGATTTTCAGGATGAAAATTTTAAAAAGAGGGTTGTATTGCAACACCCCTGATTTTCTAGCTATGGATATATATGTGGAAATTGTCCATTTAATTTGTAAATGGACCTTAGATGGGTAAGGAGTTGGGTTAATTGGTTAATTAAGACCCAACGGATTATGAATAAGGTTCAATTGAAATAAATGGTTAAGATTTATTTAACTGAGTCAAGGTTGTCAATTGGGTCAAAAGTCCAATTGGGACTCAATGGATCATATATGAGCTAGTTAGAAATAAATGGATAAGGTTTGATAATTGGGTCTAATAACCAATTAAGATACAAGACATGAGATCCACATCATCAAGTGAGGTGGCATGTAAATGAATGGCTAAGTGGGACCCTAAATACTATATGGTTCATAGTCGGCTAAGCGATGGTTGACTAGGTCAACCATGGGTGAGTTCAATAGAGTTGAGTTAATGAATGAGCTCAAGTGGATAAATAATACTGGAGTTGGAAAGTGAATTCACATGAGTTGAGAATATATTAATGAGAGTTCAAGTGCTTGAGTTGGAAAATGAGTTCAGTTAAGTTGAGTTGAATTAAAATGAGTGGAGTGGGAAGAAGGAGGGTTTCCATCTCAAATGAGGAAACCCAAAAGGCACAATCAAGGTGTACACGTTGGAGGTGGGAGTTTCATCTCATGGGATGAAACTCCAAAAGAATCCTTATGAGGAAGTTGAATGGTTTTGTTGATGTTACACAAGGTTACACAAGGCACACGTTGGAGAGATGGAGGGTTTCCATCTTAGATGGAAACCCAAGGGTCAAATGGTGGGAGTGTTTCATCTCATGGATGAAACCTCCAAATGGAACATTAAGGAGGGAGGTGAAGGGGCATGGTGGTTACCAAAGGGCATCAACCAAAGGAGACCACCCTTGGCTGAATTATATTGATCAAACAAAGAGGATTCTTTGCTTCATCTCACTCTCAAGCTCCCACATAACGACTCTCTCTCATTGACAAAAGACAAAGGACTTAGTGTATTTTTTATCCCAAGCTTCTCTCTCTCTCAAACCTACACTCTTTGGCCGCACCCTCTCCTTGAAGTTTCATCTCAAGACCTCTCAAGTTCACACTCGGCCAAGGATCAAGGAGGAAGAAGAGGCTAAGGAAGAAGAAGATCAAAGGAACAAGAAGGAGTGAAAGAAACTGGAGGAGTCGCGGAATCGGTAAGTACTCCGTGAGATTTTATTAAGTAAGATGGTCAAGGACATGGTTCCGCCATTGTATGGCCGAACCCTAATTCTTATGGCTAAGGACTTAATGCATGAACCATGTATGGAATGGTGAATGACCAAGGATCATGGTTTGGCCCTTGCATGGCCAAACCCTAAGTTATATGTATGAGAACCATCAAGGACAACAAAAAGGGTTGGATGAGGTTCGGCCTGTAACGCCCGCCTCCTTTTCACCGTATAATCAGAGTACATTTTTTTTTTTAAAATGAAAGTGACAAAGGGCGCGGACATCACGACGCGAGTTAAGTCCGAGCTTCTAAAGCCCGGCCCTTAACTGGCCAACCCTACGTGTGCGTGGCACGAAGTCCACGGAGACTAGTTCACACGTAGACAGCAAGCATCAAGGAATAATACAACTATATGCGGAACTAACAATAAGGACTATCCTACAAATTTGAGATCGCAGGGAAGATAACATCCATTTAAAATTACTACAATACCTCAAAATCATAATGTCCATAATATAATCCCAAAACATAGCAAGTAATCTAATTTATTACATTTCCGACAAGCTAAACTATTGCAAATTACATTATTCGAAATAAACATTAGTAATTATCTTTCCCATCAATTACATCTCCAAAACTTAACACCTCTTCATTTGCACACAAGTCACTATGTGACTAATCCTTTTTGTTCATAACTTCTACAACACCAATACCTGACATCAATCCAATCCACCATGGGAACCGCCATCCATGGTTTATAACCATCCATGAATATAACCCTCTAAAATATTCCCAAGGATTACAAATTTCACCAACTACCAATACTCCCCCAATAATTTTTTTTTTCCATGATTCCAAAACACCTAAGTTCACCAAAATTTCTCCATGGTTTTTTTTTTTTTTTAAAACCCTATTTATAATACCTAAACTCCACTTAAAACAATGCACCTTCTCCATCATTTTTTTTCCCTACTTTTACACCCTTCAAATTTACAACCACATAACCCTAGGGTTCATCATCCATTCATGCCTTTTTAAGGCCACCAAATCATTCGCATCATTCCTAAACTCCCTCATAATTCTTTTAAATTTGCAACATTTAATCATTAAGCACTTAAAATTCTTAACCATTCTTCCATGGTTTTAAACCTTAAAATTCCATTAAAATTCCCATATTTCTTTCCATGTCTTCCATTCTTCACAACCTTACTAAAATCATTCAATCATTTAAAACATTACTCCCATGCATTCATTAAAGCCCTAATTCATTAATCAAGAACCCACATTGCTTTCCATTCTTAAAACCCTAAGTAATTAAAACCAACTACCAATTCACCCACCATGGGGTTCGGCCATACTATATGGCCAAACCCTATGGCCCATGATTCTTATTTCCAAGTACCCAATTCCATGTTCAATTTAATCAATCACACAATGCACACAATATATTTCTCCAATTTCTTACCCTAACCCTAATTCACCCATTTAGGGTTTTCTCCATCTTCCACCCTTCCATTCAATGCATCTAAATTCCATAGTATAAAATCACCTATCCACCATTAATTTCACAAAAATAATTTCCATTTCTTAAACCCTAAAATCCAAAATTCTTTTATTTAAGAAATACTCACTATCCGACGTCTCCTCCGATTTCCGCCGCTCCCGTCGGTCTCCTTAGCCTCCTCTCTCCTTCCTCTTGATCTTTGATAGGTCAAGACTCTTGATTAATGGTGGCAATACCCAACCCTAGAATCAGCCATAGTAGGGTTTGTGTGTGAGAGAGAGAGAGAGAAAAATCATGAGAGGAGAGATGTTAAACCCTAACCTTAGAGTGATTTCCCTACAATTTCCACTTCTTTCTTCTCTCCTTCTCTTCTCATCTCCTTAACTCTCTTCCTCTCCTTCCTTAGAGCATGGGACGGCAATGGAGAATGGGAGGGATGGAGTTTGTGAAGAAAAGATGAGAATGAGATAACCAATAAGACTTATCTCCATTTTTCACTTTAATTTAATGATCCCACCAACCTTAAGATATTTTATTTGCTTTATGGTGGTGGTTATCCAAACCACCACCCAAGCCCAACGTTTTTAACATTTTGAGGTGGGGTAGCTTGGTCTCCATTTGACCAATCTAACCCCATGTAGCCACCAACTTATTAATTTAAGTATTTAATTAATTTGGTAATTAACTTAGGTTAATTCATTTTTATTTAACCTAATTCCCATTATTCCACCCATGGTTGACCAAGTCAACCATGGTGGCCGGCCCCACCAATCATTGGTCCACATGCCACCTCATTTGATGAGGTGGAGGTGGGTCCCAATTGGCCATGTCACTTAGGCCTAATTAATACTAACTTAGGTGATTAAAAATCAATTCAACCCACTTCCCTTATTGGATCACCATTGGGCCCATGGCCCAATTAAGTTCTCTCCTATCCATTTACCTTAGAGTTTCCATTATTTTGACCCATTAAGTCCCAAATGGGTATTGGGCCCAATTTGACTATCCTTGGCCCAATTTGACCATCATTGACCATTAAGATAAATTAAATCCAATACATAACCCATTGGGCCCTAGTTGGGCCCTTGTCCACATTTTGATTCACTTACTATCTATTCCATCCAATTTCCAATTTCCACCATAAAAGAATAAATAATAACACATATATATTACTTTACAACTTCCGGGCCATTACATCAACCATTATTGACCAATTAAATGAATTCCATCCAACCCATGGTCCATTGGACCATACTTGGGCCTTTGCCCAAATTTTGATTCACTTAACATTTATTCCACTAAAATTCTCAATTTCCATCATTAAAATAAATAATGACCACAGATATACTGATTCACAAATTCCGGGTCATTACAAGGCCATGATTTATGGCCGCACCCCATCAAAGGATATAATCATAAGTAAATGATTTTAAAAGAAGATGGTGAACTATAGGGTTCGGCCATGGTGTATGGCCGAACCCCATGGAAGGTTATTAATAATTTTAAAAGGTTTTATATGGATTTATGTTGCTGACTTTAAAGGGTTCTAAAGGAGGGAAACGATGGAGTAATGTTAATCATTTTAAATGGTCTCAAAGGTTGTAAATGGATAAGAATCATGGATCATGGGTTCGGCCATGGTGTATGGCCGAACCCCATGAGAAGATATTGATGGACTTAGATGTTTTGGACCATGAAAATAATGGGAGAATATTGGTAATTTTAATAGGTTGTTAAATATGGTTAATGATGATCTAAAAGGATAAACCTAAGTGTATGGTTAAATCCCTATGGAGGGACTTGTTTATGAACCTAAGATTGTGAATGATTTAAAGGAGAAAATGGGAAAATGAGACATCATGGGTTTGGCCATGGTGTATGGCCGAACCCCATGGACCATTTTTAATGGGCCATTTAGAGATTTAAGCATGATTAGAAATCATTAATGGTTTTATGTTTGTGGATCAGTTATGGACTTAGACATGTTTAAATGAATGAATTGTTTAGTCATGATCTATGTTAGGGACTTAAGTATGGGTAAGTAAAGTAATTACCTAATGAAGGAAATGATGGCCAAATGGGTGAAATTAAAGGACCATGGCTGAACTGTAATGGCTTGGAATTTGTAAATCAATGAATACGTGAATATTATCTATTTTAATGATGAAAATAGGAAAATTGGTGGAATAAATGGTAAATGGGCCAAAACTTGGACAAAGGCCCAAGTATGGCCCAATGGACTGTGGAGTTGATTTAAATTCATTTAAAGGTGCAATGAGGGTTAGATGGGTCAAGCATGGTCAAATTAGGTCAAATACCGATTTGGGACCCAATGGGTCAAGGTAGCTAAGCCCTAAGGTAAATGGGTAAGATGAAAATGTAATTGGGCCATGGCCCCAATGGGGATCCATTTAGAATGAATTCAATGAAATTTAAATCGCCTAAGTTAATTTAGAATTAAACCAAGGTGATGTGGCCAAGTGGGACCCACCTCCACCTCATCAAGTGAGGTGGCATGTGGACCAAGGATTGGTGGGGCCAGCCACCATGATGGAATTAGTCAACCATGGGTGGAAGTGTGAAGGTAAATTAAAGAGGTGAAATTAGGTTAAATGGAAATAAGATAACCTAAATTAATAATTTAATTAATCAAGTGATTAAGTTAAGCAAATGGGGTTAAATTGGTCAAATGGGAGACCAAGCTACCTGTAATGGCCCGAAATTTTTAAATCAATGAATATGTGAATATTATTTATTTTAATGATGAAAATTGGAAAATTGGTGGAATAAATGGTAAATGGGCCAAAATTTGGACAAAGGCCCAAGTATGGCCCAATAGACTGTGGTTTTGATTTAAATTCATTTAAAGGGACAATGAGGATTAAATGGGTCAAGAATGGTCAGATTGGGTCAAATACCCATTTGGGACCCAATGGGTCAAGATGGTTAAGCTCTAAGGTAAATGGATAAGATGAAAATGTAATTGGGCCATGGGCCCAATGATGATCCAATTGGTTGTAGTGGGCTTAATAAAATTTAAATCAGCTAAGTTACGTGGAATTAAACCGAGGTGATAGTGGCCAAGTGGGACCCACCTCCACCTCATCAAGTGAGGTGGCGTGTGGGCCAAGGTTTGGCGGGGCCGGCCACCATGGTTGATTTGGTCAACCATGGGTAGGAGTAATGGAGTTAGGTTAAGTACAAATGGATTAACCTAAGGTAACTATATAATTAATTAAATAATTAAATAATATAAAGTGGTGGTTGAAAGTGGTCAAAGTGGGGCCAAGAGGTGAAAACCCACCTCATTCCCACCTCAAGTATGAAACACGTTGGACTTGGTGGTGGTTATCTAAACCACCACCATAAAGCAAATAAAAGATCTTTTAAATATCTTAGGGTTGGTGGGGTCTTTAATGTAAAGAAAAATGGGGATAAGTCATGAGTTTCTTTCCCATTTTTTTTATCCTCTCTTCATTTTCACTCCATTCTCATTCTCCATTGCCGTCCCATGTCCAAGTGAAGGAGAGAAAGAAAGAAAAGAGAGGAGCTCAAGGAGAGAAGAAAGAAGTGGAATTTGGAGGGAGATCACTCTAAGATTAAGGTTATCACCTCCCCTCTCATCATCTCTCCCTTTCCCTCTCTTAATTTAAGCTCTACTTTGGCCGATCCTAAGGTTGGGGGTTGCCACCATTGATTAAAGATCTTGACCTATCAAAGATCAAGAGGAAGGAGAGAGGAGGCTAAGGAAACCGATGAGAGCGGCGGAAGTCGGAGGAGACGACGGATGGTGAGTAGTTTCTTAAACAAGAAATTTTGGATTTTTAGGATTTAAGAATTGGAATTTATTTTTGTGAATTTGAATGGTGATTAGATAATTCTATGCTATGGAATGTAAATCCATCAAATGGAAGGGTGGAAGATGGAGAAAACCCTAAATGGGTGAATTAGGGTTAGGGAAAAGAAATAAGTAAAAAGTATTAAATGTATGGTGTAATTTATTAAATTGAGCATGGAAGTAGGTAATTGGAATAAAATCATGGGCCATAGGGTTCGGCCATGTAGTATGGCCGAACCCCACTGTGGGTGATTTGGTATTGGATTTAATTGGTTAGGGTTTTAAGGGATGGAAGATAATGAAGGTAGCTAATGAATTTTTAGGGTTGTAAATGGTAAATGTTGGAAAAATTAAAGGATAAGGAAAAATCATGGAGTGTGGGAATAATTTTTGTGGCCTCAAGAGGCATAGAAAATGATGGATCATGAACCATGGGTTCGGCCATACATGGGTTCGGCCATGGTGTATGGCCGAACCCTATGGCGATGAAATGGTGATCAAATGATGGGTTTAAAGAATAAAAAAGATGGGTTTAATATTTTGGTGAATGTGGGTATTTGGGAGCAATGAAATGAATAAGAGAATATGGTTTAGATGCATGATTTAAACCCCTCAAGAAAGGATTATTGGTGGATCTAAAATGTTATGAATGGATCCAAGAAAAATGGAGAAAGAAACATCATGGGTTCGGCGATGGTGTATGGCCGAACCCATTACCAAAATTTTAGATCATTAATGGGTCTAAAGTTAAATGTGTATGTATAAGTTTAAATTAATGGAATTAGGTCAATAAGATGGTTGAGGTAAGTGATCTTGTAATGTGGTAGAGGAATCAATTATGGACTCAAGGTATGACTGAGAGTAATGATTTAATGGAAGGTCAATTTTTATTGGCTAATGAAGGATGTAGGTATGTGATTAGTTAATGGGGGGTTGGATTAATTAAAGGGTTAATTTTAATGGCTATGTGACATGGTTCAATGGGTCATTAATGGACCTAAGTTGGGGATCTAAGTTTATGATCAATTATGGACTTAATCATGCATGGATAAATGAGTGATTAAGCATGAAAAATGAGGTAGTGGCAAAACCGTAATTAGTGGCCAAATTCAAGAATTCCATGGAAATTGATCATGGACTTAGGGTATTTAATGTAATAACCTTGTAAATGATTAATAAAGCCTAGGGTGGCCAAATTTTAAGATTTATGGGATTAAAAGGTTTAATAGATGACATGGGACCCACAAAACCTAAATAGTGACCGGTTTTTTTTATATGGGCTTAGAAATGGGTAAAACATGGACTAATGATTAATGTGTAATAAGGTACCGGATAGCGCGAACGGTACGCGAGTCAGTAGCCGGATTGTCGAATGAAAACGAAATAAAGACGCGAGTCGGTATTCGGTAGGATTCCTACCTTTTTGTAAGCCATGGATTTGAGTGATGTTTTCTTTAATCTATTTTAGAAATCATGTGGTTGTCTTTAAGATAAGTTTTGGATTATGTATCATGTGATGTTTTTCTCTAAATTATTTTAGAAATTATGTGAATGCTTATGATGGGTTTTGGATTAAATATTGTGGGATGGTTTCCCTTTGATTTAGTTGGTAATCTTGTAATTGTTTTAAGATGGGTTTTATTACTATTGAATTTTATATATTACATGGCATATGACATCTACATCTCATGCATGGCATGGGAGGCATATGACAGGGGAAGGATGAAATGAAACCGGAGTCCATGCTCCGTCGGGACGACTGATAAACAACATGGGGACATTTCACATATGTTATTATTATACCTTGATGAGGCTTTGCCATCAAGGGGGGACTCTTGTAATTATGATACCTTGATGATGGTTTTTCCATCAAGGGGGGGATACCTAGTGTGAACCGCATCTTGATGAGGCTTTTCCATCAAGAGGGTCATAGCACGATGATGGTATGGATTTTATTTGGGACACTATGGATGGTTGAAAAAGGGACATTGTTGAATGAGGATGAGATTGATGTGTCAGAAATGTAATAACTTAGATGTCTTGCTATGTTTTATAAATTATTTTGGACAGTACGGTATAAGGGCATTTTAGTAATTTAATGGATAACTCTTCCCTGCTATCTGAAAATTGGTAGAATAGTGTCTATTATCATCCGCATTGATTTTTATGTGTTGCGAGCTTTCTTTCTACGAGTGAACCGTACTCATGGATTTATGTTCCACGCACGCGTAGGGTTGGTCAGTTAAGGGCCAGGCTTTAGAAGCTCGGAACTTAACTCGCATCGTGACGTCCGTGCCCTTTGTCACTTTTATGAAAAAAAAAATCGACTCTGATTTTCAGTGAAAAGGGGCTGGCGTTACATGGGCCATGGGCCCAATGGGGATCCATTTAGAATGAATTCAATGAAATTTAAATCACCTAAGTTAATTTAGAATTAAACCAAGGTGGGACCCACCTCCACCTCATCAAGTGAGGTGGCATGTGGGGCCGGTCACCATGATGGAATTAGTCAACCATGGGTGGAAGTGTGAAGGTAAATTAAAGAGGTGAAATTAGGTTAAATGGAAATAAGTTAACCTAAATTAATAATTTAATTAATCAAGTGATTAAGTTAAGCAAATGGGGTTAAATTGGTCAAATGGGAGACCAAGCTACCCCACCTCAAATATGAAACACGTTGGGGTTTGGTGGTGGTTTAGATAACCACCACCATAAAGCAATTTAAATATCTTCAAAATATCTTAGGGTTGTTGGGGTAATTAATGGTAAAGTGTAGTTAAGTTAAGCCTCATTTTCTTTCCCATTTCTTATCCTCTCTTCATCGTGCTCTCTCCATTTTTCACTCTCCATTGCCGTCCCATGCTCTAAGTGAAGGAGAGGAAGAGAGCTAAGGAGAATAGAAGAGAAGAAGAGAAGAAAGAAGTGGAATTTGGAGGGAAATTACTCTAAGGTCAAGGTTACCATCTCCTCTCTCATCATCTTTCCCTCTCCATCTCTCAATACAAACCCTAACTTGGCCGATCCTAAGGTTGGGGGTTGCCACCATTGATCAAGAATCTTGACCTACCAAAGATCAAGAAGAAGGAGAGAGGAGGCTAAGGAAACCGCCGGGAGTGACGGAAGTCGGAGGAGACGACGGATTGTGAGTATTTCTTAAACAAGAAGTTTTGGATTTTAGGGTTTAAGATTTGGGGCTTATTTTTGTAAAATTTAATGGTGGTTAGATAATTCTATGCCATGGATTTTAAATCTATTAAATGGAAGGAATGGAAGGTGGAGGAAACCCTAAATGGGTAAAATTAGGGTTATGTTAAGAAAATAAATAAATGTATTATGCACATTTTGTAATTTATTAAATTAAGCATGGAACTGGGTGATTGGAAGAAAATCATGGGCCATAGGGTTCAGCCATGTAGCATGGCCGAACCCCATGGTGGGTAATTAGGTATTTGATTTAATTAGTTAGGGCTTTAAAGAATGGAAGATAATGAGGGTTTTTAGCTAATGAATTTTAGGGTTTGAAATGAATGAATGTGGGTAAGTTTTTAAAATGGTTTTATGATGAAAATGCAAAGTGGTTTTATGGCTTTGAAATGCATGGATGGAATGAATCTTGAACCATGGGTTCGGCCGTGGTATATGACCGAACCCTATGGTGATAAATGATGGAATGAAGGGTTGTGAATAATGGAAAATAAATGGAAATGTTAGTAGTTTTGATGAACCCAAGAGATAAAGCCAATGTAATCAATGAGTGATTTAAATGAAGGGTGAAATCCCCATAGGGAGGGTCTTGTGATAAATTCAAATGTGAACAATGGACCCAAAGAAAAAATGGGAAAAGGACAACATGGGTTCGGCCATGGTGTATGGCCGAACCCATGGCCCATTTATGAGTCTTTTGATGGGTTAGGTTGGAGTATGAATGTGTTTAGATTGATTGGGATTTGGTTAAGTTAAGGACTTATCTTTAATGAGTTCATGTTATGGTTGATAGACCACTAATAGATCTAAATTATGGATCAATTTTTGGACTTAATTATGCCTAAATAAATGAGTAATTAATCATGTAAAAGAGTAGTGGCAAAAATGGTAAATATTGGCTAAAATTGAAGAGAACCACTAAGATATGATTTATGGGCTTAGAAACGGTTAAAACTTGGACTGATTTGGTAATTTAATAAGGTATCGGATAGCGCGAGCGGTACGCGAGTCGGTAGCCAGATTGTTGGACGAAAACGAAAAAGGGACGCGAGTCGGTATTCGGTAGGATTCCTACCTCCTTGTAAGCCATGGATATGTGATGGTATCTTTATCTTATTTTGTGGACTATGGGATTTATTTTATGATGGGTTTTCACGATTATGCATCTTATGTTTAATACTATGATTTATATTTTAAGATGATGCATTATATGCCAAGGCTATGTATGATATACTAGAGTTATGAGATATATATATTACATAGCATAATGCATTACATCTCATGCACGGCATGGGCGGGAAAATAATGGAACCAGAGTCCATGCTCCGTCGGGGCAACCGAAAAGCAAGCATGGGGATATTTTGATAACCGGAGTCCATGCTCCGTCGGGGCGACCGAGAACAGGCATGGGGACACCTTGACGAGATTTTGTTCCGTCAAGAGGGATATGATATTATACGGTTTGGATGATGGGTGGGATGGATAACATAGACACCCATGACATGGCATTTACTTTACAGTTTCATTATATGATTGTTTATCAGCTTTCATTGGGTTATTATCTGTATGCTGTTATTACTAATCCATGTGCTAGCCCTACTCAGAGTCCTACTGGGCGCGTGTTCTAACGCCCTACTTCTACCCTAGCTGACGATGAAGGAGATGGCGGAACGGAAGGGCGAGACGGGAGCCAAGCTTAGAAGCTTGGGGAGGCGGCTACTTAGTTTAATTATTTTATTGTGGAAATGTAAATTGAGTAAAGTAGCTTGTTGGAATGTAATAACTTAGATGGCTTGCTATATTTTAGAGTTTATTTTGGACAGTACAGTTTAATGGCATTTTAGTAATTAAATGGATGTTTCTTCCCTGCCATCTGAAAATTGGTAGGACAGTCTCTATTTTCATTCCGCATTTAAGTTTATATTCCGCGAGCTTACTTTCCACGCGTGAACCGTACTCGTGGACTTAGTTCCACGCACTGCGTAGGGTTGGCCACTTAAGGGCCGGGCTTTAGAAGCTCGGAACTTAACTCGTGTCGTGACGTCCGCGCCCTTTGTCACTTTTATTTAAAAAAAAACTAAAATAAATAAAAAAATGTACTCTGATTTTACGGTGAAAAGGGGCGGGCGTTACAGTTGGTATCAGAGCGAATTCGGAAGAATGAATCTCTCGAAGTAAGATTAAGACGGTTGCACATCTCACTGACGGCTAAGAATCCCAACCGACCGACTCTTCGGAGTCCGCTGCACAGGGGTCGGGTTAATTTACTTCGATTGACTCGAACTGAAGTGTTTAATCTGAGAACAACATTTGACGGAAAGGGACTGATAGCAAGGGAAGAAAAATCAATTTAAGTCGGAATTATCAAACATAGCAAATAGGGTTACTTTTCCCCCGACATGAGAAAACAAATCTAGGTTTTCCCAAAAATTGGCAGATTTATCGAACATAGGAAAGAATTCCCCGATTTCACCAAATTGAACAAAACATAGGTACTTGGGAAGTTTTCTCCTAAACCAAGTGTGCTTAGTTGGTAATTTTCCCCAAAAAAATGAGAAACAAAGTATGTTTGCTTAGTATTTTTCCCCAATTTGAAAAGGAACTAAGGCAATATTTTTGATGACCTAGGAAATGCCTCCGAAGAGAAGGACTCGCCGCAATCAGAAAGAGGTATCACTGCCTCGTCGGGAAGAGGGAGTACCACCACCTCATTAAGAGGAGGTACCGCCACCTCATCAAGCAGAGGGACAGAATAGTATAAACATACAAGGTGTACCTCCCGAGCTACAAGACATAGTTCAGGCGGCTGTCGCTTCTGCTCTACAACAACGACCTGGGCAGAAGTGCGACCACCAGCGACACCAGTAAACGGAAGATGGTCAAAGACTTCCAGCAACAGCGCCCTCCCTACTTCAGAGGAAAAGAAGGGGCTGTAGGAGCAGATCATTGGTTAAAGAAGATCACTCAGATCTTGAATCTGCTTCAGGTTTCCAAGTCCGGCTGACAGAATCTTACTGGCATCTCAATTGATTGAGGATGCCGGTAATTGGTGGGAAGTGGTCGACAAACAGCAATCACTGGTGCCAGAAAGGGAAAGAATTGCCATGACATGGGAAGGGTTCTCAGCCACCTTTTTGGAGCAGTATTTCCCGGAGGAAGAAAGAGAGAGCCAGACTGAAGCTTTTATATCATCAGTACAAGGCAATATGACAGTGGCAGAATATCATCGGGAGTTCCTTCGTCTATCGGTCTACGCATTCTATATGGTGGATACTGAGCACCGGAGGGGCCCGTAAGTTTGAACAGGGCCTTCGGCAGAGCATCAAGGCTAGGGTGACAGTATTCAAGGAACCTACATTGACAGCGGTGGTCAGCAGGGCCACTATAGTGGAGTGGGAATTGAATGAGATAGCGCTGCCTGACAACCGCTGAGGGCAGAGTGGGCGGGGCGCATTTCAACCCAACAAGAGGTTCCGCCCGAGTTTCAGCAGACCCTCATCCTCTACTGGATCTACAGGGGGCTTTCGCCCCAATCAGCCCTCCCCGTCAGCATCAGTCACCCAAGTTCCACGGGGTGGGAACACGTGCTATCAGTGTGGCCAACAGGGCCACTTCAAAAGGGAGTGTCCACAGCTCAGCAGACCCTCTAAAGTCAGGGGTTCCTCCCGTCCTCCAGTTAGATCAGCTCAGCCGCGAGGGGGCAGAACATACAATCAGGCTGGGACGGGCGCCAAACCCTACTGGGATCGGGACGACTTTTTGCTATACCTTCTCCAGTAGCAGTGGATCGCTCGATGATGCAAGGTATGGCCGTAGTTGGTAGTTCCTATGCTGTTACATTATTTGATTCTGGAGCTTCCCATTCATTTATATCTGTTGCATTCATATCTGCTACGGGCACTTTAATACAAAAACTGTCCGCATCACTTACCATTGTATCCCTTGTCGGAGACACATCTTTGGGCCTCATATGCACGGCACTGAACACTGAACTCGCTGGATTCAGATTCGAGTTCAATTATTTAGTAATCGATATGGCTGAGTACGATGTTATATTTGGCATGGACTGGTTGGCTACGTATCAGGCCCATATTGATTGCCATCTTCATAGGGTGATATTTTGGTCACCCGAAGGAAAGCGATATATAGTGCCCGCTGACAGACAAGGCATTCCTAGAAGGCTGCAAGAAGAATTGAACCATCTTGCCTTGAACACCCTCAGATTAGATAAGGCACCAATAACTGAACTTCCGGTGGTAGTAGCAGATAATGCCTGAGGTATTCCCAACAGAGCTCCCTGGTTTGCCACCCAAGAGGGAGATAAACTTTGAGATCAAGTTGTATCTCGGCACTGCTCCAGTATCATTGCCTCATTACCGGATGGCATCGGCTGAGATGACTGAGTTGAAGAATCAGATTGATGAACTGCTCAGAATGGGTTTTATCAGGAATAGCACATCCACATGGGGAGCCCTGGTATTATTTGTTAAGAAGAAGGACGGTACCCTTCGGATGTGTGAGGACTATAGAAAATTGAACCAGTTGACTGTTAGGAACAAATATCCCCTACCCAAGATTGATGACCTATTTGATCAACTTAGGGGTTCCTCTCACTTTTCCAAGATAGATCTGATGTCCGGATACCATCAAATCCGGGTTAGAGAGGAGAACATCGAGAAGACAGCCTTCAGGACACGGTATGGCTTATATGAATATGTGGTCATGCCATTTGGACTTACAAATGCACCGGCTGTATTCACGGACCTGATGAATAGGATATTCCGTCCTTATTTGGATCAGTTTGTGATTGTATTCATTGATGACATCCTGATCTATTCCAAAAGTTAGGAGGAACATGCCGAGCACTTGCGGATAGTCCTGGACACTTTGAGGAAGAACCAGTTGTATGCCAAAGCTAGCAAGTGTGAATTTTGGCTATCTGAGGTCAATTTCATGGGGCACATTATATCGGAGGAAGGTATAGCTGTAGACCCGGCTAAGGTAGCGGCAGTGAGGGAGTGGAAAGCACCGACGAATGTGACCGAATCCGCAGTTTTCTTGGATTGGCCGGTTACTACAGGAAATTCATCATGAACTTCTCCAAGATTGCAGCTCCACTTACCCGACTCACTCAGAAAGGAGTCAAATTTGAGTGGTCGGATCTGTACAACCGGAGATTTGAGGAGCTAAAGGAGAAGCTTACAACCGCTCCTATTCTGATCTTACCGGAAAGAGGCAGAAATGATGAGGTGTACTGTGATGTCTCAAGAGAGGGACTGGGGTGTACACTCAGTCAAGGTAATTGGGCAGTGGCGTACGGATCAAGACAGTTGAAAATCCATGAACGCCACTATCCCATACATGATCTGGAGCTGGCAGCAGTGGTCTTCGCTCTCAAAAGCTAGAGACACTATCTCTATGGAGAGAAATTTGAGGTGTTTTCCGACCACAAGAGTCTGAAATATTTGTTTGATCAGAAGGAACTCAACATGAGACAACGCCGATGGATGGAATATCTGGCAGATTATGACTTTACACTCGATATCATCCCGACAAGGCGAATAAGATGATGCATTATATGCCAAGGCTATGTATGATATACTAGAGTTATGAGATATATATATTACATAGCATAATGCATTACATCTCATGCACGGCATGGGCGGGAAAATAATGGAACCAGAGTCCATGCTCCGTCGGGGCAACCGAAAAGCAGGCATGGGGATATTTTGATAACCGGAGTCCATGCTCCGTCGGGAAGACCGAGAACAGGCATGGGGACACATTGACGAGATTTTGTTCCGTCAAGAGGGATATGATATTATACGGTTTGGATGATGGGTGGGATGCATAACATAGACACCCATGACATGGCATTTACTTTACAGTTTCATTATATGATGGTTTATCAGCTTTCATTGGGTTATTATCTGTATGATGTTATTACTAATCCATGTGCTAGCCCTACTCGGAGTCCTACTGGGCGCGTGTTCTAACGCCCTACTTCTACCCTAACTGACGATGCAGGAGATGGCGGAACGGAAGGGCGAGACGGGAGCCAAGCTTAGAAGCTTGGGGAGGCAGCTACTTAGTTTAATTATTTTATTGTGGAAATGTAAATTGAGTAAATTAGCTTGTTGGAATGTAATAACTTAGATGGCTTGCTATGTTTTAGAGTTTATTTTGGACAGTACAGTTTAATGGCATTTTAGTAATTAAATGGATGTTTCTTCCCTGCTATCTGAAAATTGGTAGGACAGTCTCTATTTTCATTCCGTATTTAAGTTTATATTCCGCGAGCTTACTTTCCACGCAGTGAACCGTACTCGTGGACTTAGTTCCACGCACGCGTAGTGTTGTCCAGTATAGGGCCGGGCTTTAGAAGCTCGGAACTTAACTCGCGTCGTGACGCCGGCGCCCTTTGTCACTTTTATTTAAAAAAAACTAAAATAAAAAAAAAATGTACTCTGATTTTACGGTGAAAAGGGGCGGGCGTTACACGAACCCTATGGATCATGTTTTTGGATTAAGGAATCATGTATGGATCATTTTTTTGGGACTTAAGTCATATGTAAATAAGCTAGGTAATTAGCCATGGATAGAATAATGGCAAAGATGTAAATAGGTGAAAATGATGGACCATGGGTTCGGCCATGTTGTATGGCCGAACCTCATGAGGAATGTTTTGTGGACTTAAGTGGTTATTAATGTTAAATGATTAATCTATAAGTGATTAGGTTAATGAAACAAAGATGGCATGATCTTGGACTTAATTTGAAAGATCAAAGGATTGAAAAGAAGGGCACAAAACCAAGGAAGTGAGGTTCGGCCATGTTGTATGGCCGAACCCCACTAAGGAATATTTGTGGACTTACGGTTTCTTAGATGGTTGAACTTATGTGGATTGGTTAATAAATAAAAGAGGGACCCAAATTCAAGTGGGTGAGGTTCGACCATGTTGTGTGCTCGAACCCCACAAAGATGTGTTTATAGACTTAAGACATAATTGTAAATCAAAGGGAACATGGGTTTGACTAATTGATATGTAATAAGGTAACAGGATCTCACAAGCGGTGTACGATCGGCTTGACGTGATCAGTGAGCAGTTTCGGACAAAAACTCAAGGACACACTAGTGGTCATTGGTCGGATTCCTACATTATTGAAACCATGGATATGTATTATGTACTTATGATGATTTTATTTCAAGTTTGATAAGTTATTTCGGTATCAAACAATATGTTGCAATTATGGGATTTTCATGCTATGTTTTGTAATATTCCATAGCATGTTGGCATTTCAATCTCATGCATGGCATGGGAGGGATGATATGTAATCGGAACCACACTTCGTTGGGGCGTCCGTAAGGCAACTGTGGGGGTACCTTGATGTGCATTATCCATCAAGAGGTAACTGGAGACCCACGCTCCGCCGGGGCATCCGTAAGTCGTGAGGGGGTACCTTGATGTGCATTATCCATCAAGAGGTAACCGGAGACCCACGCTTCGTCGGAGCATCCGTAAGTCGTGAGGAGGTACCTTGATGTGCATTATCCCATCAAGAGGTAACTGGAGACCACACTCCGTCGGCGCGTCGGTAAGACAACTGTGGGGATACCTTGATGAGGAGTTTTCCATCAAGAGGATACTATGTTTTGTGAGAATACCTTGATGAGGAGCTTTCCATCAAGAGGATGTTTTGTGATTGTGTTATGGCTGATGGGTGGGACTCATGGCATATGACACTCATGGCTTGGCATTGATCCAGCATGATTAAGATCTCTATTATCATGCACTGTTTCTGGTTTTAAATGTATGATTGAATCTCTATTATCATTCACTGTTTTGGATATGATGTTTTACAGATACGACGTGATGCATTATATCTGGATTTTTATACTAACCCATGTGTTTGACCCTAATTGGAATACCTACTGGGCGCATTGTCTAACGCCCTACTTCTACCCTAGTTGATGACACAGGAAATGAACGAAACGAGGACGTGATCGGAGCCAAGCTTAGGAGCTTGGATGTGTTAGTTTCATTTTATTTAAGTTATTCATGGACAATGTGATTTGAATAACTAGCAGTCGAGACTGTAATAACGTAGATATGTTTGCTATGGTTTGAATGTTACTTTGGATATTTGAACGTAAGATAATTATTATTAAGTGATGGACCACCTTGCTATCTAAAATGGAATAGAATTGTTATTCTATTATAAGTCCGCAATCTATGATTATTCCGCATGTTAACTTGAGTACGTGTTAACCGTCTTAATGGACTTGGTCCACGCACACGTATGGTTGGCCAGTTAAGGGTCGGGTTTAGAAGCTCGGACTTAACTAACATCGTGGTGTCTCGTTCTCTCTCACTCTTCTATTCAAAAGAAAAAAATAGACTCTGATTTTCGGAAAGTGAGTGAAAAAGGGCGGGGCGTTACAAATGTGGCATTGCCATGTGGCATGCATGTCATGACATTGAAGCCAACTAGACAAGGTGCCACATCATCAAGTGACATGGCTAGGGTGGGACCCAAGTGCCATGTGGTGACCAAGTCACCACGTGCATGGCAGGCCATGTCATGGTTGACTTGGTCAACCATTAGTGAATTCATTTGCATTGAGTTAAGGATTTATTCATTTGAGTTGAGTTCAGGATTTACTCAATTAAGTTGAGTTCAAGATTTAATTGCTTGAGTTGAGAAGTGAGTTCAAGTGAATTAAGCATTGGTTGAGTTGAGTTAGGAAGTTGAGGAGTTTCCATCTCATGGGGACTCGATGGAAGTCAAAGGATTTCTTGGCTTAAGCCAAGGGTCTCCTTGGTTAAGCCAAGGGACACATTGGATGGACAAAACCATAATGAGAAAGAGTAAATGGTCTAAGGATGTGTTATACAAAGGGACACACCACACCCCTTGGCCGACTCTTACACCTTGCACAGGGATTCTTCTCTTCTCCTCTCCTCTCTCCCTCCCACATCTACACCTCTATACTTGGAGAAACTGAATAGCAAAGAAAGAAGAAGAAGGAGTAAGAAAGAAAAGACAGACAAAAAGATAAGAAGGAGACGGGAAAGAAGGTATGTTGAAAGCTTAAATAACATAGGTTTGATTCAAAGGAAACCATAGGTTTGGCCATGGTGTGGCCGAACCTATAGGTTCTATAACTGATTGGAATGGATGGTCGAATGGTTATAAGGCTATAGAGTTGGAAATCCATTCAGGATTGGTAATGTTTTGAAACAAAAGAAAGGTGATATTCGAATCCACTTTATAAAACAAATATTGAAGGAATTATGGAAAAGACCATAGCCTTTGCTAGTGGGTAGATTAAATTCACCAAGAAGAGTATGGGAGGTCAAATCCATGTGTAAATAATATTAGGAGTGGATTTCATGAAGAAAGATTTTACAAAATAAGCAAACAAAAAGGACTAACAAAGAGTCAGTCAACTGAATCTCAGGATTCAGTCGACTGAACTGGTGCTGGACGAGCACACAAGGTGTTTCTGGGTGTTTCAGCCTACTGAATCTAGTGATTCAGTCGACTGAAAGAAGATTGACTAAGCACGTAAAGGATATCTGGGTATTTCAGCTGACTGAATCCTTGATTTAGTTGACTGAACATTTACGTAGTAAACAAGTAATTGATCTGGTGTGTTTCAGGAGACTGAATCAAATATTCAGTCGGCTGAATTATCAACAAATTGGTTTTGTGTTTGATAAGTATTCCTTCAGTCGACTTACCCATTGTAGACTGACTGAGCACACAGATGACCTGATCCAAACTCAGCCGACTGAATCTGTGATTTAGTCAACTGATAGTGTGCTGACCAAGAACACAGTGAATTTGACTCCGAGTCAGCCAACTGAATCTATGATTCAGTCGACTGATAGTCTGCGGGTAAGGCAGAGAATAGTAACTAGGCATGATTCAGTCGACTAAACTGAAAAGTTTAATTTTTAAATGATTGTCTAGAGGCTTCTGTCTATCTGGAAGAATGTAAAGGATGACAAAATTTAAATGGAGAATCATATTAATATATATATATATATATATATATATATATATATATATATATATATATATATAGATGTATATATACATATACATATATATACATATATATACATATATACATATACATATATATACATGTATATGTATACATGGATATACATATATACATGTATATGTTATAGATATATATATATATATATATATATATATATATATATATATATATATGATTGAATGGAATAGGGTAAAGAGATTCACAACGGGTTTGTGATTCATCTCGACGTGATCATTAACATTATCTTCACAAGACCGCAAGGATAGTATAATGGACGTTGGTAGGATTCCTACCTTATTGAGACACTATGGATTATAATTATCGCACTAGTTTTATTTCTAAATATGATGTTTTACTTTGATTAAACAAATGGTACATGTTTATGAAACTGGTTTCCAATGCTATTGTGTAATTTGAAAATGAAAGGGCGTTCTTGCATTCATTATCTCATGCGTGGCATGAGAGGGAATACATGTGACCAGCAAGCCAAGTTATGAGCAGTCTAGACATATCTTGGGCCTGAAAACTAGCTTGAATGAAGCTATGTGAACTATTGATATTTTGGCCTTTTCTGGGATTCCTAAAAATGGGTACGGTGTAACTTGGGCTAAAGAGCTCCTGGGTAGACAGTCTCGAAACCCTGCGCAGAGGGAGGAGTCCACACTCCATCAGTAATTCCGATTAACATATGCGGGAAGGTATAACAGTGACCTGGTGGTGCCATCACAAAACACTGCGGACGTAATTGGCCAAGGGAACACATTGATATGGCGATTTATCAAGGAAACCATTGATATGATTTATGTTGTGTTTGGATATGGATATTGGGTGAGAGTTCATTTGGCATTGACAACAATGACATGACATTTATATTAGCATGATTATGTTATGAATATCATGCACTGTTTTTGGTACTATAAAATGTTTTACAATTATGACATGATGTATTTATCTTGGTTTTATATTACTCCTATGTGTACCATAACCTACTTGGAATACCTACTGGACGTGTTGGTTGATGCCCTACTTCTACCCTATAGATGATGGAACAGGGAATGACAAGGACATGGGACATGAAGGGAGCCAAGCGTAGGAGCTTGGACAGATTTATGCTTATATTATTTATGTTGATTTTGAAAGATGTATTGGGAGGATTGATATTTTGGATTGTAATAACTTAGAAAATATTGCTATCATTTGATAATATTTAAGTTTAATTGGAATTGTATGGTGATTGGCTTTCCTTGCATAATGATGATCATGTATATGAATGGCATCTTATTCATATGATAATTCCGCAAGTATTCAGAAAGGCGTGTGAAATGTTTAGTGGATTTAATCCACGCACACGTAAAGGTGGCCAGTTAAGGGTCGGGTTTTGGAAACTCGGACTTGACTCGCGTCGTGACAACCCGCTCTCTCTCTCACTCTTTTAAAAAAAATATATATATTCTAAATTGAGTCAAGTGAAAAAGGGTGGGGCATCACATTTACTCTGCATGTAACACCCCGGATTTTCAATTCATGAATATATATGAAAAGTGTCCATTTAATTTGTGAATTAATGGAGATAGACCTTAGATGGGTAAGGTTTTGGGTCAATCGCCAAATTATGACCCAAAGGATTATGGATAAGGTTCAATTGAAATAAATGGGTAAGATTTATTTAATTGGGTCAAGGTTGTCAATTGGGTCAAATGCCCAATTGGGACCCAATGGGTCTTGGCTGACCTGGTCGACCACCAAATGGGTTCAAATTTAATTAAGGTGTGGCTGAATTAAATTGAAAATTTGGAATCAAGAATTTGAGTTAATGAATGAGTACAACCTTGAGTTTAAAAGAATTAAAAATATGTGAGTTAAGGTGAGTTGAATGGGAAGTTAATGGGACTTTCATCTTAAGTGAGTTAGGAGAGTAGATGGAGAGTTACATCTCATAAGACTAAAAACAAGGTGTACACATGTTGGAGAGATGGGAGTTTCATCTCATGGGATGAAACTCCAAAGGGATCATTAATGAGGAGGTGAAGGGTCTTTGGTTGTTACACAAGGCATACCCATAGCACACGTTGGGGAGATGGAGGGTTTCCATCATGGGGCACACGGTTGGAGTGTTTCATCTCATGGGATGAAACCTCCAAATGGAACATTAATGAGGGAGGTGAAGAGGCATAGTTGTTACAAAAGAGCATCAACCAAAAGACACCACTCAAGGCCAACCCTCATTGATCAAGAAAGGACTTGGAGTTTCATTTCCCTCTCTCCCTCTATCTCTTGGCCGATCCCCCTCTCAAGACAATAAACACTTAGAGTATTTTCAATCTCAAGCTCCTCTCCATCTCACTCAAGGCCGACCCTCTCTCAAACCTACACTTTTTGGCCAAACCCTCTCTTTGGGTTTTCATCTCAAGACCTCTCAAGCTCACTCTCGGCCAAGGATCAAGGAGGAAGAAAGAATAAAGACTAAGGAAGGAAAAGAGCGGAGGAGCAAGTCGGAACGAAGGAAACCGGAGGAGTCGCGGAATCGGTAAGTACCTGATGAGATTTTAATAAGTAAGAAAAGAATGGTCAAGGATCATGGTTCGGCCCTTGAATGGCCGAACCCTAATTGTTATGTATGTATGGAAAAGATCTCATGCATGTCTAAGATAAGGTATTATGATCAAGGATCATGGGTTGGCCTTGCATGGCCAAACCCTAAGGTTGATATGCATGGACCATTAAAGACAAAGGAAGGGTTAGATGAGGTTCGGCCATGATGTATGGTCGAACGCCATCAAGGAATATAAACATGGTTATGTGATATTTTTAAGATGAAGTGATGAACCATAAAGTTCGGCCATGTTGTATGGCTGAACCCCATGGAAGGGTGTTATTGATGTTTAAAGGGTTTTAAAGATAAGATTGGTGGAAGAATATTAACAATGTAAATGGTCTCAAATGTTGTAAAGGGTGGAGAACCATGGATCATGGGTTCGGCCATGGTGTATGGCCGAACCCCATGGAGAAATATTGAATTATTTACATGTATTTAGACCATGATAATAATGGAAGGATGTTGGTCAATATTAATGAGTGGTAAAGGATGAAAATCATGCAAATATATTAATGATTTTAAATAGGGTTTACATGTTGTAAATGATAAACTTGAAATGAGGAAATAAGGAAGAACCAAGGACCATGGGTTCGGCCATGTTGTATGGCCGAACCCCATGGAGAAACATTAGTGGATTTATTATGGATCTTTGGGTTTTAAATGATGAAATCTAAGTGTATGATTAAACCCCTCATGGAGGGACCTTTTTATGGGTCTAAATGTTGTAAATGATGCAAAGGGAGGATGAAGATGAACATCATGGGTTCGGCCATGTTGTATGGCCGAACACCATGAACAATTTATGGACCATGGATGGATAATTTGGTAGATCCATGTATGATTTAAAAGAATGAATGATCAAGCCAAGGAATGGAGGGATCTACTAGGGTTTTATGTTATGATTAATGAATCATGTATGGATCACTCTTGGGACTTAAGTCATGTGTAATAAGCTAAGTGATTAGCTAGGGAAAGAATGATGGCTAGGATGGAAATATGGTTAAAATGATGGACCAAGGGTTCGGCCATGGTGTATGGCCGAACCCCATGGAGAAGGTTTTTTTGTGGACTTAGGTTTTATTAATGCTAAATGACTAACTCATGTATGATTGGTTAATGAATAAAAGAGGGACACAAAACCAAGTAAGTGAGGTTCGGCCATGTTGTATGGCCGAACCCCACTAAGGCATGTTTGTGGACTCAAACATGGTTGGAAATCAAATGGAACATGGGTTTGATTAATTGATATGTAATAAGGTAATGGGATCTCACAAGCAGCGTACGATAGGCTTGACGCGATCGGTGAGCGGTTACGGACAAAAACGCAAGGACACATAAGTTTGTCATTGGTAGGATTCTTACTTCATTGAAACCATGGGATATGTATGATGATTTAAATTCATATTTTGATGAGTTATATTGTATCAAATGTTATGTCTTAATGATGGCATTTTTAACACTATGATTGTATTATTACGTAGCATATCTGCATTTGCATCTCATGCATGGCATGGGAGGGATGAAATGTAACCGGAGACCCACGCTCCGTCGGGGCATCCGTAAGGCATTCGTGAGGGGTACCTTGATGTGCATTATCCATCAAGAGGGGTGTATGACTGATTTGTAACCGGAGATCCACGCTCCGTTGGGGCGTCCGTAAGGCATTCGTGGGGGATACCTTGATGAGGAGTTTCCATCAAGAGGATACTATGTGATGGTGATATGGCTTAATGGGTGGGACTCATGGCATATGACACCATGGCATGGCATTGACTTGCATGTTTTTGATATTGTATTATCTATGTGACTTTTGGTAGTTAACCCTACTTGGAGTACCTACTGGGTGCGTTGTTGAACACCTTACTTCTACCCTAGTTGATGACACAGGGAATGGATGGAACGAGGAATGAGATCGGAGCCAAGCTTAGGAGCTTGGATGTTTTAGTTTCGTTTTATTTAAGTTATTCATGGACAATGTAATTTGAGTAACTTGCATTCGGGACTGTAATAACGTAGATATATTTGCTACGGTTTGGAATGTTAATTTTGGATATTTTAACTTAAGATAATTATTATTAAGTGATGGAACTCCTTGCTATCTAAAATGGAATAGAATTATTATTCTATTATATTTCCACATCTATGTTTTATTCTGCATGTATAACCTTATTGCGTGTGAACCATGTTAGTGGACTTGGTCCACTCACACGTATGGTTGGCCAGTTAAGGGTCGGGCTTTGGAAGCTCAGACTTAGCTCGGGTCGTGACGTCCCCGCTCTCTCTCACTCTTTTATTAAAAAAGAAATAGACTTTGATTTTCGGCGAGTGAAAAAGGGCGGGGCGTTACAGTTGGTATCAGAGCGAAACCGGAAGAAGAATATTTCGAAGTAAGATTAAGACGGTATCATGTCTCACTGACAAATAAGAATCCCAACTGACCGACTCTTCGGAGTCTGCTGCACGGGGGCTGGATTAATTTGCTTCGTTAGACTCAGACTAAAACATTCAATCTGAGAGCAACACTTGACGAAGAAGGAATGATAGCAAAGGAAGGACTGTCACTATAAATTGGATTTATCAAACATAGCAAATTAGGAGATATTTCCCCGATATCCCCAATATGATAAACAAACACTTGATACTAGGAAGTTTCCCCAAGAACAAAGAAATACAAAGAGTGCTTATTTGGTAATTTCCCCAAAATGAGAAAAACACAAACTTTACGATGAAACTAAGTCAATGATGTTTTTCAATGACTTAGGAAAAATACCTTCGAGAAGAAGAAGAACCCGATAAAACGCACATGGGGATGACGAGAAGCAACCACCCCACCAAGAGGAGGAACAGAATAGGGTGAACATACCCGTGGTGCCTCCGGAACTACAAAACTTGGTCCAAGCGGTGGTCACCGCTGTTCTTCAACAGCACATGAATGGAAATGTGACCACCAGTGACGCCAATGACAGGAGGATGGTTAGGGATTTCCAGCAGCAGCGCCCCCCTTACTTCAAAGGGAAAGAAGGGCCTGTCGGAGCAGAAAACTGGTTGAAGAAAATTACTCAAGTCCTGACCCTACTAAAGATCTCGAGTCATGAAGACAAGATATTGCTGGCTGCATCACAACTGATTGAGATGCCGGTAAATGGTGGGTGGCGAGCGCTCATTCCGGAAGGGGAAAGGACTGCAATGACATGGGACCAGTTCTCAGCTACATTTTTGGACCACTACTTCCCCGAGGAGGAAAAGGAGCACCACACCTGAGCGTTCTTATCTTTTGTGCAAGGCACCATGACGGCGGCAGAATACCATCACGAGTTCCTTTGTCTGTCCTGTTATGCCCTATATATGGTGGATACGGAGTATCGAAGGGCTCGTAAGTTTGAGCGGGGCCTTCGACCGAGCATTAGGGCCAAGGTGACCATCTTCAAGGTGTAACGCCCTGCCCTTTCTCACTCGCTTTCCGAAAAATCAGAGTCTATTTTTTTTTTAATAAAGAGTGAGAAAGAGCGGTACGTCATGACGGGAGCTAAGTCTGAGCTTTCAAAGCCCGATCGTTAACTGGCCAATCATACATGTGCGTGGACCAAGTCCACTAAAATGATTCACACGTACTCAAGTTAACATGCGGAATAATCATAAATGCGGAATTACAATAGGATAACAATCCTATTCCATTTTAGATAGCAAAGTAGTTCAACACTTAATAATAATTACCTTAAGTTAAATATCCAAAATCAACCATCCAAACCATAGCAAAAATATCTACGTTATTACATTCCCGACTGCTAGTTACTCAAATACATTATCCATGAGTAACTTAAACAAAATGAAACTTAATCATCTAAGCTCCTAAGCTTGGCTCCGATCACGTCCTCGTTCAGTCCATTCCCTGTGTCATTAACTAGGGTAGAAGTAGGGCGTTAGACAACACGCCCAGCAGGTATTCCAATTAGGGTCAAACACATCGGTTAGTACCAAAAATCCAAATATAATATATCATACCATACTTATAAGGCATCGTATCCTAAACAATGTATGATAATAGAGATCTAATCATACAGATAAAAACCAGGAACAGTGCATGATAATAGAGATCATAATCATGCTAATACAATGCCATGCCATGTGTGCCATATGCCATGAGTCCCACCCATCAGCCATAACACAATCACAAAACATCCTCTTGATGGAAAACTCATCATCAAGGTATCCCCACAGTTGCCTTACGGACGCCCCGACTGAGTGTGGCCTCCGGTTACCTCTTGATGGGATAATGCACATCAAGGTACCCCTCACAACTTACGGACGCCCCGACGGAGCGTGGGTCTCCGGTTACCTCTTGATGGATAATGCATATCAAGGTACTCCTCACGACTTATGGATGCCCAGACGGAGCGTGGGTCTTCGGTTACCTCTTGATGGATAATGCACATCAAGGTACCCCCACAGTTGCCATATGGACGCCCCGACGGAGTGTGGTCTCCGGTTACATATCATCCCTCCCACGCCATGTATGAGATGCAAATGTCCACATGCTATGCAATTATACAAATCATAGCATTAAAATGTCATACTCGAAACATATCATTTATACAAAATAATTCATCCATACATATTCCATGGTAGCAATGAGGTAGGAATCCTACCAATGACAAACTTATGTGTCCTTACGTTTTTGTCCGAAACCGCTCACCGATCTCGTCAAGCCAATCATACACCGCTTGTGAGACCTCGTTACCTTATTACGTATAAATAAGTCAAACCAATGACCCCTTTGATTTCCAACCATGTTTAAGTCCATAAACATAACTTAGTGGGGTTCGGCCTAACAACATGGCCGAACCTCACTCACTTGAATTTGGTCCCTCTTTTATTTATTAACCAATCCTCATAAGTTCAACCATCTAAGAAGCCCTAAGTCCACAAATATTCCTCATGGGGTTCAGCCATACACCATGGCCGAACCCATGAACTTTCATTTTGACCCATATTTACTTCTTTGCCATTATTTCCATCACATTATGTTTAGGTCCAAAAACATAGGTTCATGACTAAACATCTCATGCACAAGTAATCCATCAACATAAAAACCCATAATCAAATCCTTCCAACTCCTAACATAATCACTCATCTAAACATGATAGGTCCATGAATGACCCATTAAAATGGTTCATGGGGTTCGGCCATACACATGGCCGAACTCATGGTCCTTTTATTTCACCATTTGGCCAATCTTTCCTTCCATAGGTAATCACCTAATTTACTTATCCATACTCAGATCTATACATGAACCATAACCAAGCATAGATCCACAAATGAATCCTCCACTTCTTAGTTTATTCATTCATCCATTTAATCATGTATAAATCTCCACATGACCCATTTACCACCATTAACATTTACCAACATCCATCCATCATTCTCATCTTTAAAACCCTTTAAACATCAACAATATACCTCCCTGTAAAACCTTTTAAAATCATTAATAACCCTCCATGGGGTTCAGCCATACGCCATGGCCGAACCCTATGGTTCACACTTTCTCTCATAAATCATATTCTTTGATGGGGTTCGGCCATACATCATGGCCGAACCTCATCCACCCCTTTTTGTTGTCCCTGTTGGTTCTCACACATATAGCTTAGGGTTTGGCTATGCAATGGCCAAACCATGTTCCTTGACCATCTTTTCCATGTTTATAAAATCTTATCATGTACTTACCAATTCCACGACTCCTCCGGTTTCTTTCACTCCTTCTTGCTCCTCCAATCTTCTCCCTCCTTAGCCTATTCTTCTTCCTTAGCCTCTTCTTCCTCCTTGATCCTTGGTCAAGAGTGATCTTGTTAAAATCTTGAAATGAAAACCCAAAGATAGGGTTCTGCCATGAGAGTGTAGGTTTGAGAGAGGGAGAGAAGCTTGCGATCAAAACTACTCTAAGTCCTTTGTCTTGAGAGTGGTCGGCCTTAAGTGAGAGAGAAGAGAGTGAGATAAAACAAATAATTCTCTTTGCTGCCCAATGTAGTTAAGCCAAGGGTGGTATCCTTTGGTTGATCCCCCTTTTGTAACTCCATGGCTCTTCACCTCCCTCCTTAATGATCCATTTGGAGGTTTCATCCATGAGATGAAACACTCCCACCATTTGACCTTTGGGTTTCCATCCCTCCATGTTTCCAACGTGTGCTATGGGTATGCCTTGAGTAACCTCCAAAACCTTTCACCTCCTCATTAGTGATCCATTTGGAGTTTCATCTCATTGGATGAAACTCCCACCTCCAACGTGTGCACCTTGATTGTGTCTTTTGGGTTTCCTCCTTTGAGATGGAAACCCTCCATCTTCCCACTCCACTCATTTTAATTCAACTCAACTTAAATGAACTCATTTTCCAACTCAAACACTTAAACTCACATTAATAAATTCTCAACTCATGTGAATTCACTTTCCAACTCAAGTATTATTTATCCCACTTGAGCTCATTCATTAACTCAACTCTATTGAACTCACCCATGGTTGACCAAATCAACCATGGCTTAGCCTTCTATGAACCATATAGTATTTAGGGACCCACTTAGCGATTTCATTTACATGCTACTTCACTTGATGAGGTGGATCTCATGTCTTGTATCTTAATTGGTTATTAGACCCAATTATCAAACCTTACGCATTTACTTCTAACTAGCTCATATATGATCCATTGGGTCCCAATTGGACTTTTGACCCAATTGACAACCTTGACCCAATTAAATAACACTTACCCATTTATTTCAAGTGAACCTTATCCATGATCCGTTGGGTCTTAATTGGGAAATTGACCCAACACCTACCCATCTAAGGTCCATATCCATTAATTTTACAATTGAATGGGCAATTTCCATAAATATTTATAACTTGAAATTCCAGGGTGTTACAATACAACCCTCTTTTTAAAATTTTCGTCCTAAAAATCGAACGAAGTAGGGTTTCAAACGGATTACATAAGTAGCTCAGGGTGAGCTATTCTCATTTCCGATTCAAGTTCCTAAGTGGCTTCCTCATTACCATGTCGATCCCACACCACCTTGACGAACTGAATCGCTCGGTTCCGTAACACCTTTTGTTCTGTCTCATGTTATATCTTTTTCTCGTGAGCCCAATTGTGATCTCATGTAGATCAATGTACTCTGTTTTCACTTTACCTGCTACCAAGATATTTTTCATATGTACTCGCTCAATACGTTCATTCATCTATTCTCTATGTGAGGTAGCCTGCCAATGCGAGCCTATGCTCAAGGCTTTCGTCGATTCCATTATAATTAGGTTTCTAGCTTCACTCTCCTGGAACTCCATAGGCTAACTACAGAGTCAGGTGATCAGTCTAACTCGGCAGTTGCCCATAGCTTCCCATTCGAGTTTCACTAGACTCTTAACTTTTCCACTAAGTACATCTCCAAAATTAAGCATATCTTCATTTGCACATAAGTCACTATGTGACTAACAACTTTTGTTCAAAACTTCTACGATACCGAGTATCTCTCAACACTAACTTTCCTATGATACAAGTCGTAATACGACTAACACCTTTTTCTTATAACGTGGGATGTAGATCGAAACATGTCCCAATTATTAGATTAATACATCATCTATGGGACTGTAACGCCCGCCATTTTCACCCTTCCGAAAATTAGAGTCTGAAAATTTCTTTTGAAAGAAACATAGTGAACTAGAGCGGGCAGCGTCACGACGCGAGTTAAGTTCAGACTACTCAAGTCTGAACCTTAACTGGCCACCCATGTATACATGGACTAGACCATGATAATAAATCACACATGGAACAATAACTTACGGAATAAAGCTAGACTAACTGCGGAAATAGAATGACTAGATAGCAAGTAACAGTCTCAAATATTAGTTAACCTAAACAACCATCCATAGTTAATAACCTAATCAAACCATAGCAAAGTACTAACTTATTACATGTCCACAAACTATAATTCAAATGACAGTAATAAAGAAGTCCAGTTCAACATTCAAGCGCTTAGGCTTGGCTCCTCTCCCGGTCATCGACTTTCTCTTTCCCTTTCCTTGTACCTGCATTCTCCTCTGAGGATAGAATTAGGGCGTTAGATCAACGCGCCCAGTAGGTTCCCGAATCAGGGCTACCACATTGTTAGCTTATAAAACATGCATATATCAAATATATGATTATCAGAAACAGGTAAAACAATGCTATGAAATATGCACATGCATGAGTCTCTCTCAACATGCACATTCATAGCCATCACTTGACGTGCCTCGCACCGTCAAGGTAAATCACAATAATATTCCTCCTGGCGGGACCTGCATCGCCTAAGGAGACCAATGTATTTCACAGTATCCTGACACTTCTCCTAGCGGGACCTGCATCGCCTAAGGAGACAAAT
Organism: Chimonanthus salicifolius; assembly: GCA_013350335.1. Classification (NCBI taxonomy): domain Eukaryota; kingdom Viridiplantae; phylum Streptophyta; class Magnoliopsida; order Laurales; family Calycanthaceae; genus Chimonanthus; species Chimonanthus salicifolius. The sequence continues at coordinate 72,606,136 of CM023536.1, read as the reverse complement.
GTCCTATCATCATCATAATTCTACTCCTGGCGAGACCTGCATCGCCTAAGGAGGTTCAAAGTTGCATCACAGCAAATCACTGGAGAGTGGGCTCCGGGTTCCATAACCTTCATCCCATGCCATGCATGAGATGTCAATGCATTGTATGTCATTTGTAAACACATAATATATCATTCAAAACCACATAAAATACACAAGAGTCTCATAAAAACTAGGATAAAATTGTGGTCGCAAGTAGGTAGGAAACCTACTGAAGATTCACTTCAGTATTTGATCTTTCTTTAGCATCACCGGGTCACGACTCGCACGTCGTTCAACTTCCGGTACCTTGTCCATATAACAATCAGTAAATCATACTGTCATTTACCTATTCATTCACATCTAAGACCCAACCACATCATGTGGGGTTCGGCCATGCCCATGGCCGAACATCATCAACTTAGGATTTAATCTCCTTTTTCATTTAACCAATTCTTAAATACTTACCCCTTTAAACATGTCTTGGTAGGGTTCGGCCATACATCATGGCCGAACCATACCTCCTTGGTTTAACCTTCTTTCATGACCTTTCTTTATCCATTATCGTCCTTATTTACAGCTTTGCCACCATATCAAACAATTGTCATTTTATGGGGTTCGGCCCTATACCTGGCCGAACCTTGTATTCCCACTTAACCATCACCAAATGGTTCTCCATTGAAATACTTTTAAACTCTTTATAAAATCATGGAAACAATAGCAATCACAACCCATATACTTAGTCCATTTTTTCCAAAAACAGCCCATGGGGTTCGGCCATGCACATGGCTGAACCCAATGGTTCTCCCGATTTAATTGGTCCATCATCTACCCATGATTTGAATTAGTAATTTAACCCTAACATTGACATGGTTCAACCCTATATTGGCCAACCAATAACAGCAAGTTAATCTTCATCAAATCACATAAAACACCATAATTTATATGGTTTTTAACTCACCAAAATCATCAAATACTTTCATGGGGTTCGGCCATCCAAGGTGGCCGAACCCTATGCCCATGTTTTGGTCCTCATAAATATGTTTTAGATCTCATTTAGACAAGTAATAATCGGCATAACATTACTGCATTTTTTTTACCTCTTAAAACATCCAAATAAGTTCATCAACTTGTCCAAATGACCATAATACTTCATGGGATTCGGCCATCCAAGATGGCCGATCCCCATGGTCCATTTCATCAGTTTATATCCACTGTTTAGACCCATGATACCTTCAGTCCTTATGTCAGTCAAATCCATGTTTTTAACCCTTTTTAAAACATGCAATTGAGTCTTAAAGAAACATCAAAACAGTCCACCAACTTCATGGTTTCTATGTTTCAAAGACATCAAAACCAATCAATAATTTACATGGGGTTCGGCCCTCCATGGTGGCCGAACCCAATGATCATTTTTACCATTTTAAAACCTTTATTACTCAAGGTTAAAACTTTGGTGCATTCGGCCATAACCATGGCCCAATACACACCCTTTTCTTACAACTTGTTTAACTTGAACACTTAAGAAATCTTACCAAATTTCCTTTGTCTAAGATCCTTGCCTTCTCCCCTCTATTTCTTCCTTTCTTCTTTAATCCTTTGCTGGTTTATGCTTGATTAACTGGTGCCAAAACCTCTGCTGTTCAGCCAAGAAAAACGAACTTGGAGAGAGGGAGAGAGATGAGGATTCCTTAAGGTTTTCTTGTGTGAAAAACAGCCACAAGATGGGTGTAATCCTTTTATATAATCAGCCACAACCTCCATTTATCTCTCATAACCTCTTAGCAAAAACGATGGGTCATTGGGTGTCATCCAAGATACCCCTTCACCCAAACAGTGCAACCTTTCACCTTCAAACACATGCATCTCATGGAATGAGATGATGCCGCCCAAGCTTGGTGTCCCTTGGCTTGGCCAAGGCACCTCTTCACTCTCAACAGCTGGGATGGGTTTGATTAAGTGTTGAGTGAGATTAAAAACACTTTTCCATATCCTCTTGACTCACTTGATTCATGGTATTTTTATTCTAACTCAACTCATCCAACTCAACATATTTAATGCACCTAGTTTGAGTCAACTGTTTTCTTAAATAAAACTCACTCCAAATCAGTCCAACTCAAGCTGAATTAATTCACACTTGAGGTCAATTGAGGGTCCACATGGTCATCCATGGTCAACCTAGTCAACCCGACCCATTGGGTCCCCAATCAGCCCTTTGACCCGTTTTGACAACTTGACCCATTAATGGGCTGATTTTGCCACTTTTTAAATGGTTTTCACTTGTGCATCAAGCCTACCCATTTTTGCTATACCTGATTTCCAATCAGTTCAGCTTGACCCCATTTAATTTGAGCTTACACAATGGTCAAATCATCCATTATGACCCATTGGGTCCAATTGGGCCCTTTGACCCATTTAGCCATTTTCGACCCAATTGATGTTCATCACCCATCCAATCAAACTTGACATTTATAATGTGCTCCTATGATCTTAATTTGAGCAATGGGCCCCACCATTTCCTTATTTGACATCTCAAAATAATTAATTAATCACATCAGGGGCATTTTCGTAATTATCCACTTCATTGAGAAATTGGGGTGTTATAGGGACCAACAAGTCCATCACACTACCAACATGTCTACCATGGTACTGATACCCGACATCAATCCAAAAAACCATGGGAACCATCATCCACGGTTATACATCTCTATCAGTGAGTATCATCTATCCAAGGTTAATAACCATCCATGAATATAACCCTCCTATGGGTATAATCCATTCATGGGCATAATTAATCCAAGCATATCATTTACCATGAGTTATTCTATCCTTAGGAATAACACTCGAATGAATCACTACGTGACTGTGGTAACAATATCAAATCATAGATATACCCCGACCCCTAGCAAGACTTAGGGCCCATGACTTACTGAGTGGAAGACCCACGTCCCACGTGATCAAGTCTACCCCACCCTACATCCCTTCACCCCAAGGGTGATTCAGTCAAACTCTAAGGCGGTCGAACCGCGTCTAACGAAGCTAGCACCACCCCCATGGGGTAAAATAGTACCTATCTCTGCGGGTCAACGCACATCAACTGTGCGAAATAGCTGTGAGAGCGCCCTCCAGTGCGTAGCATGCGAGGGACCTACTCCTCAACGGTAACCCTATGGGACCAAGTCTCCTTAACAATATATCTATTTTAAACCCTTTTAAAACATTCATAATATTCCATGGTTTTCATCCCTCAAAAACCCATAAAATAAACAATGTCTTTCCATGGGGTTCGGCCATACATATGGCCGAACCCTATGGTTCATCCTTCCATTAAATTACTATATTCATCCCCTAATTTTTCTTCCATGGGGTTCGGCCATACACCATGGCCGAACCCTATGGTTCCTTTTTTTAAACAAAATTATCAAAACACTTACCGGTTCCTGGACTCCTTCGGTTTCCCTTCTCTCCGACTTGTTCTTCCAATCCTTTCCTTCCTTAGCCTCTGTTGTATGTATTCCTCTTTCTACTTGATCTTTCACACAACTGGCTGCCTTCTCCTCCTTTGCACACTACCGAGAACTCCTTTTTGACAGAGCACACGGCGTTAAGCCCTCCCTTGATTTGTGTATGCCGAGCGCCCTTTTTGTTTATGCTGCCTCTCTTTTATAAAACTTCCACTCGGTCCTATCTTTAGAAGATGCTGAGACCCATTCAATTTATCAATTCCCTAATATTGCTCTGAATAAAAGAAAGGACTCCTTTTAAAGAAAATTCAGCGCATCATCGTGGATGTGCATATCTCACATTCGGCCAAGCAACCTATATTTAATTTTAGACATCTACTTTATTTGGATTAGGCAATAAGATGTCATTGCCTAATCCCAACTCATCTACACGTGTTTCCCCTTTAGTACAATCCTTGTTCGACTAAACCTCCTTGATTTTCTGAGAGGAAATCTAGCCTTAGCTGTGGTGTATGCGTGTGTGTCATCCTTATCCACACAGTCCCTTATTTATAGATATATTGCATTACCATTTTAATTCAGCCCCATTTAATTGGGCTTGAACTCACTTGGTGGTCAACCAAGTTAACCACTACCCATTGGGTCCCAATTGGGCATTTTGACCCAAATAGCAACATTGACCCAATTAAATGCGCCTTACCCATTTACTTTAAATTGAACCTTGTACCATAACCGTTGAGTCGTAATTGGGCCATTGACCCAACACCTTACCCATCTAAGGTTCATATTCGTTAATTCACAATTTAAATGACAAATTCCGTAAATATTGATAACATGGAATTCTGAAGTGTTACAGGCATGGCATTGACTTGCATGTTTTTGATATTGTATTATCTATGCGATTTTTGGTACTAACCCATGTCTTAACCCTACTTGGAGTACCTACTGGGCGCGTTGTCTAACGCCCTACTTCTACCCTAGTTGATGGCACAGGGAATGGATGGAACGAAGAACGAGATCGGAGCCAAGCTTAGGAGCTTGGATGTTTTAGTTTCGTTTAATTTAAGTTATTCATGGACAATTTAATTTGAGTAACTAGCATTCGGGACTGTAATAACGTAGATATATTTACTATGGTTTGGAATGTTAATTTTGGATATTTTAACTTAAGATAATTATTATTAAGTGATGGAACTCCTTGCTATCTAAGATGGAATTGAATTATTATTCTATTATATTTCCGCATCTATGTTTTATTCTGCATGTATAACCTTATTGCATGTGAACCATGTTAGTGGACTTGGTCCACTCACACGTATGGTTGGCCAGTTAAGGGTCGGGCTTTGGAAGATCGGACATATCTCACGTCGTGACGTCCCCACTCTCTCTCACTCTTTTATTAAAAAAAAATAGACTTTATGTAACACCCCAGGTTTTCAAGTTATAATTTTATATGAAAATTGTCTATTCAATTTGTGAACTAATGGATATGGACCTTAGATGGATAAGGTGCTGGGTCAAGTGCCCAATTAAGAACCCCATGAGGAATGTTTTTATGGACTTAGGTTGTTACCAAAATTAGATTATTATTGTATAAGTGATTAGAGTTATAAATCAAAGATGGCTTGATCTTGGATTTAATGTAAATGATCAAAGGACTACAAAGAGGGACTAAAATCAAGTGAGTGAGGTTCGGCCATGTTGTATGGCCAAACCCCACTAAGGTGTATTTTGTGGACTAAGTATTTAAATGTTTAACTTAGTGGGGATTGATTAATAAATCAAAGGAGGGACTAAAACCTAGTGAGTGAGGTTCAGCCATGGTGTATGGCCGAACCCCACAAAGTTGTGTTTATGGACTTAGACATCATTGTAAATCAAATGGAACATGGGATTGATTGATTGGCATGTTATAAGGTAAATGGACCTCACAAGGGGTGTACGGTCGTGAGCGGCTTCCGGACAAAAACGCACGGACACACTAGTGGTCATTGGTAGGATTCTACCTCGTTGAAAACATGGGATATGTATGATGGTTTTAATTCTTATTTTGATGAGTTATGCTGTAAAAATGATATGTTTCAAATATGAGGTTTTTATGCTATGATATACACTATTACATAGCATATGGACATTTGCATCTCATGCATGGCATGGGAGGGAGGATATGTAACCGGAGGCCACACTCCGTTGGGGCATCCGTAAGGCATTAGTGGGAAGACCTTGATGTGCATTATCCATCAAGATGTAACCGGAGAACACACTCCGTCGGGGCTTCCGTAAGGCAACTGTGGGGATACCTTGATGAGGAGAATTCCATCAAGAGGATACATGTGTTTGTGATGGGTGGGACTCATTGCATACAACACCATGGCATGGCATTGTTTTACATGGTTTTGCTATTATTATTATTATTATTATTATTATATATATATGTTTTTGTACTAACCATGTGTTTGACCCTAATTGGAATACCTACTGGGCGCGTTGTCTAACGTGTAACACCCCGCCCTTTTCCAACCTTCCAAAAAATCAGAGTCGTATTTTTTTTATAAATAAACAAGTGGAAGAGAACGGGGAGACGTCACGACGCGAGCTAAGTCCGGACTTCCAAAGTCCGACCCTTAACTTGCCACCCATGTGTGCATGGACTAAGACCATGAAAATCGATCCACACATGGAACTAAATAAATCATGCGGAATAAACATAACTGATTGCGGAATAAATCAAATATGCAGAATTATAATCAATCCTCAGACTGCTCCATTCTCAGATAGCAAAGTACAAGTCATAATTACTTAAAACTAAACCTTCATTCAAACTTAAATCAAACCACAGCAGTTATCTCCATTATTACATATCCATGAAGTTTATCCAAATAACAGTAATTAAGAAATCCAATCCAACACCCAAACGCTTATGCTTGGCTTCCCTCGCGATCCTCGGTCTTTGCCTTTCCCTTTTCTTTTCCTGCATCATCCTCTAAGGATAGAATTAGGGCGTTAGATCAACGTGCCCAGTAGGTTTTTCGATCAGGGCTACCACATGGTTAGTATATAACATGCATATATCATAGTATATGATCATTAAAAACATCTGAAATCAATGCTATGTATGTAAATGCAATTGTAATGAGTCCCACCCATCACAAGTATACATAGCTATCACTTGGCGGGATTCTCACGTCAAGGTAATCTCGAGTACTCCTCATTTCCTCTGGATAGGACTCTTGCCATTAAGTTAATCCTCCTAGCGGGACTCTCATCGCCTAAGGAGGCCCCACAGATGCATCACGGGCATACTGATGGAGTGTGGGCTCTGGCTTCCATAATCATCACCCCATGCCATGCATGAGATGTCAATGCATATATGTCATTTGTAAATATATATCTCATCATTCAAAACCAATTTGAAACATAAAACAATAACAATATATCTCATAAAAACTATGATAAAACCAATTATAAAAGTGGTTACAAGTAGGTAGGAAACCTACTGAAAGTTCTCTTAAATGTCTGTTCGTTCTTAAGCGTCACCTGTTCACGACTCGCACTCCGTTCAAGTCCCGTTACCTTGTTTATACAACAACAAGTTAATAACATATCTTTTTGATTTCTTGTTAGGTTTAAATCCCATAAACCATCTTGTGGGGTTCGGCCATACCCCATGGCCGAACCTCACCCACTTTGGGTTTGATCCTCCTTTTCATTTGATCAATACCATCCATATAAACACCTTTTATTATATAATATAACTTGGTAGGGTTCGGCCATACAGCATGGCCAAACCATACCACTTTGGTTTGACCCCTCTTTCAAGTCCTTTAATCCTTCATTCCATTATAACTTATATTTACGGTTTTACCATTAGGCTAACCAACAATTAATCTTGCTAACCACTAGTATCCAAAACAAATCCACCTTAGTGGGGTTCGGCCATACAACATGGCCGAACCTCACCAATCCAATTTGGATCCCTTAATCCTTCATAATTAAGACTAGTTACCCATCTATCCTTGTGATTAACTAGCCCTTAATCTTCCATCATTTTCTTGGTTCCAACATCACTTACATCCATCAAAACTACTCCATGGGGTTCGGCCATACATATGGCCGAACCCTATGGTTCTTTATTCCCATCTATTAACATACTAAAAATCCATTTAACATGTTCATAACATTCCATAATTTTTATCCTTCAAAAACATTACAAAACCAACAATAATTTCTACTTATATACTTGAATCCAAATACCCATTCAAGGGTCCATGGGGTCGGCCCTACACATGGCCGAACTCTATGGTTCTCTTGGCTCAATCCTTCCATACTTATTCATGGTTTTGACATAATAATTTAGCTATAAGAAAAATATGGTTCAGCCATACATTGGTATGGTTTTTATCTCTCCAAAAACCATACAAAATTATCAAATGCTTTCATGGGGTTCGGCCACTATGACCCAAGTTTCTATCCCTTTTTAAACGTCATCATCATAATTTAAACCATTGATAAATTCGGCCATAACATGACCAAATCATGACAATCAAATCCATGATTTACAACCCTTTAACTTGCATCTTATGTCTAATTAAAACATCTAGAAATCTCCATAATATTGCATGATTTTTAGCTTTCAAAACCATCAACCTAAACAAATCTTTTCATGGGGTTCGGCCATCCAAAGTGGCCGAACCCTATGATCCACTTTTATCCTTTTTAAACAACCTTTATCCAAGGTTTAATCCCTTGATGGATTCGACCATACCATGGCCAAATCATGTTCCATTTAACCAACTTTATTAAACAAAATTCCATGGAGTACTTACCAATTCTCTAAGCCTCTCTTCTTGCCTTTGATCCTTGCTTCCTATCTTCCTTAGCCTCCCTCCTTTTGCTGATTATGTACTTGATCAATGGTGAACACACCAAAAGATGGTTAGGCCAAGAGATAGGTTTTGAGAGAGAGAGAGAGAGAGAGATGAATTCTATGGTTTCTTTTGAGGTGAAACTCGGCCAAAGGGTTGTGAACCTCCTTTGTTAAACAGCCCCCAAAATCCTCTCAATTACCCTCATTAATTCTTGATCTAACTAGGGAGTCACTTGATGCCAACCAAGGCATCCCTTGGCACTCCCAACGTTGGGTCTTGGGTTTCATTAAACCTTATGTATTGGAAACACTCCATGCCATCAACGTGTGGTACCTATCTTTGGTGGTGTTTGAGACCAAGGCAACTCCTCACCTCCCCATTTGACTCACTTGACTTCAAGGTCCCTTTGGTTTCCAATTTAACTCACCCAACTCATTAGCTCAACTCACCACATTTAATGCCATTCATTTAATACACTTGAGTCAACGCCATTATTTAATTTAAATCCAACTCACTTCAGCCCCAACTCAACCTGATTTGACTCACCCTTTGAGCTCACTTGAGGGTCCACACGGTCAACCATGGTCAACATCGTCAACTCGATCCATTGGGTCCCCATTTAGCTCATTGACCCAATTGGCGCCATGACCCATTTATGGGTGGTTTAGCCATTTGAATGTGGTTTACACATTTGCATCAAGCCTACCCATTTATCCTCCATTTAATTCCAAATCAATTCAGCCTAACCCAATTAAGATTGGGCTTACCCAATGGTCAAATGAGTCCATCATGACCCATTGGGTCCCAATTGGGTCCTTTGACCTAAATAACCATCTTGACCCAATTAGATGTACAATACCCATTTAATTTAATTTGATCCTTATAATATGTACATTGGGCCTTAATTTGAACAATGGGCCCCACCATTTTCTCATGTACGATCATATCTTTTTAATTCACCATTCCAATGGTATTTTCGTAAATATTGATATCTTTGAAAAATCGGGGTGTTACATAACGCCCTACTTCTACCCTAGTGGATGATACAGGAATTGAAGGAAATGATGAGCGTGATCGGAGACAATCATAGGAGCTTGGATGTGTTTATTTATATTTTGTTTAAGTTACTCATGGACTATGTAATTCGAGTAGCTAGCATTTTGGGCATGTAATAACTTAGATATTTTGCTATGGTTTGAATGGTTTATTTTGGCTATTTATGTTAAGATAATTATGGTTAAGACATGGACTACTTTGCTATAAAAAATGGAATAGAATTAGGATTCTATTATAATTACGCAGTTAGGTTTATTTCGCTTGTATAACTTATTGCATGTGAACCATATTCGTGGACTTAGTCCATGCACACGTACGGTTAGCTAGTTAAGGGTCGGGCTTTAGAAGCTCAGACTTAGCTCGCGTCGTGGCGTCCCGCACTCTATCACACTTTCTATTCAAAAAAAAAGGTAGACTCTGATTTTCGGCGAGTGAAAAAGGGCGGGGCGTTACAATTGGTATCAGAGCGAAACGGGAAGGTTGAATCTTTTGAAGTAAGATTAAGATGGTTTCATGTCTCACTGACAGAGAAGAATCCCAACTGAACACATGGAGACTTGGTCCCGTAGGGTTACCGTTGAGGAGTGGGTCCGTCACATGCTACGCGTTGGAGGGCGCTCTCATGGCCATTCTGCACACTTGATGTGCGTTGATGCGCAGAGCTAGGTACTATTTTACCCCGTGGGGGTAGTTCTAGCTTCGTTAGACGCGGTTCGACCGCCTTAAAGCTTGATTGAATCACCCTTGGGTGAAGGGATGTAGAGCGAGGTAGTCTTCATCACGTTGGACGTGGGTCTTCCGCTTAGTAAGTCATGGGCCCTAAGTCTTGTTAGGGGTCGGGGTATATTTATGATTTAATATTGTTGCCATAGTCACGTATTGATTCATTCGAGTGTTGTTTCTACGGATAGAATATCTCATGGTGGATGAGGCACCCTGAATTAATTATGCCCATGAATGGATTACACCCATAGGAGGGTTATATTCATGGATGGTTATTAACCATGGATAGATGATACTCACTGATAGAGAGATACCAGGGATGGATGTGTATAACCGTGGATGATGGTTCCCATGGTGGTTTGGATTGATGTCGGGTATCGGTACCATGGTAGATATGCTGGTAGTATGATGGACCTGTTGGTCTTATAGATGACATATTGATCTAATGATTGGGACATGTTTCAATTTACATCCCACGTTATAAGGAAAAGGTGTTAGTCATATTACGACTTGTATCATAGGAAAGTTAGTGTTGAGAGATACTCAGTATCGTGGAAGTTGGAACAAAAGGTGTTAGGCACATAGTGACTTATGTACAAATGAAGATATGCTTAATTTTGGAGATGTACTTAGTGGAAAAGATAAGAGTCTAGTGAAACTCGAATGGGAAGCTATGGGCGACTGCCGAGTTAGACTAGCTAGTTGACTTTGTAGTTAGCCGATGGAGTTCCAAGAGAGTGCAGCTAGAAACCTAGTTATAATGGAATCAGCAAAAGTCTTGAGCATAGGCTCGCATTGGCAGGCTACCTCACACATAGAGTTGACGAATGAACGTATTGAGCGAGTACGTATGGAAAATATCTTGTTAGCAAGTAAAGTGAAACAGAGTGCATTGATTTACATAAGGTCACAAATGGGCACACGAGAAAAAGATATGACATGAAACAGAACAAAGGGGTTACGGAACCGAGCGATTCAGTTCGTCAAGGTAGTACGGGATCGACATGGTAATGAGGAAATCATTTGGGAAATTGAATCGAAAATGACAACAGATCACCCGAGCTATTTAGGTAATCTGTTTGAAACCCTACTTCGCTCGATTTTCGGGACGAAAATTTAAGAAAAAGGATTGTATTGTAACACCCTGGATTTTCAAGCTATGGCTATATATGGAAATTATCCATTTAATTTATGAATTAATGGACATGGACTTTAGATGGGTAAGGTGTTGGGTCAATTGGTCAATAAAGACCCAATGGATCATGGATAAGGTTCACTTGAAATAAATGGGTAAGACTTATTTAATTGGGTTAAAATGGTTAATTGGGTCAAAATGCCCAATTGGGACCCAATGGGTCGTGGTTGACTTGGTTGACCACCAAGTGAGTTCAAGCACTAAATTGGGGCTGAATTCAGTTAAAATGGAATCAAGTGATTGAATTGATGTTTAAGTGAGTTAAATGAGTTGGATTCAAGAGGTGAGTTGAGTTAAAAGAGTTGAATTAAAGAAGTAAGTTGAGTTGAATGGAAGCTAATGGAACTTTAATTTCAAGTGTGGAGTGTGAAGATGAAGGTGTTTGGTTGTTTCAAAAACCAACTCAAGGCATACACATTGGAATGGGAATTTCACCTCATGGGATGAAACTCCAAAATGGAGAATTAAATGGGAGGTGGACGGTTTTGCTGTCCAAGTCAAGACAAGACCGTTGGATACTTGGGAGTTTCATCTCATGGATGAAACCCCCAAATGAATCATGAATGGGAGGAGACCATTTTGTGTTGTTACACAATTCAAACCAAGGCTACATGATGGGAGGTGGGAGTTTCATCTCAAGGATGAAACCCCCCAAATGGGTCATAAATGAGGAAGGTGAATGTTGTGGAGGTTACACAAGCTTATACAAGGCTTGCACGTTGGAAGCATGGGGGTTTCCATCTCAAGATGGAAACCCAAGAGCCAAACCGTTGGGAGTGTTTCATCTCAAGAATGAAACCTTCAAGTGGAGCACTATGGAAGGAGATAAATGAAAATGGGAGTTACACAATTCTTACCCAAGCTTACACCGTTGGGACATGGGAGTTTCATCTCAAGGATGAAACCCCCAAATGGGTCATGAATGGAGGGGACGGTTTTGTTGTTACACAAGGTAACCAAGGGGCAAACGGTTGGGAGTTTCATCTCAAGGATGAAACCCCCAATGTAGGTATCAATGAGAAGGTGATAAGTTATGGGAGTTACAAAAGGGCTTTACTAAAAGGCACCACCCTTGGCCGACCACCCTCATTTGGAACAAAACAAGTGTTGATCTTCATCTCACTCTCTCTCTCACTCAAGGCCGATTCTCTCTCAAACCCACATAATTTGGCCGAACTCTCTCTCTATCTCAAGCTCTCACTCTCGGCCAAAGGATTAAGAAGGAAGGAAGAAGAGGCTAAGGAAAGAAAGGATTGGAAGAGCAAGTTGGAGCGAAAGGAAATCGGAGGAGTCGCGGAACCGGTAAGTACTTGATAGAACTTTGATTAAGTAAGATGTTCAAGGAAAGTGGTCCGGCCATTTCATGGCAGAACCCTAGTCTTATCATGGCAAAGGACCTCTTGCATGGACCCTACAAGGATTATGATTATGGATCATGGGCTGGCCTTGCATGGCCAAACCCTAAGGTTAATGTGCATGGACCACCAAGGACAAAAAGGGGTGGATGAGGTTCGGCCATGATGTATGGCCGAACCCCATCAAAGAATATAAGTCTTGGTTATGTGAATTAAAAAGGAATTAATGAACCATAGGGTTCGGCCATGTTGTATAGCCGAACCCCATGGGAGTTTATTGGTAATTGTAAATGGTTTTTGAAGGATGAAAACCATGGAAGGACATTAGTTAGTTTTAATGGTTTTGGAAAGATGAAAATCATAGATGTATGCATATGATTTCTAAAAAGGTTTTAAAGGGTTTAAATGTATGAGAACCATCAAAGGTTATGATCATAGTGATTGGATTTAAAAGAGGAAATAAGGAACCATAGGGTTCGGCCATGGTATATGGCCGAACCCCATGGAAGAAAAAATGAAGGGATATATGATACGTTTTAATGGAAGGTTATCATTAATTTTTAAAGGGATTAAATGGAGGTATGAATGGGAAACATCAAAAGATCAAACCATATGTGTATGTTACATTTTGAAGGAAAATAAGGAACCATAGGGTTCGGCCATGTTGTATGGCCGAACACCATGGAAGGTTGTTGATGTTTTTAAAAGGTTTAAAATGAATGTAATGTTGATGGACTTAGATGCATTTCGATTATCAAAATAATGGAAATCATGTTAATGAGCTATTTATTAGTCTAAGCATGTGTTAGATGAATGAAAAGGTTAGCCGTGGATAGGATAATGGCAAAGTTGTAAATAGGTGAAAATAATGGACCACGGGTTCGGCCATGGTGTATAGCCGAACCCCATGGGGAATGTTTGGTGGACTTAGGGTCTTATGTATGATTAGATTAATGAATTAAAGGTGATATGACCTTAGACTGTCTTATGTATGATTAGATTAATGAATTAAAAGTGATATGACCTTAGACTTAATTTAAAAGATCAAAGGATTAAAGGAAGGGCACAAACTCAAGTGGGTGAGGTTCGGCCATGTTGTATGGCCGAACCCCACTAAAGTTACTTTATGGATTGATGTTTAGATTGGAAATCAAATGGGACTTTAGTTTGACTTGTTGATATGTAACAAGGTGACGTGTAATAA